>JAQQTP010000081.1:25985000-26437500 GCA_029884605.1 Ormosia emarginata | reverse complement strand
TCACACTCTCTTGTTCTTGTTCTCTTGAACCTATCCTAAGTCTTATGAAAGTTTCACTCATGGTTCCTTTAAAATTTATGAAATCTCTAGTTATATTGAGTCCTTCCAATTTATTAATTACCTATCTCCTTACATAGATTTTTAATCACTCGATTACCCAAACTTCTAAGCTACTACAGTTGCATAATCAAGCCTTAAAAGGCCTTAGAGGCCGTGGCCTCTCTAAGGGTTCAATCCCCAAATCTTTTCAAGTCATCACATTACATGTTATACTCTTGATTCACTTAATCTTTCACTTGTTAAATTAGTTCACCAAGAACCCAATTTTGGGCTCAAAATCGTGGCCACCCTAGAGGTTCCAATTTCATGTTTTCCTTCCATTGATTTCATTTTATCACTTGATAAATTTAAGTCTTATACTTGTTATAACTTGTCCACAATTTACCCAATTTTAGGCCCAAAAACCGTGGCCTCCCTAAGGGGTTCTTAATTATTTTTCTTCCATTTTCAACCGTCCAATCCAATCTAATATACTAATACACACAACCATTCAATCCAAAGTCATAAACAACATAAAACCAACAATGCAAACACATAGATCATCAAATTAAAGAATGACCCTCATTAGGGTTTTCTCACAAACAACACAACCAAGGTTCCTAGATGCTAATAGAGGTTGAGGAGTAGTGTCTTCCTCTTACACAAGTGAAGAAATCAAGAGAAACCTCCAAGAACTCCCTTGAAATTTCGGATTGGTGCCACTCAAAACCCTAGAAAATTCAACTTGATTAGAATAGCACAAAGGCTTGAAAAATGGAGTGTAGATGGTCATTAAAAGACCCTTGAAACCGAAAATGAAGAGAAGAGGAGAAGAGTCTTGAAGCTTACCGAAAAACCCTAACCTTGAAGCTTGAAGAAAGTGATGAAGATAGTGGATTTTCAAGAAGCTCCAAGCAAGAAAGGTGTTTAGGAGAGGGAGAGGATTAGGAAAATGGGGTTGGATGAAAATTTTGTGAAGGTTGAGGTGTGGGAGAGAGAGGTTGCCGTGAGCTCTCCTAGAGAGAAGGAGGAGAAAAACAAAATGAAGAAAGAAGAAGAAGAAGAAGAGAGAGAAAATGTTTTTAGGTTAAATGAATTTTGTGTGATGAAATTAACTAAATGGAACCAAATCTTTCCCCCCCAAAAATGGGCTGCTGCCGTGCTTGAAGAGAGAGGGAAGAGAGAGTGTTTTGGCTTCCCTCGGAAGCTAAGGGCATTGTGGTCATTGTTGGGTCAAAGCTTCTCAAAGAAGCTTTGATTATTTTACATTAAATTTAAATTAAAGTGAATTGATTAGATATAAAGTAGATTATATTAGGATAATGTGATAGGATTTTTATTACATGCTATTATCCAATGGATAATAGTTATAGTTGATAGAAGTCAGTATTAATTTATCTGATAGATAAATTTTTCATAGTATTGTTTTGTTTTATCTGTTAAAATTTCTCAAAAACCACGAAGCCTAGTAAACTGTGTCCAGCCTCGGGTTTAGTAAGATCCCCCATCGATTTGTCCATAGTTCCAGGTTTTCGGAGAAAACATCTCATTTCTCTGGTTTCGCTCAGTGCGTACATAAAACGAGAAATATACTAAAATATTCGACGTTTCCGGAAAAATTCCGAAAGAATTCACATAAATCACAAATATTAGAAAATGAATATTTGTGGTGAAATAAATAATTTTTGGAGCGTTACACTAAGCTCAGCAATTCTCAGCTCAGTGTGCATGCAAAACGAGAAATGTATTAAAATATTCGTCATTTCCGAAAAATTCTAAAAAAATTCCTAAAGATCAAGAATATTATCAAATGATTATTTATAATTAAACAGATACTTTTTGGGATGTTATACAACTATACCTAACAAGCAAAACAGTAAATATACTTAACATCATACATACATATATAAAAAGCTAAAGTGCATGCATCAATACCTACACCCATACAATCATCTATTTGACCTCAGGCCATCTATACATACATCATAAATATAAAATACTAAAGCTACGGGTATCAGTGCCCCATACATCATGGCTACGGTAGTCCAGATCAAAGTCCATGTCAACTATACAAAGAGTCTTGATGGGCATATACATAATTACCATACATACATAAACTGATGTGGTACACTATACAACTCAAAACAACCACATCATAAGTGTAGCCTATCACAAAAGTGCAGTCCTCCAATAGTGACGTCAAGCGAGTAGCTCATTTACAGTCATACATTCATGTAGACCATATATGAGTTGGTTGTTGGGTCATACACCCTACAGTACTTTGAGAGCTCTCAGTAGATCGATAATAGCGGCATCGTCAGTCTGAAATAAAAGAGGCTAAAATACCATAGAAACACAAATGAGTGAGAATTTTAGGAATTCTCAATAATTCTATCATACAAATGCCATCACGATGATTCCAGTTGTTGTGGGGTTTTCTCAAACATTACAGATAACAATTTAAGTGGCGTGAGCCAAAGCAATTAATTATCCCCGAGGCAGATGTTCATTTTAACATTACAGTCTAGATAAATCAACATACTGGTTCATTATCAAATAAATATATCATCACAATCAACCACAAGAATACTCCCAAAGCACAATATCATTCATAGAAACTCACAGAAGACAATTATTTACAACTAGAATAACATAGATATCCACATTAATCAAGCAGAATCATATCTCCAATGCACAATGTAATGCCAATGGAATGAATATTTCTCTTGGATTAATGTTATGCTATGTCATGACTGCTTTTATACCTTACAATGTTCATTCCATCAATTCATCATCTCATTAGCTCATTCCCAGCAGATCCTAGATCATCGTAATCAAATTATGGAGTCTCTACTCCACCTAATGTATACACTTGGTGATAGGCTACTTATTGGGCCTGAGTGCTAATCCTATAACATGACTATACGATGTCACATAGCTTAATCCCCTATAACTAGAGCCTAGCACGTAGTTTGGGAATAACTAATAGGATCACCTTTGTGCACAAGAGGATCATATCCAAATAATGCCATAGTCCCATTTTTTTTCATCTGAGCACTAAAGGAGTATTCATAGTGCCATACCATTCTTTATTTTTCTGGCTCAATTCAAAAGTTTCAAGGGCATCTAAATGCTTTTCCATGCATGCTCATCATTTATGCCATGGTGTCAGAATGTCAATCAATTCAAGCTATTCACCTATCATGAGCAATGCATACATCACCACAGATATCACAACCTCAAAATAACAAAATTGGTCACATCTCATCATATGTCTCATTGTTGAATCTTTCACCAACAATTAAATAAAAATCCTTTATTTACTATATATACAGGACATGAGACAACTCATTAGTTTCATAAGTCATCTTATCCGATTAGTCAAAAAACAACTTATCAAATACATAAGCCAGCTTATCTATGTTTATACCCATCTTAACTAAGACCTCAACATTCATCAAATTAGCCTCTACCTTTAATCAACCTAGTCAAACAATGTGCAGAAAATAAAGTGAGCCAGTTTATAATCAAATAGTAAAAACTATGGAGATATGAGATGTTGTAAGTGAAAGTGTGTGTAAATAACATTACTCTATCAAAGGAGCTGAAATTTTGCCCAAAAAGTCACAGAATGCAAGGATTAAGGGGCAATAAAATAATTATTGTAAGAATTGTTGATCAAGAATGCTCACAAAAGACTATAAAAGGAAGACTTATGAGTTGAGGAAAACACAAGCAAGCTATGCAAGTCTTCCATTTTGTAGTAGTTCTTCATTTCTTCATATTTATCATATTTACCAAAAATAATAGAAACCTTTTTCTAATTTTGAGCTTACAAATGAGTGTTATAGCTCATCTATAAGAGCAAATTTATAAGAAAAATGAGAATTGTGTTGCACTACCAAAAGAGAGTGAATATAGACACTCAAAAAACCTTTCCTAATTAGGTTACTCTACTTTGAACTTCAAGGTAAAGTCTAAATCATTGTGTGTTATATATATATATATATATATATATATAGAGAGAGAGAGAGAGAGAGAGAGAGAGAGAATATAGACAAGAATATCTCCTATTCAACTATCTTTCTAAGGACATACTTTTAAAGGAGGAAGTAATAAGAACAATTTAGAAATACAAAAAAAAGTTTTGTTATATCTTCATACAAGTTTCTCATAATAATTTTCTTAATATTAAATAAAAAAGTATTAAATAAAAAAATAAATGCATTTAATATCTTGAAAATGTAAAAAAACATTCAATACTTTCTTCATTTAATAATTAAGAAGATTAGTATGATGATTTGGTAGAATGATTTAGAATTATTCAAAAAGAAAATATGTAAATGCAACTGAGAGATGAGCTATAGTTGGGAAATGTGACAGGAATATGAGCACTAAGAATAAAGCTCCTTTAATCTATGAAGCACGACACGCATACGATACACCGGACATGGACATGACACGAATACAGAGATACATTAAATTCAAAAATTATAAGACACGATTACGACATATATATATATATATATATATATATATATATATATATATATATATATATATAAAGGTAAATTAAAGAACTTGGTTTATGTATATACATAATTGCAAAATTTTAAGAAAAAAGATGCATAATTCATTTTGAAGATTATAATATCTTAATATATGTCATATATGTCAATATTTGTTACCTAATAAGTCCCTTCCAAAAAATATGGAGCATAATTTCTATTGACATTTTCTAAAAAAAATTTTAAACTAACTTTTCCTAATAGAATTAATCATGTACAAGTACAGGTGTATTCAAAAAAATTAAATAGAGAGAATAGTGGTATAAGACAAATTTCGGTGACGACAAAATGAACGACTTGGTACGAGCAGAGGTAGAAGGAGCAAATGAAAATAGTGGTCTGTGAAAATATAAAACTTAAAGGCCTAATAGTGACTTGTGAAAAGATAAAACTTAAAATATTGACATGTAAAAATAGTAACTTGGGACGTCAGTCATGTGATCGAATTTCGATGAGTTATGGACTTACTAATTAGATATTAGTCATGAAAATTATTTTTTTAAAAGAAAATATTAATAAGTCGTGTCTTAGAAGTGTCCAAACATGTCTGACTCACATTCTTGACGTGTTCAAGTGTATTCAAGACGTGTTTAAATAAAAAAATAATTTTTTTAATTAGACATATTTAAACATATAAAATACATGTATCATATAAGTGTCTTTATATATCTAATATAAACATGTATCTAATATATAAACACACCTCAAAAATAGAACAATTCTTATATTCTTATATCAAATAGTACATATAATCTTTTTTATAATTTATCTAATATCATTTATTATACATATTTTTTTATTATTATTTTTTACTTAATCATATTTATTAAAAAAAATATGAATAATATATATATCACTAGACTATCTTTTTCCAAAATGGAATGTACGTACTTGATAGATATCGAAGGGGCAGCAAGTCACAACTTCGAATCTTCCATGTTTTCACCTGCGTCCTTTATATTCATTTCTTTAATTTACTTTCTAAGACTCAGGTTATTATAGTGCTTTTTATTTAATTGAGCCTCGTTCATTTTACTTTGACATGACATTATAAAGATTATATTTTCAGCCACACACACATATATATACTATAGTAAAGCGAGTTAACTTTCCAATTAATTCAACTTCTTCTTCCTTTCTTTCTCTCACTGTAAATGAAAACCAATTTATAGGGTAGACAGTAAAACTCTGCACCACACACGGGGAGTAAATAAGAACAGTAAGTTTTGAAAATTTAACGGAGGGGCAATGAACAATAATATTAGAATATTTAAAATATATTTTAAAATTAAATTAAGTTTAATTTTATGTTATTTTAGAGATTTAATTTTAAATAATTAGATATACTATTTTAATTATATTTGATTATATTTTTTATATAGACTTTCTCTCTTATAAATAAAGAATCATCTTGTACATACTGATTAATTCAAAAAGTCAAAAATAATTCAGATAATATATAAAAATTTCTCTAGACTTTTTATGTGTCATTATTTTTCTATTTCTAATATGGTATCAGAGCAATACCATCATCTGTGACATGTCTCATCACTATTTTGCTGCATAATTTTCAAAAATTTAGAAATCTAATTAGTCACCTCTAATATCGTGTTCTAGATATTTTGACAATCTTTTCCGCTCACCGTCACTATTTTTCCATCACTCCGTTCTAGACTCTGATTTTAATCTTAGATTCTAGATTCTGTTTCAGATTCCGATTACTGCTCTAGATTCTAGTCTTTGATATGCATATTTGTTTAGTTTCGCAGATCAGTTTCGTTTGATCTAACCTGAAAGATTGACTCAGTCTCATTTACTCTAGCCTCTGATCAGTTTTGTCTGATAGATTAGCTTTGTCTCCGTTATTTTAGCCAAATTCAGATTGATTTCATTTTAGATGCAGTTTGACTCATTTTTCATTGTAAATTTTTTCAAATGCAGATAATTCCATTCCAAATACAATTTGGGCCTCTTGGCTTATCCAAGATCTCGACATTGTGTTTTAGAATATTTTAGTTTATTTTATTTTCGTGTGTCTATTGTAACAAGCTAAAGTAGCTTTAGCTTGAAGAGATGTTAGAATATCTAAAATATATATCAGAATAAAATTATGTTTGATTTTGTAATATCCTAAGAATCTGATTTCTACATAATTAAAAATATTATTTTGATTATATTTAATTATTTTTATTTTTTTATATAGATTTTCTCTCTTATAAAAAAGGAATCATCTTATACATACTTGATTAATTCAAAAATTCAAAAATAATTCAGATAATACATAAAAAAAATTTAAATTTTTTTATATAACTATTTCTCTATTTCTATCAAGTAAAAGGTACATATATGATTCTCGAGAAACTTAAAAAGAAAGAAAAAATAAGAAAAAGGGAGATTGGAAATTGCACCTTCTTTCTTTCTTTCTCTCTAAGGCAGGTGATGATGTAGTATAATATGAAGGTCACAATGGTTATGATTACCACTTGACCATGTTGGTAAAAGCTTCTTCCTACTTGCTTGGCAAGACAAGTTTGTCTTTGTGTGAGTATCTCTTTCTTTTTAACCAGCCACGACTGCTAGATTTACCATTTATAAAAACAAAAGGGCATGTACCTATGGCTATGGAAAGCTACTTCAAGCATTTTTACCCATTTATTTCCCTCCAGAAAGTTCTTCAACCTCAATGCCTACTGGTCTTTTTACCTTTCTGCTGTTGGCCCATGTAAACTAACTTCTAGAAAATCTTTTTTTACGACAGGACCAAGATTTTAGAGCACATTAGAGCAAACATGAGTATTTTTGGTGCGTACTGATTAGAGCAAACATGAGTTTAATATTTGAATCATAATCCATTATCATCATTTCAGTGCAATGATTATGATGGAGCACAAAGGTGAACCATATACATGCATCCACGTTGGGGAAATCCTCTTGGGCTTTCATGATACAGCTTCTGAAATGATTGTGATTTTCCTCTGTTAATAATCATGTCTTCAGAACAAATAATCAAATGGCACTTAACACAAATTCATATACAATTTAATATATTTTATATGTTCATTATTGTTGAAATAACATTATTACAGCACAGGCTGTATAGGGCCATGTGAGCAATAAAAACTAAAAAGTGATTCTGTAGGATAAGGCGGGGAGAGAATAAGGTCAAAATCACCTTTAGAATAGGGTGTGGTGTGTTTCTCTTTCTCTTCTTTCCCATGCTTTCTCTTTCTGCTTTCCCATGTGCATCTTTCTACCAAACGAAACGAAGGCTTTTCTTTTCTGTTGTCACACCAAGAAGGGCATGGTAAATGGCCACTATATATTAATATTCATTCAAGTGCCACATTCCCCTCATGCACACTCTCCTACATCTGTTTCTATCGTCTTTAGCCTATTGTCAATTTGTCATAGATTAGCACAAAACCTGTAACGCATGCCCATTAAGCTCGCATGAATCCTTCAATGCTGTATAACACCAACAAATAACCTAATAATAACTAATTGGGTAGAAGTAGAACTACAGAAACTAGAAAAACTTTTACAAACTCTGTACCAATTCTTTTTTAAAAAAAAACTGTTACAAAAATCAATTTCAAAGAATTCATAACTGAGTTCTGAGCATTACCTAAAAATGTATGAAACGGTGAGTTCCTCCGTGGCGCAACTATGACAACAATGAGTGAGGGATAGGTATTTACAAAAGATATTGCGATGCTCAAGTCAGTAGGTGCATAAAGAGGGTAATATGTATTGAGAATTAGTTCATACATTTTCTTCCTTATTTACTGTATTTATATGAGCATTTTTAAAATATGTGGTGTCTGAGTATTCAGTGCGTATTGAATGCTATTACTTGGGGTCATGGAGACACGATCGTGGAGATAGGATCGTGGAGTTTGTTACTCATTTGTCCTTATTCTCCTGTCTATACGGGATATGGTCAAGATTTGTTCTTGTCGTTATGTCTAGTGTTTATGATGCTTCATGTGTGATGTACGTCTGGATGCTATCCTAGCAAGTCGAGTTGCTTTGGGTCTATGGATCGATAACCCAATACAGAACAGTTTCGCCCAACTTGATGCTTTGATGGAACAACAAAGTATCAAGATATAAGTTCAACTAGAGTACACGACGCGCGATGGACAAAGGGATCCGAGTTGTAGTGTCAACATCGAATCTCGCAATGTTTTTTTCCAAATGGTCAGGGTTCGTGACGTATCATAGTAGGCTCCCAGAATTAATGAGCAAGGCCGGGATCCAAGTTGGATCGTTCTGCTTACATCATCGTTCTGGGTTCTGAGGTATGTAACAAGTTGCCCTTATGTGTAGTTCACGGGATTTGTCGAGTGGTTGATAGGGACACTACTAAAAATTTGAGTTTTAGATACCGAATTATTTTGGTCTGTATAGAGACCGAAATAGAAACCAATTAAGAAACAAAAATCTAATTTGCTACCGAAATAAAATTGGTCTCTAATTCAGTCTCTAAATTTTTTAGAGACTGAATCTAAATAAAAAAATTTACAAAAAATCGCAAATTTGGTTGCTAAAAAAGTAAAAAAAAATAAAAATGTGTCTTATTATTAGAAATTGATATTTCGATCTTTGAATAAAAAAATTAAAAAGAAATAAATAGCAATCGAATTTTCTGGTCGCTAAAAAAAAAAAAAATAAAAAAATAAAAAATAAAAAATAAGAGGTTTCGAGACCGAAATTTCGGTCTCTAAATAAAATAATTTATAAATAAAAAAATATGTAGTGACCGAACATGCGGTCGCTAAAAA
The DNA here is from genome assembly GCA_029884605.1 of Ormosia emarginata. Lineage (NCBI taxonomy): Eukaryota > Viridiplantae > Streptophyta > Magnoliopsida > Fabales > Fabaceae > Ormosia > Ormosia emarginata. The sequence goes on along the minus strand of JAQQTP010000081.1, from coordinate 26,428,109 downwards.
AAGGCTCTGATAACAAAAAATCTCAATTTGGAATTCCCTCTCACTCTCTCACCCTCTCTCTCTCTCGCGCTCTCCCTCTCAGTCTCTCGCCCTCTCCCTCTCACTCTCGCTGCACCATAGCTTCCTCTACCCAAGAGTTGCAGTGCTTGCTATAGAAGCAATGCCGCGAGCTCACGGTTGAGGAATCCATGGACTCCGACCTTGACTTCGCTTTCTGCCTCCGATAGAGGAAGCCCTCGCCGCCTCCATCGCCTCCCACCCCTCTTCCTCCTCCTCCCTCCCCAACGAACAACCCCTCGACGACACTGAAACTTACGAAACCATATCTCACTTTCCATTTCCACTGAGATTTTAGAAATCCATCACCGTCTCCATCCAAGCTTATGAACCCTAACCCCCAAATTAGTGAACCCTAACCCCAAATCGTTGCTCCTCGCTTGTACGTTGCTCTTAACATCTCCAAGGTGAGAAAATTATTGTACGTTGCTCCTTGCTTGCGATTGCAATGAAATCGCTGCGTGGCCATTGATTGGCTTCTGCTACAGTGTTGCATCTTCATCTGGTGAGAGCCCTTGATCTACGTTTTCATCGATTTCCTTCTTCAACCTGAACCCTTGATTTTTTTTTGAATATCACATTTTCGCTTTTGATTTTATGGTCACCTTCAATAGCTACTGTAATTATTGTTGAAACTTGGTCTTTATATCATTAGTTTGTAATTCCTATAGATTGTAAGTTGATTTTTAATATATATATATATATATATATATTGGGAACTCATGGAGGTAACCAAATTTTTCTTCTCTTGTTTATTTTATTTTTTGTTTTTGCAATCTTGTGAGTATAATGTAAGTATGCTTTCCTATGTTTGGTGCATCAGTCTACATAAAATAATTTCTAGTCAATTGTTACAATTTACAATGCATAAAGGGAAAAGTGCTTAACTATTACTATTTTCTTTAATTTTCAACCATTCTGGCAGCCACATAACAAAGTAATTGCCAAAAGAATCCAGAACATGGGATAGAGAGCTAATGGAGAGCAGTTTACCCCTTTCGGTCCTTGCTCTCTTCTCAGAAAAATTTGGGGTAAAATTTGTTTCCCATCTATGATACTATGAATGCAATACGAATTAAAAATTTGAACTTGTGTTGGCCTGTAATAGCAATTAATGTTTTAGAATTTGACACAAGTAAGAAGTGATTAAGTGTGTGCCTATAATCTGTTTGAGAGAATGTCTATTTAAATTAAGTGAGTTAAAATAGAGAAAATGATGCATGTTGTTTTTTTCTTTTTGGACTCATTGTTGATATACTAGGGTAGTAATGGGTATTGTGATTAATGAAAAAGAGATATGGTGGTGTAAGTGTTTTGAAATCGAATGAATGTGTTGTGAAGTATTTAGATGGAATGATTTATGGAATGATGATCTTAGATGGAATGATTTTCGGTCCTTGCTCTCTTGTTCTAAGTTTAACCCAACTTTTTTTTTCATCTTTTATCTAAATTTTATTTTCTGGTTTATGAGTTGTTTGATTATATAGGGTTTTGTTCTTCTCTTTTGTTTCTGCTCTGTTGTGTTTGATCAGAGCAAAACAATGAAGCTGACTACAGAGAATGGCTGCACATGAGCAAAATTTAACATCCTAAAATTTATTGATTCCATTATATATATTCATTTTATAATATTTGGGATTTTTTTGAAATTTTTCTAAACGCGGAATATTTTAATGTATTCTTCGTTTTGCGTGTACCTTGGGTCGAGTTGAGAAAATAACTGTAACCTTCCAAAAGTTGGAAAATTATATGATGAATAGTCATTTTATAATATTTACAATTTTTGAGAATTTTCTAGGAATTTTCCGGAAACGTCGAATATTTTAATATATTTTTCGTTTTACGTGCGCACTGAGCGAAATCAGAGAAATAGGATATTCTCTCCGAGAACCTTGAACTATGAAAACGTCGACAGGGGATCTTACTAAACCCGAGGCCAGACATAGTTTACAAGATTTTACGTTTTTCGAGAAATTTTAACAGATAACATAATAAAACACTGCGTAAAAATTTATCTGTCAAATTTATTAATACTGATTTCTGACAACTGTAACTATTATCCAATGGATAATAGCATGTAATAAAAATTCTATCACCTTATCCCAATGTAATCTACTTTATATCATAACAAATCTACTTTAATTCAAATATATTGCTATTTTAATCAAGTTTCTAGAAGTTTTGACCCAGGAAAAGACTTAACTACCCTTAGCTTACATGGGAAGCTAGCAAATTTCCTCTCTCCTCTCTCTCAATGCCGCTGCCAATCTAGGGAAAAGGGGGGGGGGGGGAAATTGGTTCAATCACTTTAACCTAACTCTCTCAAAACTATCACACTTAACCTAACAACTTCTTTCTCTACTCTTTCATCTTCTTCCTTCACTCTCCCTTCTCCCTAGAACTCCATGGCCATTCGAAAATTGCAGGCCACTCTCCCGTAGGTTTCTTCATCTTTTCTCTTCATCAACCACATATCCTTGCTCTCCATCATCATCTCTACCACTTTTCTTCACAAGGTTTCACCAAAATCCTTCATCTCCATTTCTCTCCATTTCGGGTTACCACCTCCACTCCCACCATTTTTGTTTTCTTGCTCCCTTAACCTCATTTCTAGCTTCTCCTTATCATTCTAAACCCTTTTCCTTCCATACCCTACATCAAAATCTCTCATCTTTACCAATCTCCTTAAAGGGCAAAGTTTGAAGCTCTAAGGTAAAAATCACAACTTTCTTCTCTTCTCTTCTCTTTTTCGTGTTCTAAGCCCATTTTCATGGTCAAGGATACTCTCTTTTCATGTTGTGGTGTTGATTCATTGAGCTTGCTTTCTAGGGTTTTTGGAGGAGCCAAAACCGAATTCACAAAGGAGCACCTTAGAGGCCATTTTCGTGCTCTCCTCTTTGGTAAGAGGGAGATCACTCTATTCAACCCATAATGGTGGTTGGAGGCTTGTTATTTGTGTATTTGTGAGAAACCCTAATATGAGTTACTCTTTTAAATTTTATTATCTTATGATTGGTTCTTATTTTTTTTTATTTCTTCCTTTAAAATTTGTATGGATTTATTTTTTGATAATGTTGTAATAACCCTCATGGATTTGGAATTGATGAACTTTAGACAAATGCCCCTTGTTTGTGCAAGGAGGCTCACGGCCAAGTCCCCCATTAGTGGGGTGAGTACTTAAAATTCTTATAACCTAATTGGATGGTGATGATTGGATGGATAAGGCCTAAGAACAAAAGAAAAATGCTTGGACCCTAGCCCTATGATGGCTCACGGCCATGGGAGGTGGAAATGGTGGAAATTGTGAATTGGATGATGAATTTGACTAATGAGAAATTAGAGGACGATTAGGGATTCATAATGTATAAACAAAATTAATCAAAGACTAAGGTTGGTGACTTGAACAAATTGATCTAAGAGAAAGAATTTACGTGCGTGAGTTTGAGGGGATTTGAAATAAATACTTTAAGGGAATTAGTAATAAGATACTAGTGTATTAAAATGAAAACAAACATGTGACTTAGGGATTTAGTGAGGGCTACGGTTTTAGGCCCAATTAATATAGGAATGGACTAATTCAATACAAGGAATTGGGAGTAGAAGATTAAGACTTAATATGGTTAAAGGATAAGGATTTTAAAGACTCTTGAAAGTGATGGTAACAAAGAATTAAAGTGACCTAAAATTGTCATATTAAATTAATAACATGTAACTTGAAAAAGGGAATCCATAATATGAATTATAATGATGAATGAACACTTGAAAGTGGTGTTGACATAAGACTTGACCTTAATGCAATTGTGGACCCTTATGTGGGATGAACATTTGACGATTGTGGATTACCAAAATGCCTTGATATGACAATATCAATAATTGAATTTACGCATGTCTGTATATAAGTGTACCATTGTGAAATACCGTAATGATCATACATGATTTGACATTGTGTCGTCATGCATATGTGTCGTCCGTTGGATATTGTTGAAAAGGCCGTGTGGGCCTAGGAGTTTGAATAACACCTATGTGTGGGTGCGAATAGACTAAGCGTAGGTATCATATGTTGTTGACCCTAGGGGGCGTCAGGGTGTGGGTGTCTCACAATAGACAGTGGTAGCTCTACTAGGGCCGTGGGATAGACCAATGTGACACACCGACGATCCTGTCTGAGATGTTATTCTATATCGCGATCAACTGTCGAGGTACTATGTATAAGTCATTGCGCAAATATTTTATGAAATAAAGCACACTATATTTTCTGAGGCTAACGATATACTGGTATTACTCCTTGATCATTCACTCCGAAAATGTTTATGTCTAGCTCCATGGAGTAGGTTTTTGGGACACTTTTGCATTATTAGCTATCAATCGCATAACTCATCGAGCATGAGCATTATTAACTGTGAAGCATGCTTACTATTATTTCTATAATAATTGTTGGTTATTTGAACTGTTGACTGTCGATGGTACCTCTGTCATTTAAATGTTGTCATTCTACCTTTACTGTAAATTTTTAATATTGTGATATTTAAATGTATAAACTGTGTTCTATTTGGGCGTTCAACGCCGTTTAGTTTCCTGCTACTATTGTTGGTAATGAATGACGAGTATCTCACCTCTTTACTGTATATTCTGCTATTATGTATTATCATATGATTGTCTGAAGACGTTCGTGAAGAGGACAAGGAAACCACTGAGTTTCAGGGTTTCTGGCCATATTTTGACTGAGATCGGGACTACTGAGGATGCCATTTCACCCCTGTGGATTCTTTGGTTACGTGCGGATCAACTTTCATGGTGGTCCGGATTGCTGGCATATCAATGTGTAGACTGATCGTTGTGTATACCACGACGAATTGACGGTGTTCTTAGCGTGGGGACGATATACTGCTTCTATTTTTGACTTCCACGCCTTTGTATGGTTGGAATTTTACCTACCTGTGAGAGACATGTGGGCGGATATGTACTACACCCCACGTGACGACTTTTTCTTGTCCACGGCTCGGGCTCCTGGCCGCTGTTCCATCGTTCCGATGGATGTCTCGTCGGATGATGAGGACCCTGAGGAGGACCCATCTACGGTTCCTTCTCGTTCTCGTCAGTCTTAGGGACTGTTTCCTATTGGTAGCTACTGATGGCTAACCAGTTATATTTTTGGGAAGCCTGATGTCTGTACATGTTGGGGTATATTTGTATCTCTTTGGGTGGGTACATATTTTGTTTCTTTTTGGTATTTTTTGGAAATGTAATTAAACAGGCTTATATTTCTAGTACAATGTATGTAATTATCCATATTGTGTATGATTGCATGTTTTATTCTACGCTGATTTTATTTCGATCATTTTGACGGATGTTTCATTTGAAAAGGAACTTTAATTTTCAATTCATTTGACCCTATATATTCATGAACAGGTATATACATATGTTAAGGGAAATTTCAAACGGACTCATTTTCAAAAAAAAAAGAAAAAAAATATATGTCTAAATGAGCTGAATTAATTTGGGTGTCGTTTTGTTATAGTGCGACGCTCCCTCTTCGTACCTGTTATGACTATGAAAAGGGGACGTTACACTATCTTGGTATCAGAGCTCCCGGTTATGTTTTCTTTTGGATCATGTGATTTTGGACTATCTTGTTTGTGCTGTGTGATTCTCTGTGATTTTGTTGTTTGGTATTCATAAGGATACATCTGACCTTCTTTGTGTTTTGTGTAGTTTAATTTGAAAGGAAGTGATGACTTGTAGAGGTGATATGGTTGCTGCCATAGAGGCAATACAAAAGATGGCTGAGGCAATGCTACAGCAGAACCAGCAGACAACTCAACAACAGGCTAGGGTTGCACAACAGTTAGAAGCTACGGCGGATGTTCAGAACTTAGAGGGATTTCGTCGTGCTAACCCTCCATAGTTCAAAGGGGAGTTTAACCCTGAAAAAGCTACATTGTGGATCCAAGAGCTGGAGAAAATATTTGCGGGTATGAACTGTGCTGATGATAGGAAGGTGACCTATGCTGCATACATGCTGATAGGAAACGCTGAGTATTGGTGGACTGGGGAACAAAGGTTACTACAAGCTGCGAACAGAGTGATAACGTAGGAGGTGTTCAAAGAAAGGTTCTTGAACAAGTATTTCCCCGAAGGTGCTAGGCACACAAAAGAAATAGAATTCCTGAGGTTGCGACAGGGAGGCATGACTGTGAGCGAGTACGCCGCCAAGTTTGAGAATTTGTCCAGATTCTTGACCTATTTTCAACTTTAACCTAATGAAATCTGGAAGTGCCGGAAGTTTGAGGAAGGCCTGAGGCATGAGGTGAAGAAAATTGTGATAGCTTTGAAGATCACTCAGTTTTCTGAGCTACTTGACACTTGCTGTCGATTGGAAAGTGTGGAACAAGAATGTGAGGCGAGAAACAGAAATTTTGGACCCGTTCGGTCCCAAAGTGGAGGTGGTGGTAATGCAAGTCGTTATCAAAAGAAGCCCTATTCCAGACCATCTAGAAGCCAACAACCACAAAGATCTCAAGGAGGAAGCCCAACTGGAAGTCTAGGAAGGACAGGTCAGAATGCTACAACTACTCCGAGGTGTATGAAATGTGGGAAGGAGCACTTTACAAGAGACTACACAATCAAAGGAATTATTTACTTTCGGTGCGGGAAACCTGGTCACGTTTCTCGAGACTATAACCAGACCAAGACGGAGCCATCCGTCAATGCTGCTAAGACTTCTAAACCACAAGCTGGAGGCAGAGTCTACACCCTGAGTGGTACTGAGGCCTCTGAATCCGAGGATCTGACATAAGGAGAAGGTATCATTGAAGGTAATCTTTTAATTGTACTGTATGATTCTAGTGCTACTCATTCTTTCATTTCACATGACTGTGTGAAAAGACTTGGATTGTCTGTGTCTTCCTTACCTTTTGATTTGACTGTTTTGACTCCTACTACAAAACCTGTTGTTACTGCTTAAATTTGTCTAGGTTGTCCTTTAATTGTGGAAGGTCGAATCTTTTCTATCGATTTGATCTGTTTACCATTGTCTCAATTAGATGTGATACTAGAAATGGATTGGTTATCTGCTAACCATGTCCTGTTAGACTGTTCTAGAAAAACAATAGTTTTTCCTTTGGATGAGGATTCTAGATTTTTGGCCGCCAACCAAGTGAAGGCTTTTCTGAAAGAAGGAGCTCGGGGATACATGCTATTATCTTCTTTGAAAGTCGAGAGTGAGGTTGATATGGACGCAATCTCTGTTGTCCGTGAATTTCCTGAAGTTTTCCCTGATGATATACCTGGTTTGCCACTGGAACGAGAGGTCGAGTTTGCTATTAACTTGGTTCCAGGAGTTGACCCTATTTCCATAGCACCTTACCGTATGGCACCAGCAGAGCTAGTGGAACTTATGAAGCAATTGGAAGAGCTTTTGGAAAAATAGTTCGTGAGACCCAGTGTGTCACCCTAGGGAGCACCTGTGTTGTTGGTTAAGAAGAAAGATGGGACTTCAAGATTGTACGTGGATTATCACCAGTTGAACAAAGTCACGATTAAGAATAAGTATCCATTGCCAATGTTAGATGACTTGATGGACCAATTAAAGGGAGTAGCTGTGTTTTCAAAGATTGATCTGCGATCGGGATATCACCAAATTAGAGTGAAAATGGAAGACATTCCTAAGACAGCTTTTCGTACTCGTTATGGACACTACGAGTACCTGGTGATGCCTTTTGGTGTGACTAATGTACCTGCAGTATTCATGGACTATATGAATAGGATCTTTGGTCCTTATTTAGACAGATTTGTCGTTGTTTTCATTGACGATATCCTGATCTATTCACAAACTCAAGAGGATCATGCTGAACATCTCAGCATAGTTCTCCAGATTTGAAGGAAAACGAGCTATATGCGAAACTATCCAAATGTGAGTTTTGGTTAGATGAAGTGAAATTTTTGGGTCATGTAATCTCGAAGAAAGGAATTGTTGTGGATCCTTCGAAGGTAGAAGTTGTGCTACAATGGGAAAGGCCAACGACGGTGACAGAAATTCGAAGCTTCGTTGGATTAGCTAGATATTACCAGAGATTCATTGAAGGATTTTCTAAGATCGCTGGACCACTCACCCAACTCACCAGAAAGAATCAAGCTTTTGAATGGACAGATTCCTGTGAAGGGAGTTTTCAAGAGTTAAAAAGGAAACTAACTACATCACCTGTGTTAGTTTTACCTAATCCTAACGAACCATTTGAAGTGTACTGTGACACTTCATATCAAGGTTTGGGGTGTGTTCTTATGCAAAATGGAAAGGTGGTGGCTTATGCCTCAAGACAATTGCGAGTGCATGAGAAGAACTACCCAACACATGATTTGGGGTTGGCTGCTGTAGTGTTTGCATTGAAGATATGGAGGCATTACTTGTATGGAGCAACATTCAATGTCTTCAGTGACCACAAAAGTTTGAAATACTTATATGATCAAAAGGAGCTGAATATGAGGCAACGAAGATGGCTAGAATTTCTGAAAGACTACGATTTTCAACTTCAGTACCATCCTGGAAAAGTAAATGTGGTAGCTGATGCCTTGAGTAGGAAGACGGTCAGTGTTTCTACGATGATGATCAGAGAGAAAGACCTACTAGAACAATTCAGAGATGTATGGTCATTTGTGGAACTGACACCAGGAAAATTCTACATGAATATGGTCACGATCTCGAATGATTTAATGGAGGATATTTAGGAAAAACAGAAGGTCGATAAGTTCCTATAAGAGGAAAGAGAGCTGATACAGTAGGGCGGTGTATCAACACTGAAGGAAAGAAATGATGGAATTCTAAGATTCCAAGGTAGAGTCTGCGTGCCTAAGGATGAGGAACTCAGGAAATACAAAGTCAGCTCACTTTTTGCCAATCAACATAAAATATCCATTGGAGAAGTTGACTCAGATATACATTGGTGAAATTGTCAAACTTCATGGTGTGCCTACGAGTGTTATTTCCAACAGAGACTTGAGGTTTACCTCGAAGTTTTGGCAGAGTCTTCTGGAGGCCATGGGAACGAAGTTGCGATTAAGTTCTGCATACCATCCACAGACAGATGGTCAATCAGAAAGGACAATTCAGTCGTTAGAAGATTTATTGAGAGCTTGCACTATAGAGCAGACTGGAAGTTGGGATGAAATCTTACCGTTGGTTGAATTCACCTACAACAATAGTTATCATTCAAGTATAGGGATGGCACCCTATGAGGCTCTATATGGACGAAGGTGTCGGACACCTCTGTGCTGGTATCAAGATGGGGAACGACTTACCGTTGGACTTGAACTTATCCAACAGACAACCGAAAAAGTCAAAATGATTCAAGAGAAACTGAAAACGGCTTAGAGTCGACCAAAGAGTTATGTGGACAAAAGAAGGAAACCTCTCGAGTTCGAGGAAGGAGAGCATGTCTTCTTGAAAGTCACACCTATGACTGGGGTCGGTCGTGTTCTCAAATCTAGAAAACTCACTCCAAAATTCCTTGGACCTTACCAGATTATTCGTCGGGTAGGTCCTGTTGCTTAACAAATAGCTTTACCCCCTTTCCTCTCAAATCTCCACAATGTCTTTCACGTGTCACAACTCAGAAAATATATTCCAAACCTTGATCATGTCATAGCACCTGATTCTATACAATTAAAGGAAAACTTGACTTATGAGACAACTCCTGTAAGGATTGAGGGTAGGAGGATGAAGTAACTCAGAGGGAAGGACATTGCACTGGTAAAAGTAATATGGAATGAAACAACCGGAGATACGACATGGGAACTTAAGGACAAGATGAGGGAGCAATACCCCAAACTATTTTAAGGTATGAAGATTTCGAGGACAAAATTCTTATTTGTTGGGGAGAGTTGTAACACCCAAAAGTTTATTCATTCCATTATATATATTCATTTTATAATATTTGAGATTTTTTAGAATTTTTCTGAAATTTTCTAAGAACGCAGAATATTTTAATGTATTTCTCATTTTACGTGCACCTTGGGCCGAGTCGAGAAAATAACTGTAACGTTCCAAAAGTTGGAAAATTATATGATAAATAGTCGTTTTATAATATTTTTAATTTTTGAGAATTTTTCAGAAACGTCGAATATTTTAATATATTCTTCATTTCGCGTGCACGCTGAGCGGAACCGAAGAAATGGGATATTCTCTCCGAGAACCTTGAACTATGGAAACGTCGACGGGGGATCTTACTAAACCCGAGGTCGGACACAGTTTACAAAGTTTTACGTTTTTCGAGCAATTTTAACAGATGAAATAATAAAATATTGCGTAAAATTTTATCTGTCAGATTTATTAATACTGACTTCTGACAACTGTAACTATTATCCAATGGATAATAACATATAATAAAAATCCTATCACCTTATCCCAATGTAATCTACTTTATGTCATAACAAATCTACTTTAATTAAAATATATTGCTATTTTAATCAAGTTTCTAGAAGCTTTGACCCAAGAAAAGACTTAACTACCCCTAGCTTACGTGGGAAGCTAGCAAATTTTCTCTCTTCTCTCTCTCAATGCCGCTGCCAATCTAGGGAAAAAGGGGGGGGGGGGATTAGTTCAATCACTTTAACCTAACTCTCTCAAAACTATCACACTTAACATAACAACTTCTCTCTCTACTCTTTCATCTTCTTCCTTCACTCTCCCTTCTCTCTAGAACTCCATGGCCATCCGAAATTTGCAGGCCACTCTCCCTTAGGTTTCTTCATCTTTTCTCTTCATCAACTACATATCCTTGCTCTCCATCATTATCTCTACCACTTTTCTTCACAAGGTTTCACCAAAATCCTTCATCTCCATTTCTCTCCATTTCGGGTTACCACCTCCACTCCCACCATTGTTGTTTTCTTGCTCCCTTAACCTCATTTCTAGCTTCTCCTTATCATTCTAAACCCTTTTCCTTCCATACCCTACATCAAAATCTCTCATCTTTACTAATCTCCTTCAAGGGCAAAGTTTGAAGCTTTAAGGTAAAAATCACAACTTTCTTCTCTTCTCTTCTCTTTTTCGTGTTCTAAGCCCATTTTCATGGTCAAGGATACTCTCTTTTCATGTTGTGGTGTTGATTCATTGAGCTTGCTTTCTAGGGTTTTTGGAGGAGCCAAAACCGAATTCACAAAGGAGCACCTTGGAGGCCATTTTCGTGCTCTCCTCTTTGGTAAGAGGGAGATCACTCTATTCAACCCATAATGGTGGTTGGAGGGTTGTTATTTATGTATTTGTGAGAAACCCTAATATGGGTTACTCTTTTAAATTTTATTGTCTTATGATTGGTTTTTATTTTTTTTATTTCTTCCTTTAAATTTTGTATGGATTTGATTTTTGATAATGTTGTAATAACCCTCATGGATTTGGAATTGATGAACTTGAGACAAATGCCCCTTGCTTGTGCAAGAAGGCTCACGACCAAGTCCCCCATTAGTGGGGTGAGTACTTAAAATTCTTATAACCTAATTAGATGGTGATGATTGGATGGATAAGGACTAAGAACAAAAGAAAAATGCTTGGACCCTAGCCCTATGATGGCTCACAGCCATGGGAGGTGGAAATGGTGGAAATTATGACTTGGATAATGAATTTGACTAATGAGAAATTAGAGGACGATTAGGGATTCATAATGTGTAAACAAAAGTAATCAAAGACTAAGGTTGGTGACTTGAACAAATTGATCTAAGAGAAAGAATTTAAGTGTGTGAGTTTGAGGGGATTTGAACTAAATACTTTAAGGGAATTAGTAATAAGATACTAGTGTATTAAAATGAAAACAAACATGTGACTTAGGGATTTAGTGAGGGCTACGGTTTTAGGCCCAATTAATATAGGAATGGACTAATTCAATACAAGGAATTGGGAGTAGAAGATTAAGACTTAATATGGTTAAAGGATAAGGATTTTAAAGACTCTTGAAAGTGATGGTAACAAAAGAATTAAAGTGACCTAAAATTGTCACATTAAATTAATAACATGTAACTTGAAAAAGGGAATCCATAATATGAATTATAATGATGAATGAATACTCGAAAGTGGTGTTGACATAAGACTTGACCTTAATGCAATTGTGGACCCCTATGTGGGATGAACATTTGACGATTGTGGATTACCAAAATGTCTTGATATGACAATATCAATAAATGAATTTATGCACGTCTGTATATAAGTGTACCATTGTGAAATACCGTAATGATCATACATGATTTAACATTTTGTCGTCATGCATATGTGTCGTCTGTTGGACACTGTTGGAAAGGCTGTGTGGGCCTAAGAGTTTGAATAACACCTATGTGTGGGTGCGAATAGACTAAGCGTAGGTATCATATGTTGTTGACCCTAGGGGGCGTCGGGGTGTGGGTGTCTCACAATAGACAGTGGTAGCTCCACTGGGGCCGTGGGATAAACCAATGCGACACACCGACAATCCTGTCTGAGATGTTATTCTATATCGCGATCAACTGTCGAGGTACCATTTATAAGCCATTGCCAAATATTTTATGAAATAAAGCATATTATATTTTCTGAGGCTAACGATATACTGGTATTACTCCTTGATCATTCACTCCGAAAATGTTTATGTCTAGCTCCATGGAGTAGGTTTTTGGGACACTTTTGCATTGTTAGCTGTCAGTCGCATAACTCATCGAGCATGAGCATTATTAACTGTGAAGCATGCTTACTATTATTTCTGTAATAATTGTTGGTTATTTGAACTGTTGACTGTTGATGGTACCTCTGTCATTTCAATGTTGTCATTCTGCCTTTACTATAATTTTTTAATATTGTGATGTTTAAATGTATAAACTGTGTTCTATTTGGGCGTTCAGCGCCGTTTAGTTTCGTTCTGCTATTGTTGGTAATGAATGACGAGTATCTCCCCTCTTTACTATACATTCTACTATTATGTATTATTATATGATTGTCTGAAGACGTTCATGAAGAGGACAAGGAAATCACTGAGTTTCAGGATTTCTGGCTGTATCTTGACTGAGATCGGGACTGCTGAGGATGTCATTTTGCCTCTGTGGATTCTTTGGTTACGTGCGGATCAACTTTCATGGTGGTCCGGATTGTTGGCATATCAATGTGCAGACTGATCGTTGTGTATACCACGGCAAATTGACGATGTCCTTAGCGTGGGGACAATATACTGCTTCTATTTTTGACTTCCATGCCTTTGTATGGCTGTAATTTTACCTACCTGTGAGAAACATGTGGGCGGATATGTACTACACCCCACGTGACGACTCTTTCTTGTCCACGGCTCGGGCTCCTGCCTGTTGTTCCGTCGTTTCGATGGATGTCTCGTTGGACGATGAGGACCCTAAGGAGGACCCATCTACGGTTCCTTCTCGTTCTCGTCAGTCTTAGGGACTGTTTCCTATTGGTAGCTACTGATGGCTAACCAATTATATTTTTGGGAAGCCTAATGTCTTTACATGTTGGGTTATATTTGTATCTCTTTGGGTGGGTACATATTTTGTTTCTTTTTGGTATATTTTGGAAATGTAATTAAACAGGCTTATATTTCTAGTACAATGTATGTAATTATCCATATTGTGTATGATTGTATGTTTTATTCTACGCTGATTTTATTTCAATCATTTTGACGGATGTTTCATTTGAAAAGGAACTTTAATTTTCAATTCATTTGACCCTATATATTCATGAACAGGTATATACGTATGTTAAGGGAAATTTCAACCGAACTCATTTTCAAAAAAAAAAGAAAAAAATATATGTCTAAATAAGCTGAATTAATTTGGGTGTCGTTTTGTTATAGTGCGACGCTCCCTCTTTGTACCCATTATGACTATGAAAATGGGGCGTTACACAGAAGATCTTTGCTTGTGAAACCTTAGTTGCTGTCACCAAGAATTTCAATGTTGTTCATAAGCTTGGTGAGGGAGGTTTTGGACTTGTCTACAAGGTAAAATGAATTAGAAATTTGTTAATTGCTTTGTGTTTGGTTGCTAAGAAAAGTGGAAGAAAAAAAATTGAGAAATTGTTAGGCCGAAATCTGCAAGTGCACAAGTCAACAAGTAAGATATGAGAGTTAAAGTATCGTGTCCCAATGGATTGACAATTAGAAGGATGCTAAAACTTAACCAATTTCCACAAAATCCTATCCAAGTAATCGAAATATGAGAGTGGTTTGCAATTAAAATAACAAATTAAGAGAATTAAAATAAGAATTCACAAAACACCAATTCCATAAGAGAAAGATGAGAATGATTAAGGCCTAGGGGTCCCTATTCAATTGTCATTTCAATGAATATTTGCATTTCACAAGTATCTATCAACATGTTGATTTTGTTAGCTAAAAACAAGCAAAAGATAAAAGCATATGTCTAGGACAATTACCCATGTGAGACCTATCCAATTCACTATGTGTCTATGTGAGTTAGCATAAGAATCACTCATTGAGACTAATTATCAAACACTTGCCATGCATGATGAAGGAGTATGTGTTCATCCCCTTAGCTAATCAACACAACCAAACCAATTGAAAGTATTGAACATGCATTAACCATACCATACCCATATTCACAAATCCCTATATCTAGTTCATTTGGAATACTAAAATCATGTAATTGATGGCCAAACAATAACAAGCACTAAGCATAGGTATGGAAGAATAAAACCAATCTCATTGATAGAAACTCAATTAATTACAATATATTCAAATTCATAGTAAGGTCGTAGAGAGCCCCTAGATTAGAATTTAGTTACACATCATGAAAGAGAGGAAAACAAATGAAATCATAAAACCCATCAAGTTAAAAATCAAGAGAGAAAAGGGGAAGAATGAACAAAAGTGGAGGAAATCCAAGCTTGATCTTCCTTCCTTGATCTTGATTCTTCACTTGAATCACTTCTATCTTCAATGGTTTTCTCCTCCTCTCCCTTCCTCTATGGAGCTCGTGCTTAGTGACAACCCAAGATGCTCAATATGTCCCCAAAAATCATATAATAAAGGTCAATTTCGCGTGCTAGGATTTTTCCCATGCCTAGGCGTGGTTATGAAACACATGTTGTCAGGTGCTGGCCACGCCTAGCCGTGGGTGTCTTTGTTTAAAAGCCCTGAAAACCTGAGAATGTCACACCTAGGCATGACTTTTCCACTCCTAGGCATGGATGTTTCTGCCTGGAATTCCTGAAATATTGAAAGGGTCATGCTTAGGCGTGGATTTGTCAGACCTAGGCATAGATTTGTCACGCCTAGGCGTGGGTTGGCAGCCCTTCCTTCTCTTTTGCATTCTTCTCCATTTGAGCTCCTCTTTGTTTTCCTCATCCCTTCCAAGGGCTTCCATCGTGAATACCTGCCTCAAAACAATACCAAAGTCCATCAGACCATGATCAATTCAAATTCCTTAATTAGAATTCTCAAACATGTAATTCTTAATCATTTTTGGGTTAACAAACTTACATCATTAAAGTCATGCAAGAATTGAACATTTGGGCTAGAAAACTTAAGGATATCATGCTCCTATATATTCAAATTCAAGTGAAATAACTTCATTTCCTGAAGTTATCACACCCCAAACCTAAGGATTTTCTAGTCCGCGAGCAAACTAATCCAAGCTAGGGAAGAAGGAATACCATCTAATACAAAACATGGGGCAAATTGAACTAGAGTATAGCCAGCTTCCAATCATCATTCACACCCTCAGAAATCACTTCTCAACCTCACAACAAGGTCCACACATGCAAGAAAATTCCAATAATCATGACTACCCTTGAATGCAAGTTTTGGGCATGAATAATTTCCCAAATTCATGTGTTTAAGATCTTCTCCTAATCATGAAGAATAAGTTGGATGAATTTATAAAATGCACATGCACTCTCAAAAGAATATCTTTCATCTCTTTCTCCACTAATGTAGGCAACACAAGATCAAAGATCATAAGGGTCTTTTAAGCTTGTAATGTGAGGTTAAGGGTAATGGTTAAGAAAGAAGGGGAATGATTTAAATTCAAATATTGAACACATAATCACATATTTCCCATGAATCAAGCCAAACATGTAAGATGCACACAAAGGATCCAAAATTGAAGAATCAACCTTATTTATTCCTTTTTTTTTAATTGATTTTGAACAAGGGTTGGTTCCCAATTGATCCTAGTTTCCTAGTACCATGCAAAATGATTTGGCTCAAATCAACAAAAATGCCTAACCATGTGTTCAACAAGGGACATGTAATGAGGGTAAGAGATTTTTTTTTACAAGCATGGGTGAAGGGGGTGAAGAATGTAGGTTTTAAGAAGGAAAAATTAGGTCACACACACGCACACCGAGCTTCAAAGGGGTACTAGGGATCTCATACAGTTAAGGTTGGCTTGAAAGGCCTAATCAGTCCAAAGAAGTGCCCTAGTCATTTCTTCAAAAATGTGTTGCCTAGGACTTCGCCTCGAAAGGGAATCAGACTAGCTTCTAAGATGCAAATTGACTATACACATGCCTTTCATAAATTTTCTCCAATTATGCATTTCATTCATATTCTAAAATCCACCACACATGCAATAGGGAAATACACTCATACACAATTATAGTAATAAGTGTAAGCACAAAATTTGAATATTTACAAGTGCTTGCCCAAGCAATGAGACATAGATTTTATCCATACAATCATCGGGTACTCAAATAAGAATTTTAGCATGCATAAGTTCAAACTGCCTCAAAGCACACTCATCATCATAATGCATATTCTTAAGCAGCCCATTAATCCCAAACAAGCACTCTCAAATCCATCAAATACACAACAGAAAATAATCACCAATGTCACCAAAGCAATTTAGAACATGAAAATTATTTCATCAAAATAAATAGTTCAAACACCAATGTCAAAAGCAAAGGAGTGAGAGGATAATCAATATACATCCAGAAGTTCAAAAAGATAATAATTTCTCCCCCAAACCTAAGGCATGCAGTGTCCCACTATATACAATAAAAAGCGAATACAAAAGAAAGGACATGAAAGAAATAGGCCCTGGTGCCTCAAAACAAGTCATCCTCATCAAATAAGTCATCTCACTTGGCGCCTATCTCTGTATCATCAGTAGGTGGTGGAGGTGGAGGGGAAGGTGAAGTTGTAACCAGTAGAGCTGCAACTGGTGGCAACTCTGGAAAATCATCCATTGGGCATCCCTGACCCAAGGCTAACCAGTGGATGCTCTGATAGATCGTAGCCAGCATCGTCTGCTGCTAGGCTAGACGCTAATCAACAGAAGCTGCCCAAGCAACATCAAATACTAGAGCAGGCTGTGGGGTTGGTGCAGGAGCAGGCTCAGGATCTGTAGCTAGGGGCTAGGTTGGGGCATGTCTGCGCTTCTCTTGGGCATTCATGATGGTCTGCACTGCCCTCTCAGTCATAGGTGTCTTCAGCTTCACGCGTACCTTTGTGTCCTTCCATGTCACGCAAGCTTTATCACATAGCTGACAGATAAGGAATAGAAAAAATAGGGATTTGAGCTTTAAAGTAATGCACAGCCTGATCTGATCATAAAGTATCTGAGCAGTGTCCACTTGTTAAAGATTGTGGATCGCATACATCTTGTAAGCCCGCTCAGGATATATCTCTGACCTATGCTCAGTGGGGAACAAGCGGGAACACACAAAGTGTTTCTAAGGGTGTAGCTCATGGCGCAAACTCTCCTGTTTGATGAATCTGATTGAATGATCTGAGTTCCGTTGAACCTAAACAGGGAAGTCAGGATCACAGATGTTGTCCATGACTGTGCTGAAGGGAGTTCATCCCTCCTCTTCAGGTAGTTGCAGTGTTCCATATGCACATTGGAGTGGAGGAGGGCCAAGGTCCATAACCTGGCGAATACGGTCAACAGAGTAGTCAACCGTCTTCCTTCTGACTTTGGTAGTTGTAGTAGAGTGCTTTTTAGCATGAGCATTGGCATAAAACTCTTTAACCACGATAGCCACTAGTTCCTCAGTGGGATGCTCTGCAAAAGTTTGCCAGTGGAGTACTTCAGTGGGACTAGAAATGGAAGGGTAACACGCCATATTAATACCATGGAACCCTCTCTTTGGAATGATGTTAGTCTTTCTCATATGCTGCCAAAAGTAGTCAAAAATCTCCTGAGATGAAAAGAAGGCTGGGTCAAAGCCAGGGATCTCATCATGGTCATCGGCATGGCTTAGTCCAGCCTCGACAGTTTTGCGCTTGCGTTTAGACATGATGATTGATGACCTGAAAAGAAGAAGGTCTTATGAGTACCATTGAACAATATAATGATGAATAGTGCCATGTACTCAGTCAACCCAATTGAGAACAAGGTGCAATATAATCATGCAAGCCAAATAAATAACAAATGGCAATGCAGTTAACAACTCAAGTCAAGGGTCACAAATCAGTTAACACTCACACTAAGGTCATCCCCAAACCGAACTAACCAAAAAGTAGGCAATCAGGTCCAACGTAGTTATGCATAGACCATACCCCAAACATAGCATTATCAAGTCACAACGCAGCCAATTCACAACCCAACCAGTTCACAACCCAGAACCAAATCAATTCAATGACCCAAAAATGGCAATAGATCCTATGAAAAACTATAAGTTGGCTCAAAGTTAATCCAGATCTCAAGCAGCATATCAATAAAAATTAGTAACTGTCAACAAGCACATGATTAACCAGAAATGCACATGGTCATTTTTTAGTAGAACCTCCAGCCAACAATTCCAACAGAAATCAGAATTTGGCAATTAATCAGCAACAAATTTAATAAGCAATGTGACAAATTTATAATTGATAAGCAATTACAAAATGTTCTAAGTACATACAATCTGTCAATCATGGAAACAGAGCATATCATAACCAAATTAATCACAACATCACCAAATTAAGCACAACACAACCCAGTTAATCACATGTTAAACAAGTCACTCACAAAATGGAATTTAATCACAGCATAACACATGCTTAGCACCTGGTATGACAGAGAAATGGAGAAAATAGCAAACTAACCTTGAGGGAAGCACAAAGTGAACTAGGGCACTAGAAAACCAAGATTAAATGCTATCAAAGAACACAAAAGAAAATAATAACAACAATAGAAATTTGTTACATGAGTGTGGGTGGGAAGAAAGGAGAAGGTAGGGAAGGTGAAATGTGAGAAGTGGGGGTTGGTGTGGTGGTCACGTAATGAGGAAGAAACAAAGTGAGGGAGGAGAGTTGCTAGGGCACGGTTGGTGGTGGTGGTCAAGGGGTGGTCTTAGAGTGAGTTGAAAATAGTGGGGAAGAAGAAGGAGTTATGGTGGGTGAGAGAGAAAAAAAAAGAAAGGTGGCTACGGTGGCTATGGGGGGAAGGGAAGGCTTGTGGAGGAGTTGGGTGGTTACGGTGGTACGGGTAAGGGTGGGGTTTGAGGGATTTGAGGAATGGGTATGGTTGGATTGGTGGTGGTATGGTGGGGTTGGAAGTGGTGTGGTTCATGAGGAGGAAAAGGAAATTGTGAGGAAAAAGAAGAGTAGGGGAGGTATGTACGGTGGTAGAGGGGAAGAAATTAGGAAATGGGAAATAGGGATTTAGGAATGGGTGTTGCGTTTTGTGCAGCAACAGACCCATCACGCTTAGGCGTGGTTATTGCACGCCTAGGTGCAGCATATATAATTTTTAAAAAAAATTTATTTTGAATATTTTTTTTAGGGTTTTTAGAAAACTCACGCCTAGGCGTGGTTTATCCACGCCTAGGCGTGATACACGCAGCAAAATTTTCCTGTTGAGGCAAAGACCTCAATGCTTAGGCGTGGATGTCTCTGAAAATTTTCACCTGATGAGGATGAGGCCTCCACACCTAGGCGTGGAAAAGCCACGCCTAGGCGTGACCTTCTGGACCTTAAAATTATGCAGAATTAGCCCTCAAACTCAATTTTCATGCCTCAAACACACCTTTCTTACTCTCAATCACTAAGAAATAATATAGGAACTATGAACAATTACCAAGGCATCAAATTGAAAAGCAAACACTATCAACACTATCAAAAACAAAATCAAATCATGAAGACAAATGCAAAATCATGCATAAAAATGTCCTAAGCTAAGAGATAGGGTTAAGAAATTAGGTTGCCTCCCAACAAGCGCCTTATTTATAGTCCTGGCTGGACTTTGCAGACTTTCAAGATGGAGGAGCAAGGTTGAGTGAGGTTTTGTGCCTCTCCACCTCACCACCTAAGTAGAGCTTAAGCCGCTGACCATTGGCCTTGAAAGTTGACTTTGAAACTGGGTCTTCTAGGGTTACGACACCATGAGGAAATACTTCCATAACCAAAAATGGACCTGACCACCTGGATTTAAGCTTGCCCGGAAAAAGTTTCAGCCTTGAGTTAAATATGAGAACCTTCTAGCCTGGTGAAAAGCTTCTTGGAACAATATGATTGTCATGCCACTTCTTCACCTTATCCTTATATATCTTAGCATTTTCATATGCTTGTAAGCGAAATTCATCCAGTACATTTAGTTGTAACAATCATTTCTCTCCATAAGCTTCAGAATCCCAATTCAATCTCTTGATGGCCCAGTAAGCATGGTGCTTAAGTTCAACAGGGAGATGGCAAGCCTTGCTAAAAACTAGTTGATATGGGGACATGCCAAGAGGGGTTTTGTAAGTAGTGTGATATGCCCAGAGAGCGTCATCCAGCTTCTTCGACCAATCCTTCCTAGAAGGGCTCACAGTTTTCTCCAGAATCCGCTTCAACTCTCTATTAGAAACCTCTGCTTGGCCACTTAATTGTGGATGGTAGGCTGTGGCTACCATATGTGTCACTCCATATTTAGCAAGTAATGTCGCAAAGTATTTGTTGCAGAAATAGGATCCCCCATCACTAATAATAGCACGAGGGGTGCCAAACCTTGTGAAAATACTCTCTTTCAAAAAAATAAGGACCTCCTTAGAGTCACTAGTAGGTAAGGCACAAGCTTCCACCCACTTTGACACATAATCCACCGTTATAAGAATGTAACGGTTGCCAAAATATGATACAAAGGGCCCCATAAAGTCTATACCCCACACATCAAAGATTTTCACTTCCAAAATAGAGTTCAAGGGCATCTCATTCCTCCTTAAGATGTTGTCGGTCTGTGGACATCAATCACACTTAGCTGCAAAAAAATGAGAATCTCAAAACAGAGAAGGCTAATAGAAGCCTGATTGCAACACCTTAGCCACTGTCCGTTCACCCTTATAGTGACCTCCATATGGTGAAGCATGACATTGCTCAAGTATTGCACTAGTCTCCACCATAGGAATGCACCTTCTAAACACGTGATCAACATACTGCTTAAAAAGAAATGACTCATCGCAAACATAATATTTGACATTACAAAGGAATTTCTTTTTCTGATGACAAGACAAATCAGATGACACCAATCCACTCACGATGTAGTTTACAACGTAAGCATACCAAGGATTTGAGCTACCAAACACAGCAAATAATTGTTCATCTGGGAATGTCTCACAAATCAAGGCTGGGTCTTGTTGATATTTCACATTCTCCAACCTGGAAAGATGATCAGCTACCTGATTTTCAACACCTTTTCGGTCTCTAATCTCAAGGTCGAACTCTTGTAATAATAAAACCCAACAAATCAACCTTGGCTTGCGTCCTTTTTACTGATTAGATATTTGATGACAGAGTGATCTGTGAAGACAATGACTTTCGTGCCAACCTAATATGCCCAAAATTTGTCGAAAGTAAAGACTACTGCAAGGAGTTCCTTCTCAGTGGTGGTGTAGTTTAATTGAGCATCAGTGAGTGTTCGACTTGCATAATAAATGGAATGAAAGATTTGTTCTTCCTTTGGCCCAATACTGCTATAGCAGCATGGTCACTAACGTCACACATAAGCTCAAATGGTAGGGTCCAATCCAGAGTAGTTATAATGGGCGTTGAGATAAGCCTTTTCTTCAATTCCACAAAGGCTTCTATACATGATTTATTAAACTTAAAGGTCACATCTTTTTCCAACAAATTACACAGTAGTTTGGAAAAATCTTTGATGAACCTTGGGTAGAATCCATCATGCCCAAGGAAACTCTGAACTCCTTTCACTGAAATTGGTGGTGGAAGTTTATCAATCACCTCAATCTTAGCTCTATCCACCTCCATTCTTTTATGTGACACTCTATGGCCAAGTACTATGCCCTCTTGGACCATGAAATGACACTTCTCCTAATTAAGCACCAAATTGGTTTCCTCACACCTTTGTAACACTAGGCGTCAAATTTTGCAGACACTCATCAAATGAATCACCATAAATAGAGAAGTCATCCATGAAGATCTCTAAACAGTTCTCCACCATATCAGTGAAGATGACCATCATACATCTCTGAAAAGTAGCTGGGGCATTACACAATCCAAAGGGCATCCTTTTGAAAATATACATACCATATAGGCAGGTGAAAGTTGTTTTCTCTTGATTGTCCAGGATAATAGTAATCTGATTGTAGCCTGAGTACCCATCCAAGAAATAGTAAAACTCATGACCTGCCAACCTATCCAGCATCTGATCAATAAATGACAATGGAAAATGATCCTTTTGGGTAGCAGTGTTAAACTTCCTATAATCCATGCATATGCGCCAACCAATGACAGCCCTGGTGGGAATCAAGTCATTGTTCTCATTGGTTACCACCATCATTCCACCTTTCTTGGGCACACATTGAACTGGTCTCACCTATTTGCTGTTAGAAATAGGGTATATGATACCTGCATCCAAGCACTTGATAATCTCCTTCTTGACAACCTCCTTCATGATGGGATTGAGGCACATTTGATGTTTAATGGTTGACTGATGGTCAGCTTCTCGCAATATTTTGTGCATGCAGATAGTGGGGCTAATAACTCTGATATCCTCAATGGACCACCCCAAGGCCTGTTTGTATTCCTTGAGCACTTTGAGCAACTTGGATTCTTGCTCGTTTGACAAAGATGAGGAAATAATAATTGGCAATGTGAATAACTCCCCTTAGTAAGAATACCTCAAATGATTAGGCAATGGCTTGAGCTCTAACTTAGGTGGGATGATGACTGAAGGATGGAGACTGGGCTTGTTAGAAGGCATGTTCAACAGTTCAAAACCTGGTTTCCTGTAAAACTTAGTAGACGCGTCAAGCAGTTTAATACATTCCATCACATCATCCCTATCTACATGGTCATGTATGGATGTTAATGATAAAGCAAGGGGATCATCAGTAAAATTAGTATGAAATGTAGTATTGACTACTTGATCAATCATACCTAGGTAAGAACATTCTTCATGATCATTGAGATATTTCATGGATTTGTATATGTTAAAAGTTACCTTTTCCTCATTGACTTGCATCGTGAGCTCACCTTTTTGGACATCGGTCATAGTCTTACTAGTGGCCAGGAAGGGTCTCCCAAGAATTAAAGGCACATTGCGATCCTCTTCCATGTATAGGATGATGAAATCCGCTGGAAAGATGAACTTGTCCACCTTGACCAATACATCTTCTATGACCCCTTTAGGGTAAGTGAGAGAATGATCAGCTAGTCGTAAGGTAATCGAAGTCGGCTTCACCTCCCCTAAACCTAACCTCTAGAAGATGGATAGAGGCATTAAGTTTATGCTTGCCCCTAGGTCACACAAGGTTTTTCCAAAGAATTGACTCCCAATGGTGCATGGAATGGTGAAGCTCCCTGGGTCTTTCAACTTGTGAGGTAGCTTGTTTTGTAATATGGCACTACACTTCTCTGTGAGAGCCACAGTCTCATAATCTCCCAATTTTCGCTTCTTCGACAAGATGTCCTTTATGAACTTCATATAACTCGGCATTTGTTCCAAAGTCTCAACAAATGGTATGTAGATGTGGAGTTTCTTGAAGATCTCCAATAATTTTTGAAATTGAGCATCAAGCTTTTGCTTTGCTAGCTGGTTGGGGAAAAGTGGAAGTGGTGTCATGGGCATGTCCTTCTTCTTCTTGTCTTCAACCCTTTCCCTAACAATTTCCTCATTTTTCTTAACTTCCTTGCTCACAACCTTTTCATCTTGTGCCACCTCTATTTCCTCTTCAAGCAGTTTGGTTTTTGGATTATCTTCTATCTCCTTCCCACTCTTTAATGATATAACCTTGCAATGCTCATTAGATGCACCTTTAGGATTGTTGATGGTGTCACTTGGAAAACTCCTTGGGGCCTGTTATTTAGAGCTTGGATAAGTTGGCCCACTTGAATTTCAAGATTCCTCAATGAAGCTGCTTAGCTTTGCATTAAAGCATCGTGGGACGCTAGCCTTGAATCTGTTTTAATCATGTAGTCTTGTTGGCTAGTCATGAATTGAGCAAACATCTTCTCTAAATTAGAAGTTGAAGTTGATGTTGAAGTTTGGACTTGAAGGGGGCTTTGTTGTTAAAAACCTAGAGGGGCACGAGGTGCTTCTTTATGCTGATAAGAAGAAGAAGAAGAGCCTTGAGCATTTCCATCCCACAAGAGATTAAGATGGTTCCCCCAACTTGAATTGTATATGTTACCAAAAGCATTGTTGTGATTGGGTTGGCAGAATTGACTGGCATACTGCACACTTTCCAGGCTAGCTGTGCAGTTTATAATGGAGTGAAGGTCCCTACAATGATTACAAATTTCTGTTGAGCTATTGTCTCTACTTGCTACTGAATTTACTCCCATGGTGTCAAGCTTCTTAGAGAGAGTTGCCACTTGAGCGGTAAGTGATGTGAGAGCATCAACTTCATGTATACCTACAGCCATTCTCCTAGGAGTAACTCTTTCTGCTGGCCATTGATAGTTGTTATTAGCCATTTCATCCAAAAGGTCATAAGCTACATCCACTGTCTTGCTCATAATAACCCCTCCAATTGTTGCATCAATTATAGATCGAATGGATGTTGTCAAGCTGTTATAGAAGGTATGTACCAACATCTATTTTGCTATACCATGATGTGGGCATTTCCTTAGAAACTCCTTAAATCACTCTCATGCCTCATATAAAGTCTCTCCTTCAAACTTCCTGAAGGACAAGATGTCATTCCTGTAGTTTATTGCCTTCATAGGAGGAAAGAATCGATCCAAAAACTTCTGTGCCAGCTCTTCTCAAGTAGTGATGGAATGCTCAGGTAAAGAATGAAGCCGTGCCTTGACCCTATCCCTTAAAGAAAAAGAGAAGAGCCTCAAGCAAGTTCCATCATCAGTTATCTTGTGATGCTTGAAAGTATCACAAATCTCCAGGAAGTTGGCTAAATGAGCATTGGGATCTTCATTGGATAAATCTCCAAATTGCACATTATTCTGAACCATCTGGATAATAACAAGCTTGATCTCAAAAGTTTGTGCTTGTATAACTGGCCTTCTAATGCTAGATCTGATTTCTCTAGCACTTGAGTGGCATATTCCCTTATGGGTCTTTCAGCATTTGCTTCCTCTGCCATCTCAGATTCGCTATCCAAATTTAGTGTTTGTTCTTGTACTTGTTCTCTTAGAAATCTACGAAAGGTCCTCTTAATCTCGAGATCGTAAGAAAATCGAGATACACTTTGAGTTCTATGTATACAAGAGCCAAGTACCTGAAAAACATAAAATATACAAACAAAACTTGAAATAAGAGTTGTGAATAGATGTAAGAAATAACACTAAATCTAAATTCAATCCCCGGCAATGGCGCCAAAAACTTGTTAGGGCGAAATCCGTAAGTGCATGGGTCAATAAGTAATATATGAGAGTTAGAGTATCGTGTCCCAAGGGATTGACAATTGGAAGGATGCTAAAATTTAACCAATTTCCATATAATCTTATCCAAGCAATCTAAATGTGAGAGTGGTTTACAATTAAAATAACAAATTTAAAAAATCAAAACAAGAATGCACCAAACACCAAATCCACAAGAGAAAGATGAGAATGATTAAGGCCTAGGGGTCCCTATTCACTTACTATTTCAATGAATATTTACAATTCATAAGCATATATCAACGGGTTGATTTTGTTAGCTAAAAACAAGCAAAAGATAAAAGCCTATGTCTAGGACAATTATCCATGTGAGACCTATCCAATTCACTATGTGTCCATGTGAGTTAGCATAAGAATCACTCATTGATACCAATTATCAAACACTTGTCATGCATGATTAAGGAGTATGTGTCCATCCCCTTAGCTAATTAACACAACCAAACCAATTAAAGTATTGAACATGCATCAACCATACCATATCCATATTCACAAATCCATATATCTAGTTCATTTGGAATATTAAAATCATGTAATTGATGACCAAACAATAACAAGTACTAAGCATAGGTATGGAAGAATAAAACTAATTTCATTGATAGAAACTCAATTAATTACAACATATTCAAATCCACAGCAAGGTCCTAGAGAGCCCCTAGATTAGAATTTAGTTATACATCATGAAAGAGGGGAAAACAAATGAAATCATAAAACCCATTAAGTTACAAATCAAGAGAGAAAAGTGGAAGAATGAACAAATGTGGAGGAAATCCAAGCTTGATCTTCCTTCCTTGATATTGATTCTTCAATTGAATCACTTCTATCTTCAATGGTTTTCTCCTCCTCTCCCTTCCTCTATAGAGCTCATGCTTGATGGCAACCCAAGATGCTCATTATGCCCCCAAAAATCAGATAGTAAGGGTCAATTTCATGTGCCAGGATTTTTTCCACGCCTAGGCGTGATTTTCCTACACATAGGCATAGGTGTCTTAGTTTGAAAGCCCTGAAAACCTGAGAATGTCATGCTTAGGCGTGGATGTGTCTGCCTAGAATTCCTGAAATACTGAAAGGGTCACACCTAGGCGTGGATTTGTCACGCCTAGGCGTGGGTTGAGAGCCCTTCATTCTCTCTTGCATCCTTCCCCATTTGAGCTCTTATTTCCTTTCCTCATCCCTTCCAAGGGCTTTCATCTTAAATACCTGCCTCAAAACATTACCAAAGTTCATCAGACCATGATCAATTCAAATTCCTTAATTAGAATTCTCAAACATGCAATTCTTAATCATTTTTGGGTTAACAAACTTATATCATTAAAGTCATGCAAGAATTGAACATTTGGGCCATAAAACTTAAGGATAGCATGCTCCTATATATTCAAAATCAAGTGAAATAACTTCATTTCCTGAAGTTATCAGAAAGCTTTAAGTTCATTTGGTTAAAGTACATGTTTTAAGAAAGAGATAAATGAACTTATGAAGAAACGATTAGAGGAGTCTGCTAATGTGGATGAGGTAATCAATGAATTTTCATTTGTTACAGGATCTTTATCCCGCCTTCTTGATTCCATTTGTTACTATCTCTTACATATGGTTTATTTCTGTAACAACTTTTCATTGCCTAGTTGTGCCTTTTCTTTGTTAATGATAAGAGTATGGGTGGGAAATAATTTCTTGTTGGATGAGAAAGGATAATGTATTTGTAGTGTATTGCTTGGTCAGGGTCAATGTGCAAGTTTAGCCTCAAGTACTTAAGGTTTGGGGCAATCAGGAATCAATTTCATGGAGTTTTGTCTCATTATGAGAGTTTTGATCTGCTTTCTTTGTTATTTTGGGGTGTATGATTTCAATTTATGCATTAAAATTTAACTTATATGTCAACTATGTAGCTGTTTGGTTTTCTTTGATGTCAAATGTGAGATTGCTTCTAATCATGCATAAAGTCTATCAAAACTCATATGGTGCTGAGTTCCTAGCAGCACTTACAATTTTGTTCATAATTTGGGTTGTACATGATGGATTTGGGAGCTTTTTTATTTTGGTTAAAAACCTAAGACAAGGCTTTCAACTATGAAAATCCCATATTTTTTTCCTTTCCCAAATGGTGCCAATTTTTCCCGAAAGTTAGGTCCGAGTTTGCATTTTTTTCATGTCTGGCAGTGTGCATTTATTGGCTCATAGCTTGGGTTACACAACTTGAAATCACACAGCGTTTAGCATGTTAGAACGATAACACCTGAGCTTTTAACCATAAAAATTTTAGGTTATAATTATTTTTCATGTAATTGTAGTTTTCATTGAAAGAAGGGTCTGATTTCATAATTGAAAATCCAATTACACAGTCTCTGTATTACTATTCTGAGATTATTGCAAAACACTATTTCCTTTTCAATTCTCTGTTTTGGTTACTTTGGTTCAATTTGAGAGCTCAAATACATTTGAGATCTATGATGCACGCTATGTGTTTGATAAAATGTCTAAACTTGACTTTGATGATTGTTTGTGTTAAGAGTTTGGTAGTATCTATGATAAATTGGGACTTGTTTGAAATTGGCAATGCTCTTGAGATGACAACGAGTGCACAATGTGTATAAAAGAGACATTGTCTGTAATCTAATAACAACTAACAAGAGCTTTCTTTTTTCTTTTTCCCTTTTCTCTATGAAGAAACCTGCTTGATTAATCTGTAATCTATTTGGCTTATTTTATGATTATTCATAGTTGTAAATATTTCAGATTGAAATTTGTGATTATAATTAATTTTGTAATTCTTTACTGTTTATTATGTGTTAATGTCGCTGAAGTACTCCATTAATGCATTCATTTTGTGACAAAGGCTATTGGTAGTGGAGCATATAAATTTTTTGACCTTTTCAAAGAAAGACTTGGAGTTAGTCTGGATAAAGAAGATGAAATGGCTTGTCTTGTAGCAGGAGCAAATTTCTTGCTTAAGGTGGATCCAGTTTTTGAAATTATCTGTTTCTCTTGTATTTTGTTTAAGAATCATCTTGATAGTGACGAATACTTGTATATCTCTCTCTCTCTCTCTCTCTTTATCTGAAAATCCTTGAATCTTTTGAGTTGAAATGTATGTGCAAGTCTATATCTCATGCATTAAAGAAAGAAAACGTATTTGTCTGACTTTTCTTCTTTAGTCAAATTATAGTGTTTTCCCTTTGTTTAAGAAGGTAAAGAGCCAATCAATTACCAACATTTGTATGCTATTACTTCTATTAGAGTGCAGTGGACAATCATTATATAAAGTTTATACATACTCATTAATGCTCCATTTTATTGGCAAATTGGTTGAAGGAATATGCTTAAAGTTTAATTTAGGAGATTTTTACTGGAATTAAGGAATTTCAGTTGTAACACCCTCCTCAGGGTATCACATTTCCGACTCCCAACTCATAATCTGTAAAGAAGTTCATAAAAGGTTTAAGTTATAAAAGGTGAGTTTTAAAATTTCTTATTACAGAAACATAAACTTACTAAATCCATAAGTATTATTGAAAATATATTTAAACTGATTAATATACAATATTGACACCAATTAATATTTAACAATTTAAAGAGAAATATAAAACTAACAGACTCTCTTTTTAACAGTAGCAAACCCTATCACGGGTCTTACTTAATAGCACGGTACAACACTAACGGTAAAACTTAACATACTTATTCCTTCTTGTATCCATCTTGATGCATCAGACATTTGTTCCTTGTTCACACTGCACACTATCGAATCCTGAATGGCTACTCCTCAATGTTGTCACCAATCTCAGAGTATTTATCACCCGTCATGTCTAAGACAACTCGTTCCATCTATTATATAATTTTTACAACACAAGCCTAACCAAACAATATAACAAAGAGGTGAGATCACCTACGCCAATACCAACATGGTAGCACAGAGATAATACAAACAACATACTACACAGATATATCATATCGTAATTCCAATCAACATTATTTATTGTAACAGATACAATAACTAATAATTACCATCATGCCATTACCATTATTATCATCACATAATAATTACCACAATGCCATCACATTATTATCATCATCATCATCCAAGTATTTCAAAAGTTCAATTTTCATAACCAATACTCAATAATGATGCATATGTTATGCATGTGCACATAGACTTAATGTCCTACTCCATGGAGGTTTTCATAATTTCGAGAAGAATGCTCTGTTAATTGTCAGCCTTAGCCCAAAGACAATCTTCCAGATTAGCCCACAGATAATGCCCAGCCTTAGCCCATAGACAATTGTCTAGCTTTCGAAAAGAATCGTGTTCTTGTCAAGTATCGTCAATGCGTTGCAACGGACTGCATCACCAAGTGGCATATGGTCCAGCCTTAGCCCATAGACAGATATCCACTGGTCGACCGTAGCACCTTGACGCCCCCAAGATCCATCACAGACCTCACTATCAATTCACATTCTCTCTTCAACCACAAGGGTCCCAATAGCATTAGCTATCAATTTTTGTTCAATTCAAGATCACCATATGCCTCAATGCATATCTTTCCAATGCATGTTCAATGCACCAATGCTAATCATAGGCAAAATTCCTCATTTCCAATGCATGTTCAATACACCAATGGCAATCATAGGAAAATTCACACTTTCATATTCAGGGTCCACACATTGGACCATTCTCAGTTTTAATTTCATTATCTCATAATCAGGGTCCACACACTGGCCCAACAGTAATCATACTATATATTTAATCGCAAAATCATGTTATCACGTTTTCATAGTCATAAAACACTTTTGTCATGTTTTCACAATCGTGCAACATTTCTGTTTCGTTTTTTACAATTTTGCAATGTTTCTGTTGCGTTTTAAAACCATGTAGTGATTTTTCAACATTTTCATCAATCACGTAAAAATATTCTACCATTTTTAAATCGCGTAGTGATTTTTCAACAATATCTCAAACATGTAAAAATATTTAAATGCTTTCCAAATTGCATAGAAATATTTCAACGTTTTTCAAATCGCGTGGAAATATTTAAACGTTTTTCAAATCGCGTAGCTTAAAAATCATGTTTTTAAGTTATGTAAATCATTTTTCACCATTTTTCCATTACGAAAAATATTTCTCAATCTTCAAAAATTCTATTTCAACCTTTCTCAAAATAATATGACTACTCACATTATTTTCCACATTTTCTTACTCAAGAAAATCCTTTTCATAATATATTCCACAAATTCACAATTTCATTGAATTAAATCAATGTTTCTAACTTTAAAAATTACTAATGCTCTCCAAAACCCAAAGGATGAGTTACACGTTAGTAAATTTTAAATCACCATTATATTCTCCATTTTTCTCAAATCAATTTCAAAATCAATTCTCTTCAAAATAAATTGAGGTTCAAACACTTTCAACCTCTTTTTTTTCATAAAGGAAATTTCTATTTTTCAAGTGATAAAACACTCTGATTCCTTTTCCAATATCCTTGTACTAAATCAAATTACATTTGCACTTGGAAAACCACTTTGTTTCATAAAACCAAAGCATTTACAAACCTTCAAAACCGTGGTACATGGTTATTTAAACCATCAAATATTTTTTATTCTAAGTCAATATGGTTTTACACAAACAAAACCATTAAAAATTCCTTAACAAAACCGTGAGACTCATGGTCTTTAAAATCAAATCATTTGTTCATTTTCATTTTTCACTTTCTTTGCAAATCCTTAAAAATCATCAACCCATTGCTCTTTTCATTTAAAACTCATGATTTGTAAAATACTTGAAATATTCTTATTCAAACATGTTCTTGAGTTCCATTAAATTCCATTCTTGTTTTTACACAAAATAAATCAATAAATTTCTTCACAAAACTGTGAACACCACTTCTTGAAAAACAAACCCTTTGTTTATTTTCCTTGTTTTACTAATCATCTAATTTTATCATTCATGAAAATATTAATTTATGAGCACCTATTTTGAGGTGTCTTGGCCGAAATTCCTCTTGGTCTTTGGAACCAAAAATCAATTTCCTTTCCATCATCAAATCATGGCATACATATACATATTCAAATATATATCATAAGTATGTCATAATCAAAGCAATAAATCATGCAAATCATACCAAGCATAGGCAAATAATCAAAGCACATAAACACCCACAAATTATTACATGACCATGGATATGAATCCTCACATGGATTCACCATCCATCAAATACACAAACCATCTCTCACCACCATACTTGGTTGGTGAGATGAATATCCATCTTACCTCTTGAAGAACCTCAAAAGCTCCTAGATTTGCTTCTTTTTCCAAGTCCTTTACCACCAAAGATTTCTTAAACACACAACAAAACATATATTTATTAGTAATTCAAGCTTGAAAAAGGTAAACCATGGATCAAACATGGCTTAGAATCATGAAAAAGAGAGAAGAAATGAAGTTTCCTTACACTTCACCTCAAATACCCTATAACTTTGCTCTTGGAAAAACTCATTGAAGATGGAAGATTTAGAGAAAGTCTCTAACATGAAAGTTGCTTAGAATAAGGTAAGGATTCAAGAAATATGGTTGGTTGAAATTAAAGAGTGATGGAAGGTTGTCTTGGTTGCCTTGGCCAAAACATGCATGGAGTAGAGGTGGAGAGAAAATTTTGAAGAGCTTTGCTTTAGGAAAATTCAAGAATGATGAAGAATGATCAATAATGACCAAAGGTGATCAATTATGGTCTTCAAATGTTGCTTTAGCTTCTAAATGCAGCACCAAAACCATCCCCTCCTTCCATGCATTCTTCAAAATGCAACAAATCTCCTAGCCACCATTTTAGGCAATCTTAATCATTGATTAGATTAATGGTTAGGATTTAATATAGCTTCTAGGTTTAGGCTTAGATAGAAGACTTAATTTAGGCCATTGGATCTTTCCTCTTTGAAATCCTAGCCATTAGATGCATCTCCAAAATGAAGGGTCAAGATTACTCCTTCAAACTTTACATCCAAGGGCTATAAATGGTCTTAGCCACTTTGTAATACTAAATCTCAACTGTTGATTAAATCAAGATCAAGTCTCCACCGTTGATTAAATCAATGGTTGATGACCAAGCCAATAATGTTGACTTAAGCAGTATAATATTTATTTTTCTATTTGCTATAACCCTTCGAATAATATTTTTACGATATTTTTATCGCTCGATAATTAAATACAGTACAAAACACAGTAAAAGAAAATTTTAAAAACTGTTTCCGAATTCACGTTTAGTAAGATCCCCCGTCTCTGTCTAAACAGTACAAATTTTTCTATGCGTAGAAAAATTTTCACTTTACAAGACCCACCTAGGCCCACATAAGGCCACCCTAGGCCCACAGACAGCCCAAAAACAATCAGAGAAATATAAAAATTTATAATTATCCACAAAAATCACAAATATTAAAAAATGTATGAAAATCAAGTCAGATTGTTAAAAATAATTAACAATCAAGAGAAATAAATACATAAAGATTTTCCACGGCCCGAAAATTATAATTTTCCTGACACAGAGTAAATCACACACAACGATCAAAAGCAGTCATGGAATAATCAAAATAATTTTACAGTACACAGAAATCACTAAACAGTATAGTTCTGTTAACTGTCAAAATTATTATCTTATATTTAGGAAGTTTAGGGTGTTACATCAGTGGCAGACCTGTAGCCATGTTTTCTCCTATATATTCCTCTGTATTTTACAGTCAATTGAAATAAAAAAATTCAGAGTTTTCCTCTCTAAAAAATAACAAAAAGAATAATAATATAGATTAAATTGAAGTTTGGGTATTACAGATGGATCTTCTAGTGATTATTAAAAAAGACATTTAGAGACTTTAGAGGCCGATTTAGAGACTGATAAATCAATCTCTAGTTTAGAGACCGATTTAGTGACTAATTTTATAAAATATATAATATATTCAGAGTTTTAGAGACCGATAAATCAGTCTCTAGTTTAGAAACTGCGTTAGCGACTGATTTTATAAAATATATAATATATTCATGCTTTTATAGACCAATTTTTTAGAGGCCGATTTTTTTATCTTTAAAAAATTAATCTCTAAATCAGTTTCTAATGTACTTTTTTGAAATATAATTGACCAATATTTGAAAAAAAAAATTAGAGACCGAAAAAATTGATCTCTTTAAAATCGGTCTCTAATATTTAGCGATGAGATTTTTAGAGATCGATTTAAATCGGTCTTTAAATTAGTCTCTAACTATTTTAGAGACCGATTTTCTTGATTTAGAGACTAATTTTTCGATCTCTAAAAGCCAAATTTCTAGTAGTGGAAGAAGTCGAGGTTTCAGTGGTCAAGGTAAGTCCAACGCTTAATCATGGTGCTTCTTACGTACTTGTAAAGTTTCTGTATTCACGATGTCAAGATGGGTTCAACGCTTAACCCCGATGTTCGTTTTATATAGCAATTTGCTCGTGTAGTTCATTGGGGCAGGTCTAACACTCAATCTCAGTGGCACAACTTTGATTGGTTCAGATATCCCCGCTCCTTGTTGGGGTCAGGGGTCCAAGTTATGAATTCACCCTAGATTTAGACTGAGATTCGTGGTATTGTTACACTGTGGTGTCTCATTAAGGGTCTGTGATCCGGGTTAGGTGTGTGGATAAATGACCCTGGTATGTTTTTGATTAATGACTAAACTTAACATGATTATTACTTTGATTCACTAACTACTTGTCAAGCTTAATTTTTTCAATGAGATTTAATGGAGCAAGAAAAGTGGATGCAAAGGATCATGGAACAAAGCATTTCAATGCAAGGATCATGAAGGAAAACTTGAAGAAGGAGCATCATGAAGAAGGAACTCAAGGAAGATCATTAGGAACCTTTTTGTAAAGAAAAGACTTAGTATAACTCTTTGATTAAGCTCTCTAAAATAAGTAAAAATGGTTTTCAAAAGTAAAAATTGACTAAGAATGAAAAATGGTTAATTAATAAGTCTATACATCTATGTGTACATCGATGTACTTTTAGTTAATTAACTAACTTTTAATGAAAACCTCAGTGTACATCTATGTATAAATGTTATACATCTATGTATGCATCGATTGATTCTGGACTTACTTGATCAGTATGCACCTTTACATCTGTACATCAATGCATAAGCCAAAACAGAAGCAAGGACTTTTTGAAATAGTCATACAATCGATTGGGTAATCGATGTATGAACTTCTGGGCTGAAAATGGAAGTGTTTTTCAAGAACAACATCGATGTACTCATGTGTGTATCACTTAAGATCAAGAACATCCAAGAACACAATTGATTAGGCAATCGATGTACACACGTTGTAAGAGTGAAATTTTGTTTAATATATCTGTGTACTAATCGATTGACTGATAACAGAATTTTTTAGATAAGTTTGTTTTAATCTTAACTGACTTGTAAAGTGTGTCCAACGGATCTATTTTGAAATATACCTATATAAGGACATTGGCAAACATTTTCTTACTAACAATTCATTCAAATCTTGAGATCAAACACACAAATACTGAGAGAGCTTTTCATTGAAAGAAACTGAGTATTTTTTTTGTAGAACTTCAAATTGTAATATCTGATTTCTTAGAATTTGATTCAATCTTTTCATATTGAAAAAGAGAGATAAGAGAGAAGGTTCTCTCGCTGATTAATTCAAGAGTAAAAAGGACTCTTCTCTTGATGTTGTGCAAGAGTAGAAGGAACTCTTGTGGGAATTGCAAGATTGCTTTGACTTGAAAAGCTGTCATTTAGGTAGAAAGAACCTTGAAGTGAAGCTTGTGTAAAGAATCTTGTAAATTGATTTTTGATAGTGGACGAAACTCATAGTGATGTGGGGACTGGATGTAGGTTACCAGAGGAGGTAGCTGAACCAGGATAAAACTCGGTTTGCAATTTTCTCTATCCCTTAACTCATTATTTGCTTTATTGTTGAATGTATGAATTAAGCAATATGTTAGGGATGCCTGCATGATTTGATTAGTTTATGATCTTGTTCATATCTGAAATCAACCTTATTGTTAATATTTCTTTATAAGTTTCAAATCTTGATCGAAATACATCTTGTAAAAACACATTTTTGTTTGTTGGTTGACAAAATCTTTTTCATAGTTAAAGAAAAGAATCAGTTTTTGCAAAAAGGAGAAAAAGTTTCAAAAAGTTATTGTACTCAATTCAACCTCCCCTTCTTGAGTATTAAGAAGCCACAACCAACAAGGTGTTCTAGAATACCACATGTTGTTTCAATTTCGTACATTATGTACCTTGTCCTTTCAGATGCTTTTCCTTAGAAATGGTACGCCACGTGATTGAAGAACAGGGGAGGTCGTCGTTTAGGGTTCGTAGCATCATGATTAGTCATTTTCAAATTTCAAAAAGAAAAGGCATTATGATGAGGAGCTTTGAACGAAAAGGCATATCTGCCTCCATTATTGATGACGATTTGGGATGACTCTTCATGCCTATAAATAGGGATTGAGTTTAACCCTTCCAACTCTTTGTATATTCTTGCACTCTAGATTTTTCTCTCTGTCAACTTAGGCGATTTCCAGTGTCTTGGTAGTGGTCGTTGGTGATTCAAGGCTTTTTCAATGCTTTCTTCACCTTTTAGAAACTCTTTTCCTCTAAAACTCAAGGTACTCCTCATTTCACCCTTTCGATTTTTGCTCTTTTCTTTGAGTATTTAGTTAGGGGGAAATGTCTGGGAGTGAGGAGACGGTGTAGAATAGTGGCCCGTCAATGGAGGTCTTGAGTCCTCCTTCGTCTTCATCGTCTCAGCCGTGATAGGGGCTTCAAGCCTATGGTGGGGATTCTAACGAGGGTCCAAATTCCTTGTAAGGAGTTGCACCTGCACGTCTGCTCTCTGAACTTATGATGGTAATGAGAGATATGAGTGATTCGTCCGTGAATGATTCTTCAAAATCTGACTTGGTTGCATCCTCTATAGGTATGGCGCGAACTCGAAAGGCTGCACCTATTGAGCAGAGGCGGGTTGCACCTGAAAAGCAAAAGGAGCTCGTCTTTCTGTAGGACATAAGCATATACCAGTGGGTGAATCATGAAGTTCTATGCACCTCTTCTAGAATACAGATGGCCAAGGATGCTTATGGAAAGCAAGAATACATACAACTCACCGTGGAAGGGCTTAAAGACTGGGAGTTTACAATCTGACACCCGTCAAGAGAAGAAAAAGTTTGCTCTACCCATACAGAGGGTGAGCACTTCATGTACATGTACGAGGCTCTCTTTACCAAGATTGGGATGTGATTGTCGTTTACTGAGTTTGAGATAGGTGTTCTCAACCACTTACGGGTGGCGCCCACCTAGTTTCATCCAAATTCTTAGGGATTTGTCTAGGCATTTGAGCTTGTCTACTAAGTCTTTGAGTGGCTATACTCGGTCAGATCTTTATTTTTCCTTTTTTCTTAGTTAACAACCTTAGGGAACAACCAAACTAAAGGATGGGTCACGCTACGGGCACAAACCAGGCGTGGGGTTTTCAAACCCTACCAAGAGTCCTTCAAGAATTTTAAAAATGACTTCTTTAAGGTAGAAGGGGCTCTGGGCTAAGGCATTTTTTCATTACCCCGGAAGGTCAACTATGCTTCTACTTATACTGGACTGAGGTTGGTTGGTGGCAGAGTAATAAAGAGTTAGAGACTCCGTCCATCAAGGTTCCTTATCCCGAGGCCATGGTCCTAGGCTTACTGATTGAGTGGACCAAGGAAAAAGGGGTCATCTCTTGTAAAGACATCCTGGATGAGCCCACCTATTCTGTAAAATGTAGATATAAGTTTGTCCTAATAGTTTAATATGTTAAGTTTTGATGATGACAAATACAAGACAAAAAGAATGATGCCTATGCCACATATATGTACTTAATAGTTTATATTGGATCATGCATGATCATATACTCCATCTTGTTATATTCCATATATGAACCATGCATATTCTTTATAGAATCATTTATAAGATATATCTAACAATAATGCTTTATATGAGTTTTAATGAATTAATATTAGATTTGACTCTACTTAAATGAAAATGTGCAAAGTGTTCTTTGTTATATCCTATATAGAGCATATCTATTAATAATTTATAAATGTCTTATTTGGATATGTCTATGAAAATCTTATATGCATGTTAGACTAACTAGATTTATACATTTATGAATCATGCATATGAAAATATTAAATTATGAATTTGGACTAACTATACTTATTTTTAAGTGAGTAATACTTTGTGGGATAGTCCAAGTACCAAAAGTGAGCATGCAATAAGAAAGTAAAAGATCACAATCATGCTCAACTCAAGAAGAATGAGAATGATAAGATGTTCCAAGCATTTATAAGATTTGAAGAGAAGAAATTTGTGGAAGCTTGGATTACATTAACAAGCTTAAGGACTAGAATTAATATATTTTCCTTTTAGGCTTTCTCTTATGTAAAGATAGAGGTTTTACAAGAAAAGAGCACAAATATGTTTTTAAATTTTTACAAATGGTTCTTACATGCTAAAATGCCCAAGAAACATGTTTTAAAAAGTTAATCCTGGTAGTAGTTCACAACTATGAAAAATAATCAAGTTTGAGTTTTGAAAAGTTGACCTTTGGTCAATACTTTGAGTTTGTCCTAAAACCTATTTCATTTAAAAATAAACTCAAAGATATTTCTAATGAGTGGTCATTTTCTTTAAATGGATAAGAAATGAATAAGTTATGACCATTTGCTTTAAACTATGAAAAATAGTCAAGTTTGAGTTTTGAAAAGATGACCTTTTGTTACTCTTTTGATCATAACTTTCAAAATACTTTGCTTTTTCTCCTGAAACCTATTTTAGTTGAAAATAGACTCAAAGATCTTTCCAATAAGTTATCATTTTCTTTAATCGGATAAGAAATGAAGAAGTTACGGCTATTTAAAGTCAATTGTCAAAACTAGAGTGCATGTAATCGATTACATAAGTCTTGTAATTGATTGCAACTCTGGTAGAGGCCATGTAATTAATTACAACATCCATGTAATCGATTACCTTATGCCCAGAAACGCTCACAATGGTTATAAACGACTAGTTTTCATTAAAATAAAAATAAAAAATCATTTCTAAATACTATCAATGACTATTTTATTACTTAGGCTCTATAAATAAGTGTAGATTGAAGCATTTACATTTTTAGAAACTCCAGAACACTTGTTTTGATACTTGAATCATCAAAATCTTATGTTGAGCTCTTTATTACAAATCCTTCTATTCTTTTATTCTTCGAGTTATATATCTACTCTTATGAAAGTTTATAATCTTTCTCTTCATCTCAAAATCATTGTAAGAGGGTGAGGTATCCCTCAAGAGAGAAAAGGGTGAGAAATCCCTTGTAGTGAGACTTAAACATAAAGGGTGAGGTATCTCAAATGTGTTGTAAGTGCTCTTGAATGTAAAGATTTTTTAAGCATCTGTGAAACTTAAAGAGTTGGAGGCGCTAGCATAAGGGTGAGGTATCCCAAGGTGTGAGGAGTGCTCTTACTTGTACAAAGGTTTTCCTAGTACCCTTGAAGTCTAGGAGATAGTGAAGAAAATCTCAAGTTAAGCTTGGGTATTAGATGTAGGCCATAAGTGGTTGGTGGCTGAACCAGGATAAATCTTTGTGTTTGCTATTCTCAACTCTATCTTTTTTACATTTGTTATTTAATTATACATGCTTGAGTTGAACTTGATATCTAACTTATTTGCTTAATTCATCATATAACCTAAGTTGTATTTAAGTAATCTACAATAGTTTAAGTAATCTACAATAGTTATATCTTTGTTAGACTTATTTCACTGCATCTATTGATTGAAAATATCAAAATGCATAATTTCTCAAAGTTGTTTTAAAAATTAGTGATCACCCAATTCACCCCCCTTTTGGATGATGATTGTCATGACTAACATAAAGGCTTTACTAGGTATTTTTCTTTGTACATTTTCCTTTTAGTACTTATCTTCTTATGCTTAATGTTTATCATAGTGTGTAACACTTCTTTCTCCTTTTGCAGAAAGCATGGCTCCCCCATATGGACTTCGGCAC
Organism: Ormosia emarginata; assembly: GCA_029884605.1. Lineage (NCBI taxonomy): Eukaryota > Viridiplantae > Streptophyta > Magnoliopsida > Fabales > Fabaceae > Ormosia > Ormosia emarginata. The sequence continues at coordinate 26,388,244 of JAQQTP010000081.1, read as the reverse complement.
TTGGCAAAGAAATTGGCGGCCAGAAGTGGTGAGGCATCTGGGTCTCGAGCCCTGGCTAGTCCTTCATAGGTAATTCTTGTTATCCCTCCACCATCGAGCAGTGTAGTTCATCAGCCTGCGACTAAGGTGATCCCTGAGGTAATTCTCAAGGTAGTTCCCAAAGTGATTCCCTTTCCGTTCACCGAGGTTCAAGATATTGGGACCAGTTCCCCTGTCCAACCTTTGTGATCTCGGAAAGCAGCGATTTGAGGGGGAAGAGATCAGCCACTAAGAGCATCCTAGAGTATCCTGAAGTGCTCGAGATCCTAACCAGCCTGGGGTTTGGGGGCTTTGTGCCCTGTTTTTTACTGGGATCGATGTGGGATTGTGGGGCTAATCCCTTCAAATTTATTGATGGCGCCTTGTTACGTCACGCCAAGATTGACGTGTTGATGGAACTTGACATGTCGAAGCTTCTCCGTAGGGCCCAACTTGGGAATTTGCACCTTGCTTCTTTCCTTCAATTCATGGAGGAAGCCTAGGATTCGATCTGGGAGGCTTCTACCAAGGAGAAGGAGCTTAACACCCTTTAGGGTGAAAAGCAAAAACTTGAGCTGGACAGTGCCGAGAAGGAAAGGAAGCTTTCCTAGGCCGCTGCAGATATAACCCAGAAGGATGGACAGGTAGCCCAAGTTGACAAAGAGCTCAAGTCGCGTGCCTCCAAACTAGACAGGTTCCTGATTGAGGTTAGCTGCTTTACTGTAGATGCTCATGAGGTCCCTTCTCTCCAGGCTCAAGTTGCTAAAGTGGAGTCACTCTGAGTCAAAACTGTTGAGGCCAATGAGCTTGGAGCCTAACTTGGTGAAGCAACAGCTCGGGAGGATAATTAAAGAAAAATTTGGCCTCAACAAAGTCTGCCCTCATCGGTGCTCGGGTTTAGTACGAGCTTCTAAAGGGAGAACTCAACCAAACAATAGATGATTAGTCAAAGTCCGTGGAAGAATCATTTGAGAATGTCCTTAGCCAACTTTGCCTTCTTAACCTTAGTCTTAATATGGAGGGGATCCACACATTGAGGGAGGTCCAAGATGGCCAAATCGTGGACATGGTTGTTTCAGTGGCTCCCTTAGATGACCAAGAGGTCTTTGCAGGGTGGAAGGCAGAAAAGGGACAGAAGCGGCACCAGAGGCTGGACAAGAAGAGACTAGGGCGGTTGCGGCCGAGGCAGTGTATACCGAGGTGGTGCGATCCAAGGCGGTGGTGGAGACTCCAGAAGATCAAGGCCCCACCTCCTAATGATCAAACTTTTCATTTCTTTGCCCCTTGCGTGGGGCTTTATTGGTGTATTTGGAAAAGTCTCGACCTCAGGCATTTTCTATTTAATTTGAGCACTTAGCATTTTCTATCAATATCTTTCTTTCATCGAGATGAGTCCAATGCTCAATCTCAGCGCCTATTTTGCACGTCAAAATTGTCTGCACCACGCCAAGATGGGTCTGACTCTCAATCTCGGTATTGATTTTACACTTGAGTAATTTATTTGTGTAATTTACTGAGACGGGTCCAACGCTCGATCTCAATGGCAAGACTTTATTGCACTTGGGATCTTATGTCATTTTAGTAGCCTTTGTCCTGTGCTTTATAGTAGTATGTGCTTGCTTGGGAAACATTGCTTTGAATTTATTGGCAATTAAGGCTGCTTAAATGCAATAACAATTTTTCACCCTGTTTCCCAACTGCCCATTGTCCTTGTGGCCAATCACATGGAAGGAACAATTAAGCGTGGCCTCAAACGTGCAACCATTTCACCTTTTGAGGGGGCAATCAGAGTGCTACATTCCCTTTATAAATAAGGAATGTTTGCAAGTAATGGGGTTATCCCTTATTCTCTTCTTTTGTTTTCCATCTATGTTTGAGGCTGGGTCTTTTCTAGAGGGCGGTCCCCTTTTACTTGCACATTCTTCTAGTGGAGGTCTTTCTCTCTAGGTGTAATGGCTCGATGAGGGCTAAGTAATTGCTCTACATGGCTTGATTAACATGTCTTTGAACTGTAGAAGCCTTTCTTCCTAGGCGTATACAAAAAATTCCATTTTTACTTAGAGGATCCATGACTTCTGTTGTAGTTCCCATGAGGCATGGAGAGGTTTCACTGCTCTTCCTCCTCTACTCCCCTGATTGTCGTTGTGCCTTGGGTACATAGGGGTGTTTAGGGAATGTAGGGTTGTGAATCTTTCTCCTCAAGTTGATCAGGTGAGATGTGGTTGATTAAAGAAAAGATGATTGCTCGCATCTTGAGAAACTGTTGAGGTGGCTATGGTCGGCGCTTGGTTGTCATCATCATCTTCCCAGAATACCTTCTTAGTTTCCTTCAAGTGGACACTTTTGCATCAGAGCAGTTTATAGGTTTCTGCCCCTTGAAGAACTGTTGAGGTGGTCGTAGTCAGTACTTGATCATTACAATCTAACCAGGCTATACCCTCTTAGTTTCCTTCAAAAGGGCTGTCTTTGCACCAGGGTAACTTGAAGGCTCTTCTTATAAAATTGATGATGTTTGGAATGTGAATAATAAAACTTCCTTCTCTAAATGTTTCACTTTATGTTGTCTGCTCCAATGCCTGATCTCTGCGATTCTGTTTTGCACTTGACAAGGTGGGTTTGACGCTCGATCTTGGTAAGCAGTTTACCGTGATAGGTCTAACGCTCAACCTTGGTATCCATTTTTCATATTGATGAATGCTCGTTTTACCACCCGAGATAAGTCCAAAGATCGATCTTGATGGTTGGGTTTGTTTAGTTTGATGAACACTCGTTTTGCTAGCCAAGATGAGTCCAAAGCTCGATCTTGGTGGTTGGGTTTGTTTACTTTGATAAACACTCGTTTTGCTTGACTGAGATGAGCCTGAAGCCCAATCTCGGTAATCGAGTTCATTTAGGAATAGTTGGGGTGACTCAGTAGCCTCGTAGTATGGGGTCCACTATCCTAGGCTACGTTTAGTTATACTTAACCACTGTAAATCTAGTTAATTTATGGGATAAGGTGTAGCTCAAAAGGGCACGAGTGAAAACCCTTGAATGCTTTGCTTGACCCCGAAGGGTGTTTAAGTGGATTATCCAGTTTGGCCATCTTGTAAGATGTCGGAATAACTTATCATTTCCAAATCTTTTATTCCTCGAATCTCGCCAAGGTGTGGTGACCTTGAGGGCTATGACTAGCCGAAGTACTCATGGACTTGAGGTCACGACGAGGTACTGGCTTGAATGATGTTGGGCCAAAGTATTCGAGGACAGAGTCGTTGCCGAGATACTAGCTTTCAGATGAGACAACAGTTAGAAAAAATGATTCATTGATATCTAAAGATGTTTGTTGCATAGCATAAATAACAATTTCAAAGTAGTGCATAATGATCAGGGTTACTTTAGCGAGATGGTGATTATCCCCCTGGTTGTTATTCTAGGGTTATGCCTTATCATAGTCTTGGGCATTTACCCGAGGTGAGCGTGGATCGGGGTTCTCATTCCTAGCCGAAGAACGTCTTCTTTGCCAGGGAGGAGTAGGACTTCGGGGGCTATAGCTCTGCTTCCTATAATGGCCCCTTCTCTGATCATTGTTTTGGGTTTAGCGTACATATCAGCCTAAACGTCTATCCCAGATGAGAGACTCGATGTCATCTTGGAGGTTTGTGCAATGCTCTATGTTAGGACCATGGTTGTTGTGCCAATCGTAGTGTTTGGTCTTATCCCTCGGCTTCTTCAAAGAGGGAGGTCTCTAGACATCCTGGAGCTCGGTGTTCATGACCTCCTAGTAGATTTGGGCCCGAGGTGTATTGAGGGGGGTGTAGTTTTCGTACTTCTCCTCGAATTTTGGCCTTACTAACTTGATTGCTCCCCAGACTTTAGTTTGGCATCCTCTTTCTCCAGATGCCTCTTAGCCCGGAGAACATCTTCAGCATTGATGTACTTATTAGCACGGGCATGAAACTCGTCCATAGACTTGGGCTCCTTTTTTACCAACAAGAAAAAGAATTGTCCTAGTCGGAACCCTTCTCTAATGTAGAATAGTCTGACTCTTTTATTCCAGTCTCGCACATTTGCAATCTCCTTGTTGAACCTAGATATAAAGTCTCGAAGAGCCTCTTTTTCTTGTTTGGTTTGGGAGAGGCATAAAATGGACTTAGGATGCATTTTGTTGGTGGTGAAGTGCAGCAAAAATCTTTATAACAGGCTCCCCTAGTTGTCCACGTACCTCTGAGCTAAGGTGGTGAAACATATCAGGGTGACTTTCTTTAAAGAGAGGGGGAAAGCACAATACATGAGAAAGTCATCAATCCTAGCAAACAAGAACACATAAACGTAGGCGTCCAAGTGTTCCTGAGGGTCCGTGGTCCTGTAATAATCTTCATTGTTGGTAGGATACTCAAAGCGCCTAGGGATTTCATAAGCCATCAGTCTGTCAGAGAATGGTTGATTTTGTGAGACTGTGTTCCCTGCTCTATGCTCCTGCTCTCTTGAAGGGGCAGGTTCAACATTATGACCAGGGTCCATAATCCTTGAGTTCTCTAGATAACGGTCATCATGTTGATGTTGGTCTCTTTTGTTTTCTTGATTTCCTCTTGACGATCGATTTTCATCTTCGTAGTCTTAATTAGCGGCTCTCGCCAGGTTATGAATCATTTTATCTAGGCATTGAATTTGTTCATCTTGAAGTCTAACCAAAGAGAGCAGCTCTACTCTGGATTGCTCCTGATGGTTAATTCCAGTAGGGCAAGATTGGACTTCATTCTCCACCCAGTCACCAAGGCGTTGCAATGTCAACACTCGTTGTCCAGCGTCCTGAGGAGGCGCCCTTTGTAGACTGAGACGCTGCCTTATTGAAACTCTATGGGGATAAGGGGAGATTCTCTCCAGTGACAGAAGTCTCCTTTCCGTCCTTCCTAGATTTTGGTTGGGCTATAACTGGTCTCAGGACTAGCTCATCAGTAGCAGGGACAAATGTTGGACGACAATTTGTAAACAGGGGGTTACACATAACAGAAGTGTGGTTTGGGTTGGTTAAGGTTTGCCTCCTCCTTGTGTTAGCCATATTGACAGTTGTGAAGGAAACGTTGTTGGTGGTGTTGGGAGTAGAAATTTATTTTTCCCACAGATGGCGCCAATATTCAGAACTGGGTTCTAAGCATTACCTGAGAAAGTATGAAATGGTGAGCTCCTCTGTGGCGCAGTCGTGATAACAATAAGCGAGGAGGTGGGTACTTGCAAAAGACATTTCGATGCTCAAGTCAGTAGGTATGTAATAAGGGTAAGGTGTATTGGGAATTAGCTCATACCTTTTCTCCCTTGCTTACTATATTTATATGAACGTTTTTAGAGTATATGGTGTCTGGGCATTCAGTACGTATTAAATGCTGCTACCTGGGTCATGGAGATAGGATCATGGAATTCATTACTCCTTTGTCCTTATTCTCCTGTCTATATGGGATATGGTCAGGATTTATTCTTGTCATTATGTCTAGTGTTTAGACTGCCTTATGTGCACTGTACGTCTAGGTGTCAACCTAGCGAGTCAAGTTGCTCCGGGTCTATGGACCCATAACCCGGTCCAAAACACATGTAATTTAGAAAACACACTGCTTACAGAAAAAATAGAAATACATATCAATAGACACATGAGGTGGAGAAAAGAACATCCTGAGGCTCCTCTAGACTCAATTCTACACAAAAACAATGATATTTAGCCTAGCTTTAACCTATCATTTTCAGCAAATAGTAACAGAGATGGGGAAAAACTTACCATAAATTAGGATCCCTGGGTGATTTAATATGGAAATATGTATCTCCAAAAGTGAATAGAATGTTATTAGTACATATGAGACAGATGCTAATAGATGGAAGTCAGAGGCATTTCCTTGGTCATGTACTTCTTCGATCTTGTGTTGTGTATATATGTTTGTAATTGGGTATGGTTGGCCAAAACTATATTTTCAGGTGGATGGAACTGGCTCTTATAATTTTCAGGATGTTAGCTGTATTTTCTATGCTGTTTTAGGATGGTCAATTCAATCAGCAAATCATCATTTCATTGTATCGAATTATGTATATCCATGAACATTTGATCAATTGCTAGAGTTGGAAGTAGCATATGAAAATGAAACTTGGTTGAGCTCAGCTCCTGTCAATTTAAGGCCGTTTGTCATCCATTAGCTTATTAACCCATGAGCAAAGATGTTGAATACCTTATGGTTACTTCTTAATTGTCAACTCAGCCTGCAGTACTTCCTGACTTAAATTATCCTCCATCAACTTCAACAACCTTAACCGTTTCATGTTCTATATCCGGTTCTGTAGTAATTCTTACTTAATTGTCTAGACACTCAAATTATTATTTGACAAGTACTAGATTATAGGATTCATGATAAAAAAATATATCTATCTTTAAACATACTTTTATACATATTAAATAATAATTTGAATACCTAAAAAATGACATAGTACCTACTTAAGAATTTATCATGATTCTATGATAATCACATATTTTATTCATTAATAAACCTTCATGTTTAGTCATTTACACTCTCCATATTCTTAAATAATTGAGTTTGATCATGTTTTGTGAGTTTGGGCTCAAATTAGGCCTAAATGAAATTTTTTTAGCATTATTGGGCTTTGACATTGTTTCTATATTTTGGTCATAACTTGAGTTCTAGATATCTAATAATCATGAATTTTACCTTGTAAGAAAGCTAAGAGGAAACTTTACAACTTTGATGAGAGTTCAAAGTCTCGATCGAATGTCTAGTGGGTCTAATTGGGCCTGGAAGCCAGAATACTAGTTCAGAGACCCTTTGATATTGTTTTGGTCATAACTTGAGTTATAGACCTCCAAATTGAATAGGTTTTAGGCCCAAATGTTCATAACTGACCCAACTTTGTAATTAATAGGTTTTTAATTATATAAAGCTAAAATAGGAGGTAATTTAGGGGGTTAGAATTCAGAAATCGAGGCACCTTCATTTTGACACTTTTCTAGCTTCTCTCTAGATCTTTCTTCTCTCCCATCTTCTAGTTTTTCTCTTCTTTTTATGAGTTCTTCCCTCCCATTCATGGAGGAGTAGAGCATTTTATCAATCCAAGGGATTGACATTCTTGATGCTTAATCTTGAGATTTTGTTTTAATTGCTATACATTCATCTATTAATCAAATTTCTCTTTTTCTTCTTCTCTTGTTTAAATTATGATTTAATGCTTAATTTGATTGAGATTTGCATATGTTAATTGTGTAATTACCATGTGTCAAGAGATGAATTCAGAGGTTAAACAATGCATCAAAGGTGTTTGATGAAATGTTTAACTTGGTTGGATCTCGGTTTTTAAGTTAATTTGAGTTTTGGATGAATGCTTAATTTGTCTAACCTCAATTAATTAAATTCTGGAAGCGTTTCTAGTAGAAGATCCGTGGATCATTGAGAGACATCTTGATGTGATCTAAGACCAAGGGTTTGGTTGATAGTTGATTGAATCTTTAGTAATCAAGGATGGATTGAAATCAAGTTTGAACAATTCTCTTGGATTTGTTGCTTCTTAATTCTATTTTCTCTTCTTTAATTGATTTCTATTTTTGTTGTTAATTTTACAAACTCCCTCCCTCCTGATTATTAACCTCTTAATCTGACTTTATAATTAGAGTGATCTACAGGCTCGACCCGGTATTACCTTATGTTGCAAATAATCTTAGTAATTCGGTTATAAATTGATTTAAATTTAGTAAACTCGACAGTTATCATTCTGCTCCATGAATTAAGCTTCTTCTTTGCTTCTAGTTCTTGGTTCTTGCCTGGAGAATATTTCTCATTGGAGACTTCATTGTCCAAGCAGGAGGTTCTAACAGAAGAAGAACAAGGATGGAAGGACACTATAATAGCCTACCACCATTCTCTTTTCCATTCTCCATTTGTATTTCCATGGGCCTCAATATTTCTGTGCCTAGTGTGATCTTGTTTTCATCTTTTCTTTCAAAGGTTTCTTCACATACATATTAATTACTCACATCCCTAATTGTTTTTGTGAATCCATTTCCCACATCCATTGTCCATTACATCTTAGTAATTGCACTACCTCTATTGCTACATGGCACTCTCTAATCTAATTTATTAAAAAAATTTCTCACCTAATTTGCACACATTCTATTGCTGTGTTACACAACTTTATTATCTCTTTTGCTAAAATTTTGCTTTTTGAACTTCCATTCGTATAGGCCATGTGATATTCTCTAGAATCTGAATTAAGCCTTGGAACTTAATTCTTAAATTTGCTGATTGTCTCCGACTTGAAGGTTGAAAGGTCACTTATTTGTAACTCATTTTTTATTAGTTCTCTTTTTTTCTTCATTCATTTTCTGTTAGTGCACGAGATAGTTTAATTATAACATCTTCTTGCATCATTTTCTATTCACTATAATTTAAAAATATTTTTTATTACTAATTTCACTACCTCTGTTGTCATGTATCATTATTTACTTTCAATTAAAGTAAATTTACTCCTGCTCAAAATTATTTTTTTTTACTCCTTTTTTATCCTTTGGTTGTTGGTTTTATCACTCCTTTTTTATCCTTTGGTTGTTGGTTTTATCACTCCTTTTTTATATCTTTCTAATTGGACTACCTCGATTACCACGTGGCACTCTCTAATCTAATTTATTAAAAGAAAATCCCGCCTAATTTGCATGACTTTTGTTAGTGTGTTACATAACTTTAGAGAAATATTTTTATTTTTTTATTTAATTTTTTTAATTATTAAATAAAAAATATTAAATATTTTTTATATTCTTAAAATATTAAATATATTTATTTTTTTATTTAATATTTTTGTATTTAATATTTAAAAATTATTATAAAAAATTTGTAAGAGAATATAATACTATCCATAAATTTATCATCTCTTCTAAAAGTTTGCTTTTTGGACGTCCGTTCCTAATGGGCCATGTGATATTTTCAGGAATCTGAATTAAGCATTGGACCTTAATTCTTAAATTTGCTGATTGTCTCGGACTTGAAGGCCGAATGGTCACTTATTTGTAACTCATTTTTTTTAATTCTCTTTCTTTCTTCATTCATTACTAATTTCACTACCTTTGTTGTCACGTATCAATAATTACTTTCAATTAAAGTAAAATTATTCCTGCTCAAAAAAAAAAATTTTACTCTTTTTTTATTATCTCGCTGTTGGTTTTACCGTTACTCTAAGTAATTCCATTTCTTCACACTGGTTGTAGGGTCCTATTTCAAGGCACTGACCCGCTGTAACTTCTGTTAACAAATATGGCCTTTGACTGTCTGTACTGATTTTGGCTGAATGGCCTTCTTTGTTTTAATTTATTTATTCATTTTTATTATTATTTTTTTGTTTTTTGTATGCCTTTGCTTATTTCGATTTTTCTTTCTATTTTTTTGTTTTTTTTAATTAAATAAATCAGAAATTAAAATTATATTTAACACATATACATAACTAAAAGATAAGAGTTAAAAGGAGGTTGAAATTAATAAGTTTTGTTAATCTATTATTTTTTATGCGTTCTTTTCTTTATGCTAAATCTGAAATTAACCAATAATTAATAGTGACTTGATATTTTATTAATATTTGCAGTTATGAAGTATTTTTTTATTTTTAAGTATTTTATTTACTTAAGCTATTTTTAAATAAAACTATTATGTTTAGATTTTTAATTGTGATATTTACTAAAAATTATTTAATTTTAAAATCTAATTTTAATAATTAATAGAGATTCTGTTTTAATAATTAAATATTAATCACAATTATTTTAATTTACTAAGAATTATCAAATTAAAAGTATATTAACTTTAAGTTTCAATCTCAAAATTTATCTAATATTAGTTATATGGCGGGTGCTATTATACACTATGTCAAGTTAGGGCGTACAATACACTTTTAATTGTACCTGCTACAGTAGGTTTTTCTTTTGTTTTAAGGTTTTTTTTTGTTTTTTTAAATCAATACTGTTGTCATTGTCGACCGACCATCACCCGCCGTCGGAAATCGCCAGCCACCACCCGTTGTCGGAAATCACCGGCCATCATTTGCCACCGAAAATCGCCGGCCACAACTACCATTAGAAACCACCGACCACCCCGTGCCAGAAACGGCCGTTGCCGACCACCCCGCAACCAAAAATCGTCGAAGGTGGTGGCCGGCTGGAGAAAGTGGTTGGCAGGAGGTGATTGTCGGTCGGAAGTGGTGGCTCGCTAAAGTTAGTAGCTGACTGGAAGTGGTGGCCGATCGGAGGTGGTGACGGGCCAGAAGTGGTGGTCGACCGGAAGTGTTTGCTGACGAACAGAGGTGATGGCCAACGATTGGCGGCCAGAGGTGGTGGCCAAAAAAACTTTAAAAAAAATCAGTAGGTTATAGATCATTCATCATAATTATTGATTTATTTTTTCACACAATTAATAATTAAGATAATCAAAATATATCATATACCTTTTAAAAAAGTGTGTATATTAAAATTGACTTTAGTTATATTATTGGTGTTAAAAATATTATCAAATTTGCACGGCTTCTGTTGCTGTGTTGCACAACTTTATTATCTTTATTGCTAAAATTTTGATTTTTGGACTTCTATTTCTTTGGGCCATGTGATATTCTATCCTATGGAATCTGAATTAAGCATTAGACCTTAATTCTTAAATTTGTTGTTTGTCTTCGACTCAAAAGCATAAAGGCCACTTATTTGTAACTCATTTTTTTTTAATTCTATTTCTTTCTTCATTCATTTTCTGTTAGTGCACATGAGATAGTTTAATTATAACTTCTTCTTACATCTTTTTCAATTCACTATAATTTAAATCTATTATTTATTACTAATTTCACTACCTCTGTTGTCACGTCATTATTTACTTTCAAATAAAGTAAAATTACTCTTGCTCAAATTATTTTTTTTCCTCCTTTTTTATCTTCTCGCTGTTGGTTTTACCACTCCTCTAATTAATTCTGTAAGGTATAAAGTCCTTTTGTGCTTTATATTGTATATTATATTTTAATTATAACAACTATATTGAAAAGGCTCTGAATTGAGAAGCAAGATGAGGCATGATTGTTTTATCTTAAGTTAAAAGTCCATTGAAAGGGAAGGAGAAGGTTGTTAAAGATGTATCTGAGAAGGACTCTAAAGAAACCATTGCCGAGAAGGTAGAAAGCAAAAGAGAGAAAAGAGAAAGAGAAAGGGAAGAAAGAGGAAAACAAGAAAAGGAAGACTGAGAAGAAAGATAAGAAGCAAGAGAAGAAAAAGAAAGAAGCTGAGAAGACCGATGTGAAGGATGATGAGAAGGTTACAAAATTTGACCTTTCTCACCATGAGGAATCTTCTTACCATAATGAGGAATCCTTTTAGCCTTATGAGAAAGAACCAACCATTGAGGATCAACCTACTGAAGAAGGATTACTTGAACTTGAGGTTGCTGCAATAGAAAAGCCAGATATTGATCATGCTTTGGAATACTCCACCATTGACCCACGAGTTACAGTTGCCAAAATTCTTACCTAACTCTCTTAAGAAGGTCACTTGGAGCCATAAAGACCATTAGTCTCTCCTAATCAAGCACAAATTCTAGTTGAAAAAGAAGAAGAAAAAGAAGAGGGAGGACAAGGAAGAGAAGAAGGAAAAAAGGAACAAGATGCTGAAGAAAAAGAAGAATCACAACACACTGACAAGGTAGATGATGAGCCTTCTCAACATATTGAGAAGCTTCCACCCTCTCACAAAGAAGATGATGAAGTTGTCTCTCAATCTGCAAGCATTAAACAACCTGATGATATCCACTATCCAATAGCCTACACTTCACCACAATTTCCTTCACTGATCTATGATGCAACTGCCCTTAAAAAATGGAAAGGGAAGCAAGCCTAAAAACAGCCCCAATTCTTACTGCACCTGTTGAAACCTTGGAATTTTTAGGAAGATTGGTCTCCTTTGGAACATATCTAAACGTGTTGGCTGAAGAACAAGCTGGAGACAAAGTTGATCAACCACAAGGAATCATAATAGAAAGGAGTGAAACTCATCATGGTTCCACTCAGGCTGAACTAACTCCTTCCAAACCATCTGTGAAGAAGACTTACAAGTCTTCTTAGGAAGAAATAAAGTTGTTGAGGGTAGACAACAAGAAACTAAAAAGGAGGGTGAGAAAGTTGAATGCCGAGTAGAAGGAAATGCACTCAACCTTACATGCCTTCATGGATATGTTTCTAATGTTTGAAGAATGGATGGTGCAGAAAATGGAGAATGAGGTCATCCTTGGCACAATTAGGAAAGAACACTACCCTAATTCTCTTCACAACAAAATTTCAAATTTCACTTCTTCCTCCTCATCTTCTGGTCACTCTTCACCCTTTGGTTACTAGGAAAAATTGAAAATTTTATTATCCCTTTTATAATTCTGTTGAATAGATGAATGTATTTAGGGTGAGTTTGTAATGAACATATAATATTTGTATGCAAGTGCAGTTCAATGAATATGAGTATGAACTTTTATTTTAAGAATCTGTATATAGTCTACCTTTTAACTTGCAATACTTAGAACACTATTATGATTATTGTTTCAGCTAAACATTTGAAATGAGTGTTAAGTTGAAGGGGAGTTATTAGAACCTTCTCACCAGAATGTGCAGAAATGGTAATGTTCCTCAAACCTTACAAGTTCACTCTTAAAATTTTCAAAATGGTTTGTCATTATCAAAAGGGAGAAGAATATAAGCTCCAAAGTACTTTTGTGCTTTATATTGCATATTATGTTTTGAATATAACAACTATATTGAAAATCATATTTGAATCTTCCTAATTTTTTAATAAGTTCAATATGACCTTTGTGGAGTATTTTTGGGTGTTAATAAGTCTAACAAGACTAAACAAGATTCAAGGAAGCTTTCTAGGTAATTAGAGAGGACTAAGAAGATCATTTATAACTTGAGAAAGTTCAAGTATAATCTAAGAAAGTTCTTGAAGAACATGAGAAAGTTCAACATTAGAAGAGAATACTATGAGAAAGTTCAGAAAAATGAAGAACTCTTATAAAAGTTGAACTCAAGAAGAATTCAAACTTACAAGTGAAGCATTTACCATCAGAATCATCAAGATGAATCAAATAGAAAATGGTGGAATGAAAAGATGAGAAGATTGAAGTTATTCAAGCTTGAGAAAGTTGGATGAGAAAGTTAATTGAGAGAGTTCAGTGAGAAGCTTGCTGTTGCAAAAGTTCATGAGAAGGTTGCTTGTGAGAAAGTTGCTCAACCTTCTAACTTAAAAGACTAACGTGCTGACTCAACAAGAAAGGACAAAATAACAATCACCTGCAATAAGCAAGTACAATTACTATTTGAATCATCCAACTGTCATATTTTCGAAGCCTATAAAAAGATTCAAGCTTGAAGATCAAAAGGTTAATGAACTTCAAAGCAAATTTGACTAAGGACACCATGAACTGAATCTTCTCATCTCTACCTATTATTCTGAAATCTACAAATTCTTTAGTAGGTGTACTATTACCTTTGGTTAAGTGTTTGTCCACTCTTAGTATAATACCCTTAGTAACATATAAAACTTGTTTATGTGTACAAGGTAGCATATGACTTGCTTAACATGTCTGTATAATTTTGTGACAAATTGAGTTCGTTTAGGTACTTTGTTGCAACAATGAAGGTAAAAAGTAGCTTAAAATGACTTAGATAATGGCTTTAAGGGCTAAGTTGAGGGAAACAAATGTGGAGAAATTGTTTCTAAGTCACAAATGTATCAAAATAAGATATGGCTAAAGTTTCAAGAAAAACGGAGTTAGTTTGGTATTTTTAGGCATATTGGTTGTGCTTTAAATGCCTGATTGACTACCAACAAATATGAAAAATGGTGATAATGGTGAAACAACAGTTTTAATGAATCTTAATATTTATTTTAAAGTTGTTGGAAGTTGAAAAACTTGGTTTAGCTAAATCTAATTGTTCTTAGCAAATCAAGAAGTTAGTGCAAAATATCTCAAGTGGGCAAGCCACTCATATTTTTGCAGCCCTCAATATTGACTTTCATTGAGTTTTTCCTCACTCTCAACTCACTCACTCTTATGTGAACCAGCAGCAGCATCCACAAAGGGAGAAAACAAAGGAAGCAAGGGAGAGAAATCAAAGGAGGAGGAAGAGAGAAAGAAGAAAGAAGAAAGAATCAAAGGGGAAAGCCAAAGTTTAAGAATTACAATCATAAAGGACCTAAGGTAGGGGTGTTTCTATTCATCTTTTCCCTTTTGTTCATCTTGAATGAACTTAGGTTTTGTGAATAGGAAAGTGGGTTTGGAAAGCCAAATCTAGGTTCTTGGCTTGATTCTTATTTCCAAGGATTAAGTTAGGATGTTTTCAACATAGTGAGGGCTAGACGGCCATTTATAGCTTAAGCCAAACCATTTTGGTTCATAGATGAGGAACATGGAAATAAGTTAGAGTTACGGTGGTTTTTGGACCTAAATCTATGTCTAAGTGAATCAATAGATTGTATGAGAGTTACAACAATTTCAGGGGCCTAGATTGGTGTTAGAAATCATCTAGGAACCATTTTTGGAGGATTGAATCACTACTTTGTTCCAATGGAACAATAGCAATAATTTGCAGAATTCTGTAGATTTGTTGTTATTCGATGAGCGCCCAAGCTGAAAGTGTAGAGCGCCTAGGCACTCATATTCCAGAGAAAATTTGCGTGTAGTAGGGCATCAGGCACTCAAGCGCCGGCTGTTGGGCGCTTGGGCGCCAGGTGTTCGGTGCCTGGGTGCCCAACGACTAGCAAAACAGGGCATCCTGACTGCTTGCAGTGTTTGTAGCATAACTCGAGCTGTAAACATCAGATTGACCTAATTCTTATTACATTTGAAGGATAAGATATAAGGCTATTTGCTTGTAAAATTTCAAAATTTTAGAAGTTATGATGTACATTTGGTGCATCTATGAAAATCAACATTTTTAGGTGGCAAACCAGAAAAATGTCAAGATATGAATCTTGTTGAAATGAAGTTTCCTACTTGTTGGGATTCTTTATACATGCTTTTCAGAGTGTGTTAAGGTACTACTAGAGGTAATTCGGTAAGAGAATGATCCTTTGGTATGTAAGGGTAATGTATAAAACTTAGAACAACCTAAAGTAATGGTGTGTCCTAAGTAAGGATCTAGCACCTTAGACCACTTATGGTGGTATTTGTATCACTTAAGAGTAATGAGTGATGAGTTGGTGTTTAGAT
The DNA here is from genome assembly GCA_029884605.1 of Ormosia emarginata. NCBI lineage: Eukaryota > Viridiplantae > Streptophyta > Magnoliopsida > Fabales > Fabaceae > Ormosia > Ormosia emarginata. The sequence goes on along the minus strand of JAQQTP010000081.1, from coordinate 26,372,990 downwards.
ACATGTATGAAGGGATGGTCTATTAGTAAGGTTCTTTGTGAGTATCTTTTGATGATGTGCACAATCATTATGGTCAAAGGAGATAAGAGGAGAGTTCATAAAGGTTCTTTTGAACATGGATTCAGCCCGAACTTCTCGATAGTGCCAAGATACATGTAATGTGAGGATGAGCTTTCCCTCTATTTACCATAAGAAGATACACTAATCCAGCATTCCTAGTTAAACATCTTGTTTCTACGTTGGACTAAGTATGTATGACTAACTTGGTATCTTTAGTTATTAAGGTATAACCTTGTGATGTTTGAACATAGCTGATATAACATGTGTTAAGATTATGTTTATTATGTTATACATGACTGATTTTGATTTACTTATACTGAGAATTGTCGATTTTCACCTCGCTGTGTTTCCATGTAATTCCAGGTGAAGGATCTTCAAAGAAAAAGAAGAAAAATAAAGCTAAAGAATAATTTAGTTTTAGTTTACTTGTTATTATATAAACATTTTATTTATACTTCAGTTGTATTATACTAGAGTTATGTATTACTTCATGTCCCCAAGGAGGCTTATGTTGTGTGTGTGTGTGTGTGTGTATATATATATATAATGACTCCAGTATACATTATAGATATACACTACAACAAAATTAGTCTATGATCACACTTTTTTAAGCTACATTTTAAAAGTGTACCCTTAAGTCTTAATAGGGAACATTTTATAAGGATAGCCTTTTCTAAGAAGTATGGCTACACTTTATAAGGGTAGCCTTTTCTAAAATATATGATTACCCTTTTCTAATAAAACACTACACTTTAAAAGCATTGCTCATTTGAGTATCAAAGGGTACATTTGATACACTACACTTAGCCGTCTCTTATCCCTCTGTGAACTCTGTTTCTCATCCGTCTCAACTATTCTCTCTGCCACTCCCTCTGTCTCAACTATTCTCTCTGCAACTCCCTCCATTACAGCGTCTCTCTGCCACTCCTCTCAGCCTTTTATTCTCTTTGCCACTCCGAGCTTCTGGTGCGTTAGGGTTGCAACCGATCATCTGGTGCGTTAGGGTTGCAATCGAGCGTCTTCAGGTACTCGTTGTTCCTCTCATCCCTTTACCCTCTCTTTGTTGCTACGTTAGAATGACATTTTTACTCAAGCAAGTGTTTCCTAGGTTAGAATGACATTTTTACTTAGTTGTTTGAAAATGAATTGGGGCAAATCTAAAGCTTTTTGTGCCAAATGTGTTCTTGGATGAAAATGTGATTTATCTTTCACATTTTATCTTTCTCGAAAAATCTATAGTTGTAGGGGCTGCATTGCCCCGTCTAGTTTCTTGTGTTTAGTGTTTTTTCCTTCTTTGGGAGTTTTCCCCACTGTTCAACTAAAAAAAAAAAGTCTAAACGAAAACATTGAACACCCAACATGCTGGAATTTTTAAAAGGCAAATTTTGAAAGCAATTTTATGTCACATAGCATGTCAGACGCACTTAAATAGAAGATTTCCTATAAAAATACTGAATAAGATAGTCTAAGAAGCAAACATTGTAAAATAATTTTTTCTTCTAAAAACAAAAATTATTTAGTTGTAATGTTAGACTTGGTCAGGTTCAAAAACCATTGATTCCATCACTTGACCGATTTGGCTGAAGAATTCATCGTTTTTTAATCAAACTCGGTGACCTGATAAAAATTAGCCAAATAAAACTGAATATAAACACGATGATACAAGTAAAAGTTGACTTTTTTTTAGTAAACTAATTTTTTCAATGGAGTCGGCTTGTTACAAGTAACCTGGGAACGAGAAGAGTTAAAAAGCTACAGAATTATGGTTGAGATTGGTAGGAAATTAATTGGTATGCAATAAGGAAAGAAAAATTATTCTTGATTAGATATCATCTCTTATTTGTTACAAAGGATAAGTTGAAAATGTAGAAATTTGGATGAATAAAGAATCATGAGCTCTCAATTTTTCATATTGCCCTTTTTGAGAAGATTGAAAAGGAAGGAAAGAAAGTAAAGTTGATTTCATATATTTTTATTTATCTTAATATTATTAATAAATTCTTTCATTCTTTTTGTTTACAGGTATTATTAATTTATCTTTCACGAAAAATCTCCAAGATTACATATGCGGGTATTTTGAACAAGATGAATGTGTAACTGACATCTTTCCCTCTGCTTGATTTTCGATTGTTGCTCTATATTCGGTAAAATTTCATCACTTATTACTTACTTGCTCCTTATTTAGAAATGTCAGCAATGTTTTACCCCCTTTTCTTCTTCTTCTTCCTTTCCTTAATCCTCCCCTGTTTGTGGTATATTGGCATCTGGATAATATCTTGGGGAGTTGGAGTGTATGAATGATAATATCTTGTGTAGTCCAAAAACCCCTTAGCTTCTGTTAGAGTTTGGTATTCAAAGATATCTTCATTTCTAATTTCTTTTCTGTTTTGGGGAACAAGGGTTTAGAGACCTTAGGAGATTAAAGGAGAGTAAGTCTATTTAAGTTTTTATCTTATATAACATGAAGGCAGTATTAATTTTCTCAGTACTATAGGAGTACCAGAATTATTGTCGTGAATTGCAACTGTTTTATGAAAATTTCTTCATTTGTTTTCTAAGATGAAGATTCTGATAAACAAATTAAAACATCAAAGATCCTCACTGCAACATATGCCTGAAGTGCCTAATAATGAACTAATATTCTAATGGCCTATTGGAATAGTTCACTAATGAAATAATTCTAAACTTGTTTATCAAGCATTAGCTGGATATTATTACTTATGATTAACCCCAAGCAAGGAATGTGTTTTCAGATATTCTGTTTCAATATTTATTTTTGTTCTCTAACTCTGTTTCCTTAATCTTATAGAGAAGACTGACATCCCAATAAACGATTAAGGATTTGGAGAGAGACAATTTTTGTGCATGCATAATATTAATATATGCCAAAAATATAGTCAAATTCCTTTTTTATTTGATCAAATATATGAATATAAAAAGCAACTTTTGTGTTTCTTCACATCAAGAGTATGTTGATAAAGACTAAATCGTAGTCTTTGACAACATTCTACATTTTATAATATAAAAATCGTAGCTAGAGCTTTTGTTACCAATAGTCAAAATGCACTACCAATACGATTCTTTTCTGCAGAATGTCAAGGAAAAGCAAATGCACTTAATTGTTCTAGCATGTTAACCATAGATCAAAGTTCTACTTCGAGGAGTGCATGTACACGGTTCCCATATAAATTTAACTGCATAATCACACAGATTCAACCTTTCTCCCTCCAGCTTTTAGGCTTGTCATGAATTACAAGTGGCATCACTAAATTTATTAACCAAATAGATTTATACTTTATAATAGTGGGCAAAGACCAGTACTAGAATTTGGAGAACAAACAATGTATTGACAGTATAATAGTCTATAGAACCCAAATAAAAGCTTGGCAGGTGAATGGTTACATCTTTTATTCTTTTCTTTCCCTCTTTTTGTTTTTTTCCAAAGGATGATGCATCAAATAGGAGCTTTATATTGCAAATAGTTTTGGTACTATGTCCATTATCTTAGTGAGGCTGCACGGGGTAGCTAGACTGCTAGAGAAACTACAAGCAAGGCCCATAGTCCACTTTTGCCGAGAGGCGTAATGAGTGTGTGCTATTCAATGGGTCGGTCTGGAGGTCTACATTGTTTCTTCCTTACACTTCAAGTCTTTAACATCACTCAGTCAGAATGTCAACCTTTTTTATTTTCTTACACTTAAGGACTGTTAAGAAAATTCCCATCATACTTGAAGAGGAAAAAATAATGGTGATAAATAATGCAGGTTTCTATTTGCAAGTTAGTTTAGGCTTCCATGTTGGCACATCCAAAATCAATATAACCCCAAACTTACATAGCTAAAAACTTAAAGCATATAGAAACTTTATTAAGGGAAAATAACTATTTATTCTTCAAAACTTATATCAGGTGTATCTGACACTGGTACCTTTGTTGCTTTTATAGCGAAAATAAATATGATTGACAAAAATTGAGACCAATTCTATCAATATTAACCATATGTCATTGTTTAGACTTGATTTATTGCTCCATCTGCATCTAAAATTTGTGCATACAAGCATATATGCTCTCTATGTTCAGTTGTTACTCCCATCAAAGCTCCAAAGTTCATCTGTTTTATCAGTATCAATTTTTTATTATGTTCTGGATAATCGATCTTCCTTCCTAATTCCAATTCATCATAGTCCTTCAAAGTTGTAATTCTCCACAAAACTATCATTGCCAATTGGCATCTATATGTTCTTTGAATTATTTGAAAAAATTGCAAAGGCATCGTCCAAGGAGGTTAACTGCAAGAAGAATTTTAGACAAGATGATGCAACATCAAATTACCTAAACTTATACATACTTAGATTCTTGTTTTTCTCTTTAGTGTTATTCTAGGATTGTTGTTGACTTGTGATTAATATATTATTGTAGTGGTTTGCAATTACGGGTTAGATCTAGTATGCAAGGATGATATCAGGTTTAATCCTTGAAAAGTTGGTGTATATTCCTTCCATTAATGCATATGATTAGATATATTGAACCTTTTTATCTGATAAAAACAGATGAATTTCAACAAAACTAATTCACTGGCATACTTTTTCAATGGCACAGTTTGTGAGGATTATATTTTACTAATTTGAATTTCCTTGCTATTGTTGCAACTTATAACAAATGATAGTTTCACCGGTGTTTATCATCGGGTCATGATTATATTAATATACCATATTAATGTATTGTTTAAACATGATGGTTGTGTTGGATACTGATTTTGGGAATTGGAGGGGATTACCTTAATTGAAATGTTTGTTATATTTGCATTTGTAGAAATTTTCTTTTGATATGGAGATCTTGAGTGAACTGTTATTGTCTACAATTGATTTTATTTTCTGTCTCTGTTTTTTGTAGGACAATGTTGGTACTGCATTTGGGGATGACGATAGAACTACGTATATTTGATGTTCATGAAGAGAATTGGATGAAGATAATTTTCTTAGACATTGAGAATATATATATATTTATTTTGATTAAGAATTTTGGATTATATTTGATTAATACTTTCATCAATGTGTTATTGTGGTTACTTTGGTTAATACTTTGAACAATGTGCGTTAAATATTAATTAGTTTATATTATTGCTTGAAATTATACTATACATATAATAAATATATGTGTGTATATTCTAAAATTAAAATTCTATAAAAATAATATATAAAGTTAAATGACATTAAAAATATTAAAAAATGAAGCATAAGTTAAATAATATATTAATTACTCTCATTTTTTTACAAATGAGAGTAATATTTTTTTTTTAAAAAAAAATAGCAACATAAGGGAACACTTTTCCAGCGTACTAAAAAGTGTAGACATGAGGGAACGCTTTTTCAGCGTACCCAGGGTAAACATAAGGCTACGCTTTTATAGCGTGCCTATAGGGTTAGACATAAGGCTACGCTTTTTCAGCATGCCCATAGGGTTCGACATAAGGCTACACTTTTCCAGCGTACCCATAAAGTACGACATAATACTACACTTTTTCAGTGTACCCATAGAGTACGACATAAGGTTATACTTTTCCAGCGTACCCATAAAGTTTGACATAAGGCTACGCTTTTCTAGTGTACCCATAGACCGAAGAAGAAAAGCGTAACATTTGACTTTGAATAAGCGTAGCCTTAGATAATAGGCCACGTCTGAATAAGCCACTCCTCTAAAAGCGTTGTCTTAGGGCTAAAAAGGGTAGCCAAATTCAAAGGCTACACTTAAGTGTATTTTAGAGTACATTTTTGAAGGGTTGCTATAGACTAATTTTCTTGTAGTGATATTATCAGGCTATTACATATAAAGTAGCATTCTAATGTTGTTTATCACTATAAAGGTTACATTTATTCAGATCTTAGTATTATGATATTACACTTAGAGTATTTTCGAGTACTACTCAGTTGAAACAAACACTTCTATTCATTTATGATTCTTGTACTTTTTGTGGGAGTGTAACATTCCTAAAAATATTAATAATGATAATAGGTATATAAAAAATATTTACGTGAAATATTAAAAAATAATATATAATTATGATATATTATAATACCTATGTAATGTATTACCTTAAAAAATATCTACTAAAAAAATGAAATGAAGATAATCATCTTTCAGAACGAGAAAATATCTCCAAAAAACAATGATTACAAAAATAAAAAAAATCAATTATTGAAATCAGCTTGCTGAGTTAAGCCCAACAAGTGTCAACAAATAAATAAGGCTTATTGATTGAGCCAAGTACGTGAAGAGAAAATTCTGGAAAGGAATGAAGAGATTTTTCGAAGAAAGCTTCGACTTTGCAAACCCATTTTCTGCATTATAAATATCCTTTTTATCTTCATTTCCTCCTCAGCAAAGAAACTGCCCACTTCTAATTTCCTGTTTCTCACAACATTTCTAACTTCCATTTTTTTTCTATCAATAAACAATTACCTTATCACATCACAGCACTTTTAACTTTTTATTTTCACCTAAGTTGCAATATGACAAAAAAATAAGTAGTGCAAAAGCCATTATTTTTTTCTCTCTTTTTTCTATCTATATCTTTCAGTCCAACCTTTCTCTTAGTTTTTACTTATTTTTATTTTTATTTTTTATCTTGATTATTTTTTTGAAATTTTGTTATATTTTTCTTTTTCAATTTTTTAGTTCTTGTTAGAAGATAATATAAAAGTTGTATGACTCACAAAAGCACAAAGCCATAAATTTTGACTTTTCGCTTCTTGAAAATAGAATTCTGCAACAAGAAAAGTAAAGGGGGAAAACAAGTTTTTTTTTAAAAAAAAAAACCACGATATTTTGATGGTTGAAACTTTGGACTGATAGAAGGTATTTGATGATAAAGAACCGTGAGATTATTAGAAAGAACAAGTTTATTTACTTACTTGACAAATGATGCTCACGATATATTATAATAATAATAATAATAATAATAATAATAATAATAATAATATTATTATTATTATTATTATTATTATTATTAGTTAGTCTAAAATAGTATATTACGGGATAGCCATAGTTGTCGTAATTTTTAAATTGTTTAATTAAATGATGAATGATTTTTCATTCTTTGAATAATTAGTATAAAAAAATGATTATTTTGTGATAATTATTTCTTTTCTACGGAGTAAGTACTTATGAGATGTTATCCCATGAAAATAAGTGAATCAATGTGAAAAAAATTATTATAGCCATGATTAGAAATTATTGAGAGACGCCTCAATTAGAGATTATTAAAAAAAAAATTCTTGAATAGAGATGAATTTGCACAATTGATTGAGAATTATGAAATGAGATGAGAAAAAAATACTGAGTTACTTACTTTCTTAATTTTTATTTTGGAATAAAATTAAAAACAAAATTAAGTTGAACTTTTAGATATGGTTTTAGAAATAAAGAGTTGAAAATAATGAAAAATGTTTTCCATACCTGTAACGGCTGGAATATCATTAGTTATAACTTATTATTATTTTTGCTCTTTCCTATTGAGATTTCTATCTCACCTATTTTGACATGATATTTCAAATAATGCTGATAGTTAGAGTTCTGGTTGATTTTCGTGTGCAACAAACATATATGTCAAAGGTAGGAGACTATGTTTTTGTAGTCACTTTAAGAGACTTGTTCCTGATAATTTTATTGTTTGATGAGTAATAGCAATATATAAAATTTGTAAATAGTAGCACCTTATGAAGGCTTTTGTAAGCCTCACTTTTTGAAAAACTAAGTTTCTAACTTAAAAATGTTTGTATGTATAACTAACTCTAGAAGGGTGTGACCCTCGAAAATTATGTAAAATATTGTGTATAATATCCACTACTAATGTTAGAAGTTGTTTGTAACATTTTGTTCTAATTGGTATACAAAATATACTATTATAATAAAAATAATAATTAAAAATTAGAATAGGACGTTACAGTTTTGGTATTAGAGCAGTTACCTAGGCAATGTGATTTGGAAACCATTGCTGCATTCTGACAAAATAAGAAAGTTATTGCAGGAAAGATGTCTTGCAGACGAAATAATTCTAACCCCGAGGACAAAGTAGACAAAATGATGAACACACTCGTAGAAATTGCTGCTACAAAGAGAGAACAGACAACTGCAACCAATCACTTCTTTCAACATATACAGGAACATAGAGGTCCGAAACAAGGCACTCCTATAGTAAATCTAAATTTTCAAGGTTGTCCAAATTCTGAAAAAGCTAATCCACTAACCTTTAAAAGAGAATATGACTCAGTTATCGCAGAAAATTGGCTCATGGAGTTAGATAATATTTTTACTGTCCTAGGGTGTATTGACGCCCAACGAGTCAACTTTGCTACATATATCCTGTCTGAAGAAGTAGAACATTGGTGGCATGGAGCCAAAAGACTTTTGGAAATCCCAGATACACCTACTTGGGAGATTTTCCAAACTGCTTTCTTGGATAAATATTTTCTTGCTAGTGTTAGAAATGAAAAAGAGTTGGAGTTCCAACAATTAAGACAAAGGACTATGATAATAGGACAATACGTCGCAAAATTTGAAGAGTTGAAAAAATTCTCCTCTTATCTTCAGCTTCATCACAATAAAGAATGTAAGGTTACAAAATTTGAATCTAGTTTGAGGCCAAAAATTAAAAAGGAAATAAGTAAGCTAGAAATCAGACAATACTCTACATTGGTTAATAAGTGTAGAATTGTAGAAAGGGATTTTATGGAATATGAAGCTGTGAAGGAAAAACAACTTCAGCTTAAGCGTAAGAGGGAGGATAATGGAAAAAGAGCCGAAAATAATAAGTTCAGGTCAAATATAAATAAGGGAAACAAATCCTGCCAGAAATAAATTGCCCAAAGTGTGAAAGGGCACATGGAGACAAACCTTGTCTATTGGGGCAGCGTGTATGCTACACTTGTGGAAAGTCTGGACATATATCAAAGGATTGCAAATTTAGCAAAAAGAAAAATTCCTTGATGAAGCCACAAGTTCTGAGAAGGATTTTTGCTCTTAATAGTCACTAAAAAGATCAATCTCCAAATCTGATACAAGGTTAGTGCCTCATAAACAGTACTCTTTTAACTATATTATATGATTTGGGAGCCACACACTCCTTTATATTTAATGATTGTGTGAAAAATCTAGAATTACCTGTGAACGAGTTGTTTTATACTTTATTAGTAACCACTCTTACTAGAAGTCGAGTCCAAACCTCTCATGCATGCCTAAATTGTCCTATTCTTGTTGAAAATAAATCTTTTGTTGCAAATTTAATTTGTATGCCTTTGCAAAAGCTTGATATTATCCTAGAAATGGATTGGTTATCCTCTAACCATGTGATATTAAATTACCTTGATAAATCTGTTTCTTTTTCCTCAAACCCTGACAAAGAAAAATCCCAATGTACCTATTTATTTGCCATTAAAGTTAGTAGGGATATAATGAAAAAAGTTCAAGGATACATTCTCCTTCTTTCTTCTGAAACAAAAAGTGAGCTAGATTTGAATATTATCCATGTAGTTAAAGACTACCCTGAAGTTTTCCCTTCAGATATATCTAACTTGCCTTTGGAAAAGGAAATAGAATTTTCTATTGACCTAATATCGAGTGTAGGTCCCATTTCAATTGCACCTTATAGAATGTCTCCTTTAGAACTGTGTGAACTTAAAAATGAAATTGAGGAGTTACTGAAAAAATAATTTATAAGGCATAGTGTATCACCCTGGGGAGCTCTGGTGCTTTTAGTGAAAAAGAAAAATGGTAGTCTTGGATTATACATAGATTATAGATAACTAAATAAAGTAACCATTAAGAATAAATATACATTCCCTAGGATAGATGATTTGTTAGATCAAGTACGTGGAGCCACAATTTTTTCAAAAATAGATTTAAGATCAAGATACCATCAGATTAGGGTAAAATCAAAAGATATTCCTAAAACAACTTTTAGGACTAGATATGCGCATTATGAATATCTAGTGATGTCATTTGGTTTAACTAATGCACCTATTGTGTTTATAGATTATATGAATAGAGTGTTTAGGCCATATTTGGATAAATTTGTGATAGTTTTCATTAACGATATTCTGATTTATTCAAAAATAGAAAAGAAACAAGCAATTCACTTGAGAATAGTGTTAAAAACTTTAAAAGAAAAATAATTATATGCAAAACTGGAAAAGTTTGAATTTTGGATGAGAAAAATTAAATTCCTAAGACATGTTGTAAATCAAGAATGAGCCGCGGTAGATCCTAGTAAAGTAGAAGCAGTCATGCATTAGGAGCACCAAAGACAATAGCTGAAATAAAAAGTTTCTTGGGCTTAGCAAGATACTATTGAAGGTTCATAAAAGAATTTCCTCAATAGCCTTGTCATTAACTAGGTTGACTAGAAAATGGACTCATTTTGTGTGTGTCGCAACTGGAATCGTGACGAGATGACCAAAAAATAAAATATAGGGTTTTGAAAATAAGTGGAGTCGCCACAAATGTTTACTTAAATTAAGAAAACATTAGAAAAATCCCTTAATTAGGAAAACTGATCTTTTAGAAAATGAGTTTAGATTCGGGAATCGATTACAAATAAGGAATGTGTTAGCACCCTACACTGTATGTTCTAGAAACAATACCTTAAGTTAGTTGTGCAAATTTTAATAATTTCAAATATATTTGTTTTACCCCTCTTAAAACCATTGTAACTATTTATAAAAGAAACAGAAACAACTAAATTATAAAAATTTAATATTGGTTTGACATAATAGATATTCTACTCCTGCGTATCCCCGAGTATAGTGAGAAACTTAAAGTCACGTAATTCTTTAAAAAATGATTGTGGGCTTGTTGTTTTTAATTATGACAATGATTTTTTTTTAAAAAAAAAATTGTTTGAAAACAAATTCACTCTTGCATATGGTTCAAGTTAGTACTAGACTACTCAATAAATCCTTATGATCCAAATGACGTTAAAGATAACATCTGTTATTCAATCATTGTCATTGGTCATTGCATTGATTAAAAGATTTTTCTTATTTTTTTTTATAAAAAGGATAAAGATTTTTTTTATCATTTTTCAAGAAAAGACATTATTTAACAATTAGGAATTTTTTTATATTTAAGAGAATCAAATTAACCATTAATAAAAAAATAAAAAAAATAAAAAAACTAACAGAATAAAAAAGAATAGCACAACCCAAAGCCAAGCTTACGAAAGGGGAAGGGGTCTGGTCTGAAGGGCCAAGATTGGCTCGTGGTGGAGACTCGTGTTGGCTGAATCCAGGTGGAGGTGTGATAGTGGTGCAAGTTTCACGACAGCTGGGTAGAGGCTGTGGTTTTAGACAGCGTTGGTGGCGCGTGGAGGACGACACGAGCAACAACGATGGTGGCCTGTGGAGGACGAGACGAATAGCGACGTAGCAAGATGGCGAGAGGTGACACAGATAGGAGGCGTCAACGACTTTACAGTGGTTGTGTAAGGCAGATTTGGGTATGAGTTCTGGGTTTGTTGGATCTGGTGGCGTTTCTAGTTTTGTGGGTGAGACAAGGGTAAGGGTTCTGGCTTTGAGTTGGGTTTGCTATTGGAAAGGACATTGGTGTGGTGGTATAGGTCTACTGGTAGAGAGAACAAGTCTTGGCCATGGAAGGAGTTTGCAGAGGAGGTGGCTGAACGGTGGTATCAAATTTTTTAGCAAGGGTGGAGGACACAGTGGTGTGATGGCAGAGGTGGTGGTCTGTGCGTTACAGGGGCTGGTGGTTCGTGGTGAAGGGTAAGGGGGGAAAATGAGTTTTTTTTTATAAAAACCACAAGATTTTGATAGTTGAAATTTTGGATTGATAGAAGGTATTTGATCATAAAGAACAGTGAGATTCTTAGAAAGAAACAAATCTATGAGTAAACCTTCACTTTAGTCCCTTAAATTGTATGCACCAGCATATTAGTCCCTGAATTTTGAAAACTGACTACTTAGTCCTTGAAATCGCAAAACGTTAGTCACGTTAGTCCCTATAGCTTTTCCTGTCAGTTAAACTTGACGGAGATGCACGCGTGGCACGTTAAGTGCCATGTTGGACGATGACCTGGCTCCAACCTCCCCCTAAACGACGCAGTTTAGCTGGGGCAACAAAGTAGAAAGCTCTGCACAATTGAAACAAAGTCGTTTTGAGCCTAACTAATTCCATCTTCCCCCCGCCCCAATTGAATTCCATTACAATGACTTAGTGCACCCGATTCCCTTCTGCAAACCAAGAAAGAAAAACCTCAAATTCGTAACTCAAGTTTGCAAGGCTGGGAGATGATGGGTGGTGGAAACCCATCCCAATTCGCATCATCAAACACTGAAGGAAGCTGGAGTGGGAGTGTAGGTTCGATACCCAACTCGTTTCGTTACAGGGGAGGAACTGGTAGTGTTAAGGTTTGTCTTTGTGGTCACACAACAGTGGTAAGAAGATCCAAAACCACGGCCAATCCTGGTAGATCATTCTATGGCTGCCCTAATTATAAGGCGAAGGTAAGAGTTGAGTGAACTAGAGCTATTGGAATGAGCATTGTTGTCTCTGTTTTTTATTTGCAATGTGAACTATGTTGCCGTTTTGATGGTTTGCAGAACAATGAGCATTGTAACTATTTTTGTTGGGTTTACAATGGGGCAGCAAATAATGGAATTAGGACTGCCACTGAACCTATCACTGAAGCTACATGTGAACCTGGTAGAAGGGTTGCTACAAGTGAGAATCAAGAATGGAGATTGAATGTTGCTTGGAAGATTGGAAGCTTAGAAACTGAAGTTAGGATCTTAAAATGTTGTGTAATTGGCCAATGTATTATGATGCTGATTTTTATCATAATGTGGGGCTTAGTTTGTTTAGAGAAATAGGTAATTGGATTTTGAATTTGTAATGGTGATGTTGTGTTATTTGTTTGGGGAATTAGGTAATTGTGGTGTTATGTAATTGGCCATTTGGCCTTTGTAATCTAATGAAATGAATGAAAATTAATTTGTTTAAGCTTATTATGAATATGCATTGGTTTACTCCATAATTGAGAGATCTATAAATCTTGATAACATTTTCCTATTTAAAACACACACCATTAGTTACACTGATTTGCATATACAATAGCATCATGTATTGATGGGTGAGTACTCAATCAACATGTTCCATAGGTCCCCAACTCATCTCTGTGACAAAATCCAAGTTAAGTGGAATTTTTCTTGGCACTTGGCCAAATAGACATATAGACAACATTAAAACTAATGAACAACAAGGGTCTAGTCAGATAAATGGAAACATTTGTGCACTAACGAACAATACTGTAAACACATCCATGGGTGTAAAACTTCTATATTGATCATTTATAAAATGTATTCCCAATTACATTATAAGCCCTTTACAAAATGGCAGTCCTTTACAAAATGACCACTAACATTGGCAAGAACAATACTTTATAAGAACAATACAAAATGTATTCCCACATTTACATTATAATCCATATACATCATTTAACAGGGACAAATCTTCAATTCATCTTCTTTGGTGGAGCACCTCTCAAACCAGGGGTTGGTATGAACCACATGAACCTTGTCGTTGTACCCTTACTTGTTGCTGCCAGTGTTTCTGCACTAACAAGTGTTGAATCAGGTCTTATTTCAGCATTTGCAGTGGAAGAGTATGTTGGAATAGGTGGTGGGACAACTGGTTGAACAACTACTACTGATGTAGTGGCAGGTGGATGTGGTGGTCTTAAACGGAGTTGTCTGATAGGGAGTTTATACCTGATTCCCTACAAGAAAAACAAGCACACGAGTCAAACAAAGTACAAGTGAATCAATAGTAACTGTTCTATGACAATTGTTGTACCTCTACATTAGGGGTTGCATCTTGAGAGAATTGTGGCTGAGAACATTGCTCCAGATGAGACTGTGTTACATCTATCTCCTCAGCCTCAATGGTTGGCCTATGCTCATCACTTGGCTCAGCCCTAGCCTCAGTAGTTGCTGAAGCCCCATACTCAGTACTTGCCCCAACCTCAGCCTCAGTACTTGGACCAGTCCCAGAAGCATTTGTTGCTTTTTTCTGCCTTTTGGGTTTAGGACCTCCTTGGGCTTTGCATCCTTTTTTGTTATGCCCTGACCCACCACACCTATAGCAAGTGAATGCAGGGTACACTCGCTTCAATTTGTGTAAGTTCTGGTTGACATCTTCCTCTTTTGTATCTTTTCTTCTCTATTTTTTTGGCCTTCCAATAGGCTTCTTTATTAGTGATGGGACAGGCTTTGGGTGTGGCGTGAGCTCCCAATACCTTTGACCTCTCAATGGTTTGACAAAATATTCATATGTTGCATGATAAGCAGTCATGGTTAGCCAAGCATGACAATAGTCCTCGGGTTTGTGATTGACATATGTTATTGCAGTAACAACATGCATACATGACAAACCTACCATAACACATTTAACCATTTCAAGTAAGTAAATAAACAAATATTAACTAAAATTTAACAAATTAAACTAAACTAAATAAGTGTGATTAATACCTGTGAGTTGCCAGAACCTACAAGTGCACGTTTGTTTGTTTAAATCAACATCAACATTGTTCGGGTAGCATTGCACCTCAAATCTATGATGCTCCTGGTCACCAACTCAAACAGGTGTCCATTTGTTACTCTCCCTTTTTTCCTTATCCAACCTACTTTGTTGTAGAGGAGCTAAGGTCCCTTTATACCTTGCCAACTTCAGCTTATTTGCAGCCATGGTCTTCATTATATAGCACCTTATCTCCTCTGCCATGGTTAAGATTGGCTTGCCCCTCATCTTCACAATCTTTGCATTGAAAACTTCACATGCATTGTTGCAGATCTTGTCAAATTTAGGATATTCAGATAAATAAGCCTTGGTCCATGCTTCCTTAGGCCACTTGGCCAGATACTTCCATGCTTTCTCATTCACCCTTTTCACACTCTCCATGGCAGCATTAAACTCACTCACAGTGGTTGATCATGCACACTCCCATATCATACCCCTTAACTCCTTGTCTTTCCATATCTTAGTGAAATTCCTTCACAAATGCTAAACACAAAACCTGTGAGGCACTCTAGGCATCACCTCTTGCATTGCTGGTATCAGGCCCTGAACAAAAAAATACTTCATATTAGTCCCTGACACATACATAACTAATTCACATTAGTCTCTAACGTATATACAACTAATTCATATTAGTCCCTGACACATACATAACTACTTCATATTAGTCCCTGCGAATGATGTTACCTTCTGCATATCTGAAATGAAGTTCCAGCCATGTTCTTTGTAGTCCCCCAAGTCTTCATGTAACAATGTCAGGAACCACTTCCAATTGACTTTGTTCTCCATATCCACGATGACATAGGCAATGACAAAAATGTCATTGTTGGCATCTTGTCCAACAGCTGACAAAATTTGGCCACCAAAATATCCTTTCATAAAAGCTCCATCTAAGCCAATTAAGGGCCTACAACCAGCCTTAAACCCTAGTTTGCAAGCATCCAAGCAGACATAGAACTTTTCAAATTGTGGTGGGGAATTAGGAATTTCAAGGACACCCAACCTCATAGTAGAACCAGGGTTGCTCCTCAACAACTCTGCAGAATAATCCCATAACCTTCTATATTGCTCTCTCTCATTCCCTTCCACAACTTCCCTTGCCTCCTTCAAAGCTCTATATATTTTGGTATCATTCAAATGTACCTCACACTTGAATTTCACGTAAACAAAGGCTTCTCTATGGGTCAGAGTTGGCTGCTTTTTAAGTTTTTTAATCAACTTCCCAATAACCCACTTCCTGCTGGCTTGAGAATTCTTGAACCCCCTACTGCAGTAGTGCTCATCATTGAAGGTCTTAATTTGGAAACTACTGGTAACATTAATCCATGCACTATAGATAACCCATATGCAGTTGTCATTCTTACATTTGGCTCTAGCCCTCAGCTTATCATTCTTCACTTACTTGATCTCTCTACCAATCTTAATCCTTAACGCCATGCTTGAATGCCTCTATAGTCACAAACTCCATTCCAAGCTCCAGCCTGACATGTCCAAATCCAGCATCTTCATTGAACTGAAGGTACATTTCTCTGGTAGTCCCCTCATCATCAGAAATAACTGGAGTTTTCATGTATTCAGACTTCCAACTATAATTAGAATCTTCACATGCTTCTTCAGTGACCCCAATATTTGGTTCATAGCTTTGCTTGTGTCCTAAACCCCTCCCCACAGGTGCATCAGAGTCGGTTGCTTCATCATAATTTGTAAATGCATCATGTTCAAAGTAAAGTTGATGAATGAATCATTAACTTGAAAACTTGAAAACAGAAATATTATGAGGTAGTAAATTATGAGTATTATGAGTATATAGCTGACTATAAAATACTTTAGTACATACTTATGATAGAGAATTATGAGTATCTATATATAGCTAGTAAAGTAAAAAAAAGTGCAAGTAATAGCATCATACCGGAAGGCGCATCACTATCAAAGTCACTTTCTTCATCATCAGAGACATGTGCATTGCTTTTATCAATAGTGGTCTTCTTATTCTTCTTCTGTACAACTTTTTTCCCTTCTTCACATCAAAGCTTTTAACTCTTTTGTTCTTCTTCTTTAAAAGACTAGAAATAGGCTCATCCTCATCTTCTTCTTCAAATAAAGGAGGCTTATAGGGGTTGTCATCTGCACTTTCATAATCATCACTAGAGGAACTTGAACTAAGAGTGTCATCAACTACACCTTCAGCTGCAAAGTTGTTCTTGTTGAGGGTCACTTGCTGGTAGGGGTTGGACTTCCTCTGGAATATCTATCTCAAGCTGGGTCTCATTGCCATCATTTGGTTTATCCTCATCAGGGAGTGACACAATCTTAGGGTCAGCAATTATGGGGTGTTCATACTAGAAGTGAACAACCCCATTGTTCATCCTTGAAGCCTCAACCATCTGTAGAAGATCAGAACCTGTCTTCATGTCCATTAAACCATTTTCTAGTTCTTTACCAGGCATCAGCCAATAGCAGTTATCCACCTTATGGTAACCAATTTGTTTAGAAAAATCTATTAAACTAAAGACATCCAACATATCGTCATCAGCTTCAGGCCACCACTCTTCTCCACCACCACGATAAGAAACTTTGCCTCCAATTTCTTTAACAAAAGAACCACCATGATGGAACACAAGTCTAACCATCTAAATAGATACACACAACAAAAACACAACTTATTAAACACTTATACATGTGTGCTATACATCCAAAAAAAAAAACATGCAATGCAAGGGAACTACGTTGTGTGTTGTGGGTAAATGTAAAATTTCAAAAACATGCAAGACAGGACCACACACAAGGGACCACACGCAACAACAATGGAAGACAAACAGGGGACCACACTAGTATGGAAGACAAGTAGAACGACATTGAACTTAGGACACCTTCCACCTCCAATACAGGAACAACGTACACCGCACTGACATGTAGCAAGCAACTATTTATAAGTAATTCTACAAGCAGGACGATACAAGGGGACCATATTGCAACAAAAATTAGGGGTGTCAAAATGGACCAAGCCCAATGGGTCAGCCCGTATAGCCTGACAAAATGGACGGGCTGGGCTAACAAAATGCCAGCCCGAAATTTACATGGCCCGAATGGGTCAGACCAGCCTGCTCTTTTAACACTACATAAGGCTAAATGGGCTGGGCTGGGCTAGCAAAATATCAACTCGAAATTTATATGACCCGAATGGGCCGGCCCGAAAATGGCCCGATCCCGAATGGGCCGACCCAGCCTGTTTTGACACCCCTAGCAAAAATGGAAGACAAGCAGGACCACAACACCAAAAAAGAAAAAATAGGGATCACAATGACCACACAACATAAAATATTTGGAGTTTAGGGAACCTTTTTGAAGCTCGAATTCGACGACGAAGATGACAAATTCAACGTTGTAGGGGAGCCTTAAGACCAAAACGAAGTTGATTGTAAAGGGAAATGTAGTGGAATTTTGGGAATTTGGGATTACAATACGAATTAGGAACTTAGGGTTTTACTCAACCATATGTCATTGAAATTGGGGAGGAATTTGAAAAATTTAGTAAAACCCTCAAAACGACGTCGTTTCAATTGTGCAAAGCTTTCTACTTTGGTGTCCCAGCTAAACTGCGTCATTTAGGGGGAGGTAGGAACCAGGTCATCGTCTAACATGGCACTTAACATGCCATGCATGCGTCTCCATCAAGTTTAACTGACGGGAAAAGTTGCAGGGACTAACGTGATTGACGTTTTGCGATTTCAAGGACTAAGTAGTCAGTTTTAAAAATTCAGGGACTAATATGACCGGTGCATACAACTTCAGAGACTAAAGTGAAGGTTTACTCCAAGTCTATTTACTTGCTTGACAATTGATGCGATATAAATATATAGGTATTCATATATGTTATTCAAGTGGCTTATTTACTTAAGAGTGAGGTGGATTGAGTAGTTTAAAACTTCTTTGAAAACTTTTTACAAACACTTTAAGAACAAAAATTTCGTTGAAGTTGTTTGTTAAGGAAAATGAACAAACCAAGAAGATAGAAGGATTCTAGTAAATTACCAAGCCAATAATAAATTATTAAATCAAAATTATAATATTTAAAAGAAAATATAAGGAGTAAGGGTTTAGAAGAGCAAACACTGGAGTTTATCCTGGTTCAGCCACTAACCACTTGTGACTTATGTCCAGTTCTCGAGAAACCACTTGAGATTTTTTCCCTATCAATACAAGCTTCAATAGGTGCTTGCTACCATTACAAACCTGAGCACTCTTCACACCTTGGGATACCTCACCCTTGTGCTTGAGCCTCGACAGCAGGGATACCTCACCCTTACAATTTTCCAGAGGGATACCTCACCCTCACAAATTTCCTGAGGGATACCTCACCCTCACAAATTGCTTGAGGGATACATCACCCTTGTTACAATGAATTAGGAATGAAACAAAAGGGAAACCCTCTCAAAGAGTGTGTTTTACAAATTGAAGAACTAGCAAGCTCTCTTAAGATATCTCAAATATTTTGAAAAACAGAGCAAGAAGATGAGAAGGATAAAACTCGGATTAAAAGCAATGATAGGATGTTTCTCAATCTGTGTTATATGTAAAAATTGACCCTTCAAAGAGTATTTAAAGCTTTCTTACAATAAGAGACGTTAGGGTGCATTTAAAGCCATATTAAATGTGCAGAAAAGAGTCGTTATGGACTTTCGGTGGCTACGTAATCGATTACAAGAGTAATGTAATCGATAACATTGTTCATAAAACATGTTCTAAGCATTCTGGGCTTAATGTAATCGATTACAAGGTTCATCTAATCGATTACAAAGCTTCTGGAATCGGTGTAATCGATTACATAGCTCATGTAATTGATTATAGAGCTTCTGACTTTTGAAAAATGGTTTCCTGCATGAATGTAATCGATTACCAAGCCATTGTAATCAATTATAAGCTTCCTAAAAAGCTGTAAATTGATTACTAAGCCTGAGGATAAGATTACAATCATCCTTGAACCCATTTTTATGCCCAAATTAAGCTTTGAAATCATTGTGATTTAGAAAAACTTGAATTGTGAAGGAAATAAGCTTGTTTGTCATATACCAAGAAATAAAATATCATTTGGAAAGAAAAAACTCTTTTAAGAAAAACTTTGAAATACCAAGAGAGTTTTTACATTAAGATCCTAAGCCCTAAAAACTATACCCGCTTTGCATCTGTTGGACTTGGTCTTTGACTTGACTTTGTTATCATCAAAACTTCACGATCTCCGTGACATAAGCATTCACATACTTCCTTTTTTTGATAATGACAAACCAACAACCAGAAAAAGAGCAATATATGTATATGAAGATTATAAAGCGTCGCTCTCCCCTTGAGTTTATACAAGCATAAAGTTCAATAAGATTTTAACATCTATATGCAAAGGCTTATGTATGTACTTCCCCTTACTCATGCAATATCTCTCCCCATTTTGGCATTATCAAAAAGTTAGAGGCAGACATAAGCATTCAACAGAAAAATAGGCAAAGTAACGGCAGCGTAAGAGACAACCAGGATCGCCAAACAGAAAGATAAGCCAACAACAGATAGAACCAGATAATCAATAGGCCAAAATAGAATCAATCAGAGAAAAAAATGATCACCCAGGCAGAATATCAGATCAAAAGAAAGTCTAATAACTAATAAGCAGTTCAGAATATATAATGATCACTGTATATCAGCTTAGTATATGATATAAACAGTAAATCATAGAGAAGCTAATGAGTTAGACTGCAATGAAATATATATATATGTATATATGTATATATGTATATGTATATATGTAAGAGAGGGTCATCATGACTAAGTCGCCCATCACTGTGTCGTCTTGCTGTCACTATCAGCAATGACAAGATCCTCAGTTGGAAGTGTAGCAACATCATCATCACCAGCAGAAGTATCAAGAATAGCAGTGCTAGCTGAAGATAGAGGAGGGGTAGCCTGGAAGGCAGAAGGTCACCTCGTCTGATGACTCAGGTCACTCTCAAGCAGGGATCGAATGATGGCACCCTCCTCATCTGTGTGAGTGACTCGATCCTCAAGACAATGAACGACGTGAGTGTGGAGGCTGCAGAGCTCCTGAAGCAGAAGATCCATAGATGGCGGAGCAAGAGCAGCCGAGGTGCATCATCCTCAAGATCCTTATCAGCACCTCGAGGCATGTGGCCATCCACTCCATGATGGAGGTAGTACTAGCAATCATCAATCTTCTGTAGCTGGAGCTTCGTCAGAGTGTATGCACTGATGCACTCCTGCCTGTCAGAAGTCTTATCATTTGCTTCCCCAAACAAAAGGAATATGAAAGTGCTCAAATATCGTAGTAATCAACATGGCGTAGGGCAGAGGATGGGGATCCTTCTTTGCTTGTAGCATGTGTTGAATGACATAATAGGCCCAGTTAATGGAGCGTCCAATGTTCATCGCCCAAAGAGCCAGGACATCGTCCTTAAGAACCTGAGAATAATTGCCTCCTCTGGAAATCAAACCTCTAGCCAACAAGTAATGTAGAACTCGATTTTCCATAGTCAGCCCAGTAGCCAGAACACATGGACCGGGGTGAAAACCTGTTCTTAGCAAGGAATTTAGGGCATCCTTATAATCATACTCATCACCCCATGAATTTAACCCAGTGAAATTGGCACCATCAGAAGTCAAACCAGTTAATTGATACCAAAGACCAGAGTTTATTATTATTGGTATCTTCTTCACTTCAAAGATCAGACATGCATTCTCAAATTTCAAGTTTCCATAAAAGACGTGAACCAAATCAAGATAAATATCTCTTTTAATGCTTAGAAACTTAACCAAATCATGTTGTTCAATCAGACGGAAGCATTGTAATGGTTCACTAGAGCAGAACTCAGTAGTGACGTACTTGGGCTGGATGATTTTACGCAGATGGAAGTCTTTGTAGAAGGTTTCTGCTTGTTTGGAGGTCCGGAAGTGCGCAGAGAAATCTAACCCAGGAATTGTAACATCCCGAAAAATATCTGTTTAATTATAAATCATCATTTTATAATATTCAAGATTTTTAGGAATTTTTCGGATACGACGAATAATTTAATATATTTCTCGTTTTACGTACACACTGAGCTGAGAATTGCTGAGGTCAGTGTAACGCTCCGGAAATTATTTATTTCACCACAAATAGTCATTTTCTAATATTTGTAATTTATGTGAATTCTTTCAGAAATTTCGGAATCGACGAATATTTTAATATATTTCTCGTTTTGCACAAACGTTTAGCAGAGTCGGGAAAACGACTGTAATGCTTCAAAAATTAGAAAATTATATGACAAATAGTCATTTTATAATATTTGTAATTTTTGAGAATTTTCTGGAATTTTTCCGGAAATGTCGAATATTTTAATATATTTCTCGTTTTACGTGCACACTGGGCAAAACCGGAGAAACGCGATGTTTCTTCCGAGAACCTTGAACTATGGACATGTCGACGGGAGATCTTACTAAACCCGAGGCTGGACACAGTTTACGAGGTTTCACGTTTTTCAAAAAATTATAACAGATAAAATAAAACAATACTGCGAAAAATTTATCTGTCAGATTAATTAAATACTGACTTCTGTCAACTGTAACTATTATCCATTGGATAATAATGTGTAATAAAAATCCAATCACATTATCCCAATGCAATTTACTTTATGTCTAATCCATCTACTTTAATTCAAATTTCATGTTAAATAATCAAAGCTTCTTTGAGAAGCTTTGACCAAACAATGACCCAAATGCCCTTAGCTTCTAATGGAAGCCAAAAACTCTCTCCTTTCCTCTCTCTCAAGCTCGGCAATAGCCCACACATAGGGGGGAAATTGGTTGCTTTTCATTTAATTAATTTTACCATACAAGAATTCATTTTAACCAAAACACCTTCTCTCTCATCCTTTCTTCTTTCTTCTTCATTTTCTTCTTCTCCTCCTTCTCTCTACCATAGCTACGGCAGCCCCTCTTCTTCCCCACTCATCCATCACAAAAATTTAAACCAACCACATTTTCTTAATCATCTCATCCTCCTAAACATCTTTCTTGCTTGGAGCTTCTTGAAATTCCATCATCTTCAACACTTTCTTCAAGCTTCAAGTTTGGAGTTTTTGTGTAAGTTTCAAGACCCTTCTCCTCCTCTCTTCATTTTCGTGGTCATGGTCATCTTGGTGACCACCCATGCTTTATTTTTCAAACATTGGTGTTGTTTTAACAAAGTTGAAATTTCTAGGGTTTTGGAGAGTGCAAATCCAAAATTTACAAGGAGCTCTCTTGGAGTTTCTATTGATTTCTACACTTGGGTAAGAGGAAGACACTCCTCCTCAACCTCTTTTAGCATCTAGGAACCTTGGTTGTGTTATTTGTGGAAAAACCCTAATGAAGGTTATTCTTTAATTTTGTAATTAGTATGTTTGTGTGTTGATTTTACTTTGTTTATGCTATTGGATTGATTGGTTGTGTATAATAGTATATTGGATTGGATTGGATGTCTTGAAATGGAAGAAAATGAATTTGGAGTGGCTCTTGGAGGGTCACGGTTTTGAGGGTTAAAAATTGGGTAAATTGTAGTCAAGTTGTAACAAGCATGAGACTTAAATTAACCAAGTGATACAATGGAATTTAATGGAAGGAAAACTTGGAGTTGAGACCTCCTTGGTGGCCACGGTTTTGAGTCCAAAATTGGAGTTAATGGTGAATCAAAGCAACAAGTAAAGGATTAAGTGAATTAAGAGTGTAACCTATAATGTGATAAATTGAAAAGATTTGAGAATTGAACCCCTAGAGAGGCCATGGCCTCAAAGACTTTTTAGGTGTAATTATGTAACTTTGGTAACTTGGAAGCATAAGCAATTATGAAATTAAAGACCTATGTAATGGGGTAAATAATTAATAAATTGGAAGGATTTAATAAAATCAAAGATTACATAAATTTTAAAGAACTAAGAATGAGATTGTCATAAGACTTAAGGTAATTACAAGTGAGTGAAGAACAAGAGAGTGTGAGGCCTAAGGACTTGAATAATTTACAAATTGTATGAAATTAAATTACCTTGGAAGATTTAAATTAATTGTAAGAATTGGATTGGACATGAACCTTGAAAAGGGAAACAAATTCTAAGTTAGGATTCATAATGAACCTAAGAATGTACCAATTGATTTTATCTTTATATTATGACATTATGGGTCTATGTGAGTGACCATTCATGTGTTGATGCTTATCTTGGCCAATTGTGGCATATTATGGAATTGTGTGAAATTGTGACTTATACATGTTCATGCATACAGTCTTATGCATTGTGAATGTCCTATGGACTGTTGTAAGGCCAAGTTGCCTAGGAGATTGAACACACCTTAGTGTAGGTGCGAGTAGACTAGTGTAGGTCATGTTTGACCTTTGGGGGCATCGGGGTACGAGTCCTCCATAATGGGCAATTGGTAGCTCTTCTGTCCGTGGGGCAAACCGATGCAAACGCACCGACGATCCGGACCGAGACACTATCCTATATCGTGATCTAGGGTGGACTGTCTGTACAATGCCTGATGTGCACATGGAAATTATTGATGTATAGCACTTTGGCCGTGACAGCCGAGTTACAGACATGTCTCCTGATCTTTCTCTCCGACTGTTTGTGTCTAGCTTCGTGGAGTAGGATTTTGAGTACCGTGAGTACATGCATTATGGAATATGAAATCATCTGATAATTACTGCTTTGTGAATTTGAACTGTTTTATTTAATGTTGCAATAAATGACTGTCTGGAACTGTTTATCTGGTTATTATTGAATTTACTGCCTATTACATGGATATATTGTTTCTGAACTGCTACCTGGGTGCGTTACGCCGTTTAGTTTCTGGCTGCTATAATTGGTAATGATGGTAGGATGTCTTACCTCTTTTTCTATGTTTCTATTATTTGCTGCCTGTGTGTACACTGTATTGATCGAAGACAACGGCAAGGAGGCGGAAGATTCTGATTTTCTTGGCTTCTAGCCCGAACAAGACTAGCATCTACTGAGGCGATGGCGGCACGTATGCGCGGATTTCTAGGTGATGTGCGTCTGACCTTCCTCGGAGGACCAGAGTGCTGGCATATCAACTTGAACTTCGATCGCTGCGTCTATCTGGGAGATGTGTCGATTGCCCTAGCCTGGAGACGTCATGAGGCGCCGATCCTCACCTGTCATGTCAGCCTGCGGCTGGAGTTCTACCTACCCATCCGAGAGATGTGGGGTGATCATTACTACACCTCTTGGGAGGACTCTTTTGATTCTACTGCTCGGGCTCTTGCCCGTGGTTCCGTGGTTCCCATCGAGGTTTCCTCTGAAGAGGAGGATCCTGCTGAGGACCCGGACACGGTCCCTCCTCCTTTGAGGGACTGATTTTATTGGTAGCTACTGATGACTACCAGCGTTTTATTTTGGGAGCCTGATGTATTATTTTTTGGTGGGCTGTATATTCTGATATCTCTGGGGTATATATGTTTAATCCCATGGGGCATGTATAGTTTTGCTTTTTGAAAATTTCCAGGCTATATCTAAAGTATATTTGGCATCTAAATATATGTGTATGTGTATGTTATTCAGACGTGGGTTTCTGTTTACTGTTTTGTTCCTTACCATTATTCATATTCCGCATTGATAAATTAACAAAAAAAAAATATACCGCCAATTTTACTCACGTATTGAAGTACTAAGCAAGTTAATTTTGAACTAAATGAACCGGGTCTTAATTGTTTAAAAATTTATTTTCCGCATTTTCTTTTATGTTGAATAATGTGACGTTCCCTTTCCAAAAAGGGGCGTTACATTAAGTTGGTATCAGAGCCCCGGTTTATGTTACTTTGGGTCTTGTGTGTGAGTCTGTCTTGTTTGTGTTGTATGAATCTCTGTGATTGGTGTTTTGAATGCAATCCCTCTGACTTTCCTTATGTTTTCAGTAATCTGATTTAAGAGAAAAGTGAGATGGCGAGAAATGGAGAAATTGCAGCTGCTATAGAAGCGATGCAGAGGATGGCGGAAGTCAACACCCAATAGAATGAGCGTGCTACTCAGCAACAAGAGAGAGCTACTTAACAGCTCGAGGCAACCGCCGATGCATAGAACTTAACAGAGTTTCGTCGCCACAACCCTCCGCAATTCAAGGGAGAATTTGATCCAGACAAGGCTAGTCTGTGGATCAAAGAGCTGGAGAAAGTCTTTCGTGGTATAAATTGTGCTGAAGATAAGAAGGTGAACTATGCTACCTTCATGCTTATGGGCAACGCCGAAGACTGGTGGAACGGAGCTCAGAGAGTACTAGAAGCCGAAGGAACTGACATCACATGGGACGTGTTCAAGAACAAGTTCTTGGACAAATATTTTTCTGCAAATGCGAGACATGCGAAAGAGATGGAATTCCTCAACCTGCGACAAGGGAGCATGACCGTTAGTGAATATGCGGCCAGATTTGAAAACCTGGAGAAGTTCTCAACACACTACCAACATCAAACCGATGAAGCCTGGAAGTGTTAGAAATTCACTGAAGGACTGAGGTACGAAGTGAAGAAGGTCGTGATCACCCTCAAAATGAAGGTGTTTTCGGAACTGTTGGACACATGCTGTGAAGTTGAGGCCTTGGAACAGGCTAGAGACTCTAGGAGCAAGAACTTTGGGCCTGCGAGGTTCCAAACGGGTGGAGACAATAGTTCAAACCGCTTCCAAAAGAAGCCTTATTCCTGACCAACGGGAAACCCGCAACAAACTGGTGGAAGTTCTGGTGGAGGTTCTTTTGGGAACCGAACTGGTCAGAATGTGACATATCCGTCCAAATGCCTAAAGTGCGGGAAAGATCATCTCACGAGAGACTGCACAATCAAGGGAATCATCTGCTTCAGATGTGGCAAACCAGGCCACGTGTCTAGAGACTGCAATCAGACAAAGGCTGAACCTTCAGTCAATGCAACTCAAGCCAAGAAACCGCAAGCCGGAGGTCGAGTTTACACCATGAGCGGAGCTGAAGCCTCCGAATCCGAAGACTTGATTCAAGGAGAAGGCACCATAGAAGGTAATCTTTTAAAAGTATTGTATGACTCTAGGGCAACCCATTCTTTCATATCATATGACTGTGTGCTACGACTTGGCTTACCTGTGTCTGAACTACCCTTTGATTTGACTGTTTCAACCCCTATTGATAAACCGGTAGTTACTACCAAAGTCTGCTTGAAGTGTCCCCTAATTGTTGAAGGTCGAATCTTTTCTGTCGATTTGATCTGTTTACCTCTTTCACAACTAGATATAATCTTAGGGATGGACTGGTTATCTTCCAACCATGTTCTGTTAGATTGCTCTAGAAAAACCATAGTCTTTCCTGTGGATGAAGATTCTAGATACTTGACAGCCAACCAAGTGTGAGCTTTCTTGAAAGAAGGAGCTCAAGGATACATGCTACTATCTTCTTTGAAAGTCGAGAGCGAGGCTGATCTGAGCACTATTCCTGTGGTGAAGGAGTTTCCTGAAATCTTCCCCGAAGATGTACCTGGTTTACCACCGACGCGTGAGATAGAGTTTGCTATTGATCTTGTACCGGGAGCTGGTCCCGTGTCTATAGCATCTTATCAGATGTCGCCAACGAAAATAACAGAACTGAAGAAACAGCTAGAGGAGCTTTTAGAGAAACAGTTTGTCAGGCCGAGTGTATCACCATGGGGAGCACCAGTGTTACTAGTTCGAAAGAAGGATGGTACCTCGAGGTTATGTGTAGACTATAGGCAGTTGAACAAGTTGACAATTAAGAACAAGTATCCACTCCCAAGAATCGACGACTTGATGGACCAACTGAGGGGAGCAGCGGTATTTTCTAAGATTGATCTGAGATCCGGGTATCATCAGATAAGAGTGAAGACGGAGGATATACCCAAGACTGCTTTTCGTACCCGATACGGTCATTACGAATACCTTGTGATGTTGTTTGGTGTCATGAATGCACCTGCTATCTTTATGGACTACATGAACAGGATCTTTCGTCCTTACTTGGACAAGTTTGTTGTCATTTTCATCGATGACATCCTGATATATTCCCAGAATCAGGAGGATCATGCTGAACACCTCAGCATAATTCTTCAGATTTTGAAGGAGAAAGAACTGTAGGCCAAATTGTCGAAGTGTGAGTTTTGGCTTGATGAGGTGAAGTTTTTGCGCCATGTGATCTCGAAGGAAGGGATTGCAGTGGATCCGTCCAAAGTAGAAGCAGTGCTACAGTGGGAACAACCGAAGTCAGTGACGGAAGTTCGTAGCTTCGTGGGTTTAGCCGGATATTACAGAAGATTCATAGAAAGATTTTCCAAAATTGCTGGACCGCTTACTCAATTGACAAAGAAGGACAAGACTTTTGAATGGACTGATAACTGCGAGCAAAGTTTCCAAGAGTTGAAGAAACGGCTGACTACCTCACCCGTATTGGTGCTACCTGATCCAAATAAGCCATTCGAGGTGTACTGTGACCCTTCGTACTAAGGATTGGGGTCTGTTCTTATGCAACACAGAAGAGTGGTAGCTTATGCTTCGCGATAGTTGCGAGTACATGAAAAGAACTATCCGACGCATGATTTAGAGCTAGCAGTTGTGGTTTTTGCTCTGAAGATATGGAGGCATTTCCTCTATGGAGCAACGTTTAACATCTTCAGTGACCACAAAAGTTTAAAGTACTTGTATGATCAGAAGGAGCTGAACATGAGACAACGAAGATGGTTAGAATTCCTGAAGGACTACGACTTTTAACTGTTGTACCACCCTGGCAAGGTGAATGTCGTGGCTGACGCCTTGAGTAGGAAGACCGTCAGTGTTTCTGCACTAATGATCAAGGAAAGAGAGCTCATCGAACAATTTAGAGATACTTGGTCATTTGTCAAGTTGGAACCCGGAAAGATTAGTATGAATATGGTTACCATCTCAAGTAAACTAATGGAGGACATACAAGAAAAACAAAAAGTCGACAAATTCTTGCAAGAAGTGAGAGAGTTAATGAAGCAAGGTAAGGAAATGGAATTCGAGGAAGGAACGGATGGAATTCTGAGATTTCGGGGTAGAGTCTGCATTCCCCGTGACCAAGAGCTTAAGCAGTATATTGTGGAACATGCTTACACCAGCATGCTAAATATGCATCCAGGCATAACAAAGATGTACCAAGACTTGAAGAAGTTGTTCTGGTGGCATGGGATGAAGAGCGATGTCACTAGATGCGTATCGACTTATCTAGTTTGTCAAAAAGCTACGGTGGAACATCAAAGACCTGCAGGATTGCTACAACCATTGTCTATTCCTGAATGGAAATAGGACTGCATTGCAATGGATTTTGTCATGGGTTTGCTAAGAACAGGAAAAGGACACGATTCGATTTGGGTAATAGTTGATCGACTCACAAAGTCGGCTCATTTCCTTCCGATCAACATAAGGTACAGTTTGGAGAAGTTGACCCAACTGTACATTGGAGAGATCGTTAGGCTGCATGGTGTGCCTACGAGTATTGTTTCGGATAGGGATCCGAGGTTTACTTCAAAATTTTGGCAGAGTCTACAGGCATCGTTAGGAACAAAGTTACGTCTGAGTTCAGCGTACCACCCACAAACCGACGGACAATCTGAAAGAACGATCCAATCTCTAGAAGATTTGCTTAGAGCTTGTACAATAGAACAGACTGGAAGTTGGGATGAAGTTCTACCATTGATAGAATTCACCTACAACAACAGTTATTATTCGAATATAGGGATGGTACCCTATGAAGCTCTATATGGACGACGGTGGACGACGATGTCGGACGCCTTTGTGTTGGTACCAAGACGGTGAGCGTCTCACGATTGGACCAGATATCATTCAACAGACGACTGAGAAAGTCAAGATGATTCAAGGAAAGATGAAGACTGCTCAGAGCCGGCAAAAGAGTTATGCAGACAAGAGGAGAAAGCCTCTTGAGTTTGAAGAAGGTGAGCATGTGTTCTTGAAAGTCACACCCACGACTGGGGTCGGCCGGGCTTTGAAATCTAGAAAACTCATACCAAAATTCCTTGGACCTTACCAAATTCTTCGCCGGATAGGTCCAGTAGCTTACCAGATAGCCTTACCCCCTTTTCTTTCCAACATACACAATGTCTTCCATGTGTCATAACTTCGCAAGTATTTGCCTGACTCAAGTCATGTCATAGCACCAGACACAGTACAGTTGAAAGAGAACTTGACCTATGAGGCACCTCCTGTGAGAATCGAGGATCGACGGATAAAGCAACTTAGAGGCAAGGAGATTCCGTTAGTAAAGGTGATCTGAAATGAGACGACTGGTGATGCAACTTGGGAACTGAAAGACAAGATGAAGGAGCAACATCCATAACTATTTTGAGGTACGTAAATTTCGAGGACGAAATTCCTTTTAGCAGGGGAGTGTTTTAACATCCCGAAAAATATCTGTTTAATTATAAATCATCATTTTATAATATTCAAGATTTTTAGGAATTTTTCTGGAATTTTTCAAAAATGATGAATATTTTAATATATTTTTCATTTTGCGTGCGCACTGAGCTGAGAATTGCTGAGGTCAGTGTAACGCTCCAGAAATTATTTATTTCACCACAAATAGTCATTTTCTAATATTTGTGATTTATGTGAATTCTTTCAGAATTTTCGGAAATGACAAATATTTTAATATATTTTTCGTTTTACGTGAACAATTAGCAGAGTCGGGAAAACGACTGTATTGCTTCAAAAATTGAAAAATTATATGATGAATAGTCGTTTTATAATATTTGTAATTTTTGAGAATTTTCTGGGATTTTTCCAGAAACGTCAAATATTTTAATATATTTCTCATTTTACGTGCACGCTGGGCAGAACCGGAGAAACGCGATGTTTCCTCCGAGAACCTTGAACTATGGACATGTCGACGGGAGATCTTACTAAACCCGAGGCTGGACACAGTTTACGAGGTTCCACGTTTTTTGAGAAATTATAACAGATAAAACAAAACAATACTGCGAAAAATTTATCTGTCAGATTAATTAAATACCGACTTAACAACTCAGTAACTATTATCCATTGGACAATAGTGTGTAATAAAAATCCAATCACATTATCCCAATGTAATTTACTTTATGTCTAATCCATCCACTTTAATTCAAATTTCATGTTAAATAATCAAAGCTTCTTTGAGAAGCTTTAACCAAATAATGACCCAAATGCCCTTAGCTTCCAATGGAAGCCACAAACTCTCTCCTCTCCTCTCTCTCAAGCTCGGCAGCAGCCCACACATAATGGGGGAAATTGGTTGCTTTTCATTTAATTAATTTTACCATACAAGAATTCATTTTAACCAAAACACTTTCTCTCTCATCCTTTCTTCCTTCTTCTTCATTTTCTTCTTCTCCTCCTTCTCTCTACCATAGCTATGGCAGCCCCTCTTCTTCCCCACTCATCCATCACAAAAATTTAAACCAATCATATTTTCTTAATCCTCTCATCCTCCTAAACATCTTTCTTGCTTGGAGCTTCTTGAAATTCCATCATCTTCAACACTTTCTTCAAGCTTCAAGTTTGGAGTTTTTGTGTAAGTTTGAAGACCCTTCTCCTCCTCTCTTCATTTTCGTGTTCATGGTCATCTTGGTGACCACCCATGCTTTATTTTTCAAGCATTGGTGATGTTTTAACAAAGTTGAAATTTCTAGGGTTTTGGAGAGTGCAAATCCAAAATTTACAAGGAGCTCTCTTGGAATTTCTATTGATTTCTACACTTGGGTAAGAGGAAGACACTCCTCCTCAACCTCTTTTAGCATCTAGGAACCTTGGTTGTGTTATTTGTGGAAAAACCCTAATGAGGGTTATTCTTTAATTTTGTAATTAGTATGTTTGTGTGTTGATTTTACTTTGTTTATGCTATTGGATTGATTGGTTGTGTATAATAGTATATTGGATTGGATTGGATGTCTTGAAATGGAAGAAAATGAATTTGGAGTGGCTCTTGGAGGGTCACGGTTTTGAGGGTTAAAAATTGGGTAAATTGTAGTCAAGTTGTAACAAGCATGAGACTTAAATTAATCAAGTGATACAATAGAATTTAATGGAAGGAAAACTTGGAGTTGAGACCTCCTTGGTGGCCACGGTTTTGAGTCCAAAATTGGAGTTAATGGTGAATCAATGCAACAAGTAAAGGATTAAGTGAATTAAGAGTGTAACCTATAATGTGATAAATTGAAAAGATTTGAGAATTGAACCCCTAGAGAGACCACGGCCTCTACGAACTTTTAGGTGTAATTATGTAACTTTGGTAACTTGGAAGCATAAGCAATTATGAAAT
Source organism: Ormosia emarginata (assembly GCA_029884605.1). Classification (NCBI taxonomy): domain Eukaryota; kingdom Viridiplantae; phylum Streptophyta; class Magnoliopsida; order Fabales; family Fabaceae; genus Ormosia; species Ormosia emarginata. The sequence continues at coordinate 26,341,030 of JAQQTP010000081.1, read as the reverse complement.
TAAAAACCTATGTAATGGGGTAAATAATTAGTAAATTGGAAGGATTTAATAAAATCAAAGATTACATAAATTTTAAAGAACTAAGAGTGAGATTATCATAAGACTTAAGGTAATTACAAGTGAGTGAAGAACAAGAGAGTGTGAGGCCTAAGGACTTGAATAATTTACAAATTGTATGAAATTAAATTACCTTGGAAGATTTAAATTAATTGTAAGAATTGGATTGGACATGAACCTTGAAAAGGGAAACAAATTCTAAGTTAGGATTCATAATGAACCTAAGAATGTACTAATTGATTTGATCTTTATATTATGACATTATGGGTCTATGTGAGTGACCATTCATGTGTTGATGCTTATCTTGGCCAATTGTGGCATATTATGGAATTGTGTGAAATTGTGAATTATACATGTTCATGCATAGAGTTTTATGCATTGTGAATGTCTTGTGGACTGTTGTAAGGTCAAGTTGCCTAGGAGATTGAACACACCTTAGTGCGGGTGCGATTAGACTAGTGTAGGTCATGTTTGACCTTGGGCGCGTCGGGGTGCGGGTCCTCCACAATGGGCAGTTGGTAGCTCTTCTGTCCGTGGGGCAAACCGATGCAAACGCACCGATGATCCAGAACAAGACTGTAAAGCCCCTTTTTGGGAGGGAGCGTCACATTATCGAATCAAAACGAAAATGCAAAAAATAAATTTTTAAACAATTAAGACCCGGTTCATTTAGTTCAAAATTAACTTGCTTAGTACTTTAATACATGAGTAAAATTGGCGGTATATTTTTTTTCTGTTAATTTAATAATGCGGAATATGAATAACGCTAAAGAACAAAACAGTAAATAGAAACCCACATCTGAATAACATACATATACATATATAATTAGATGCCAAATATATTTTAGATACAACCTGGAAATTTCCAAAAAGCAAAACTATACCTACCCCATAGGATCAAACATATATACCCCAGAGATATCAGAATATACAGCCCACCAAAAATAATACATCAGGCCCCCAAAATAAAACACTGGTAGCCATCAGTAGCTACCAGTAAAATCAGTCTCTCAGATGAGGAGGGACCGTATCCGGGTCCTCAGTAGGATCCTCCTCTTTAGAGGAAACCTCCATGGGAACCACAAAACTGTGGGCAGGAGCCCGAGCAGTAGAATCAAAAGAGTCCTCCCAAGGGGTGTAATAACGATCACCCCACATCTCTCGGATGGGTAGGTAGAACTCCAGCCGCAGGCTAACATGGCAGGTGAGGATCGGCGCCTCATGACGTCTCCAGGCTAGGGCAATCGACACATCTCCCAGATAGACGCAGCAATCGGAGTTCAAGTTGATATGCCAACACACTGGCCCTCCGAGGAAGGTCAGACGCAGGTTGCCCAGAAATCCGTGCATGCGCGCCTCCATCGTCTCAGTAGAAGTTAATCTTGGTCAGGCCAAAAGCCGGGAAACTCGGGATCTTCCGCCTCCTTGCCGTCGTCTTCGATCAATACAATATACGCACATACAGTAAGTAATAGAGATACAAGAAAGAAATAAGACATTCTACCATCATTACCAATTATAGCAGCTAGAAACAAAACGGCGCAACGCGCCCAATGGCAATTCCAAACAACATATCCAAATATTAAACGGTAAATCCGACAGCAAATAGATAAACAATTCCAGGCACATATTCATTACTATAATGATGCCAACAGCTCAAGTTCACATAAGGCAGTAATTATTAATAGTAAAGTATATCTTGACGCACATGCATGCTTTCCCAATTCCTACTCCATGGAGCTAGACTCAAACAGTCGGAGAGAAAGATCAGGAGACGTATCCACAACTCGGCTGCCGCGGCCAAAGTGCTATACATCAATTGTTTTCCACGTGCACATCAGACATTGTACGGACAGTCCACGCTCGATCACGATATAGGACAGTGTCAAGTCCGGATCGTCGGTACGTTTGCATCGGTTTGCCCCACGGGCAGAGGAGCTACCAACTGCCCATTGTGAAGGACCCGCACCCCGACGCCCCCAAGGTCATAACAAGACCCACACTAGTTTACTCGCACCCGCACAAAGGTGTGTTCAATCTCCTAGGCAACTTGGCCTTACAACAGTCCACATGACATTCACAATGCATAAGACTCTATGCATGAACATGTTTGATTCACAATTTCATACAATTCCATAATATGCCACAATAGGCCAAAATAAGCATCAATATACAAATGGTCACTCACATGGACCCATAACATTATAATATAGAGATCAAATCAAACGGTACATTCTTAGGTCCATTATGAATCCTAACTTAGAATTGTTTCCCTTTTCAAGGTTCATGTCCAATCCAATTCTTACAATTAGTTTAATCTCCCAAGGTAATTTAATTTCATACAATTTGTAAATTATTCAAGTTCTTAGGCCTCACACTCTCTTGTTCTTCACTCACTTGTAATTACCTTAAGTCTTATGACAATCTCATTCTTCGTCCTTTAAAATTTATGTAACCTTTGATTACATTAAATTCTCCCACTTTATTAGTTGTCTACCCCATTACATAGGTTTTTAATTGCATAATTACTTATGCTTCCATGTTACCAAAGTTACATATTTACACCTAAAAAGCCTTAGAGGTCGTGGCCTTACTAAGAATTTAATTCCTAATCCTTTCCAATTCATCACATTATAGATCACCTTCTAAATTCACTTAATTCTTTCTTGTCACATTGGCTCACCCATAACCCCAACATTGGGATCAAAACCGTGGCCATCCCATGAGTTTCAATCTCAATTTTTTCCTTCCATTAAATTCCATTTTATCACTTGATTAATTCTAGTCTTATGCTTATTACAACTTAATCATAACTTACCCAATTTCAACCCTAAAAACCGTAGCCCTCCAAGAAAGGTTCTCAAATGTTTTTCTTCCATTTCCAATCACATAATCCAATCCAATATACCATTATATACAACAAATCAATCCAAGGTCACAATTATCACAAACTCAACATTTAAACATAGTAATCATCAAATTAAAGAATAACCCTCATTAGGGTTTTTCCACAACCAACACAATCAAAGTTCCTAGATGCTAAGAGAGGTTGAGGAGGAGTGTCTTCCTCTTACATATGTGTAGAAATCAATAGAACTCCAAGAAAGTTCCTTGGAATTTTTGGATTTACACCTCCAAAAACCCTAGAAATGGTGACTTGATTAGAATAGCATATGGACATGAAAAATGGAATGTAAATGGCCATTAGAGGACCCTTGAAGCCGAAAATGAAGAGGAGAGAAGAGAGGTCTTGAAACTTACCCAAGAACTCCAAACTTGAAGCTTGAAGAAAGTGTTGAAGATGGTGGAATTTCAAGATGCTCCAAGAAGGAAAAGTGTTTAGAATGATGAGAGGATTAAGGAAATGTAGTTAGATGAAAATTTTGTGAAGATTGAGTGGGGAGAGGAAGGGCTGGCCGTAGCAATGGTAGAGCGAAGGAGGAGAAAAAGAAAAATGGAGAAGAAGAAGAAAGGATGAGAGAGAAGGTGTTTTGAGAAATTATGAATTAAAGTGTAGTAAATTGATTAAATGAAATGCAATTTTTCCCCCTTGCATGGGCTGCTCCAGCCGTGCATTAGAGAGAGAAGGGAGGGAGAGTGTTGGCTTCTCTTGGAAGCCAAGGGCCATTTGGTCATTACTTGGTCAAAGCTTCTCAAAGAAGCTTTAATTATTTAATATTAAATTTGAATTAAAGTGAATGGATTAGACATAAAGTAGATTGCATTGGGATAATGTGATAGAATTTTTATTACATACTATTATTCAATGGATAATAGTTACAGTTGACAGAAATCAATATTTAATTAATCTGACAGATAAATTTTTCGCAGTATTGGTATGTTTTATCTGTTAAGATTTCTCGAAAATTGTGAAACCTCGTAAACTTTGTCAAGCCTCGGGTTTAGTAAGATCCCCCGTCGACATGTTCATAGTCCAAGGTTCCCGGAGAAAACATCGCATTTCTCCAGTTCTGCTCAGTGTACATGTAAAACGAGGAATATACTAAAATATTTGACGTTTCCAAAAAATTCTCAGAAAATTCTCAAAAATTAAAAATATTATAAAACGACTGTCCGTCATATAATTTTCCAATTTTTGAAGCGTTACAGTCATTTTCCTACTCTGCTCGATATTCACGCAAAACGAAAAATATATTAAAATACTCGTTGTTTCCGAAAAATTCTGAAATAATTCATATAAATCACAAATATTAGAAAATGACTATTTGTGGTAAAATAATTAATTTCCGAAGCGTTACACTGACCTAAGAAATTCGCAGCTCAGTGTGCACGTAAAACGAGGAATATATTAAAATATTCGACGTCTCCGAAAAATTCCAGAAAAATTCCTAAAAATCAAGAATAATATAAAATGATCATTTATACTTAGACAGATATTTTTTGGGATGTTACAGAGACACTGTCCTATATCGTGATCTAGCGTGGACTATCTGTACAATGCCTGATGTGCACATAGAAATTATTGATGTATAACACTTTGGCCGCGGCAGCCGAGTTACAGACATGTCTCCTGATCTTTCTCTCCGACTGTTTGTGTCTAGCTCCATGGAGTAGGATTTTGAGTATCGTGAGTACATGCATTATGGAATATGAAATCATCTGATAATTACTGCTTTGTGAATTTGAACTGTTTTGTTTAATATTGCAATAAATGACTGCCTGGAACTGTTTATCTGCTTATTATTAAATTTACTGCCTATTACTTAGATATGTTGTTTCTGAACTGCTACTTGGGCGCGTTGCGCCGTTTTATTTCTGGCTGCTATAATTAGTAATGATGGTAGGATGTCTTACCTCTTTTTCTGTGTTTCTATTATTTGCTGCCTGTGTGTACACTGTATTGATCGAAGACGACGACAAGGAGGCGGAAGATCCCGATTTTCCTGGCTTTTGGCCCGAACAAGACTAGCATTTGCTGAGGCGATGGCGGCACGTATGCGTGGATTTCTAGGTGATGTGCGTCTGACCTTCCTCGGAGGGCCAGAGTGCTGGCATATCAACTTGAACTCCGATCGTTGCGTCTATCTGGGAGATGTGTCGATTGCCCTAGCCTAGAGACGTCATAAGGGCTGATCCTCACCTGCCATGTCAGCCTGCGGCTGGAGTTCTACCTACCCATCAGAGAGATGTGGGGTGATCGTTACTATACCCCTTGGGAGGACTCTTTTGATTCTACTGCTCGGGCTCTTACCCGTAGTTCCGTGGTTCCCATGGAGGTTTCCTCTGAAGAGGAGGATCCTGTTGAGGACCCGGACACGGTCCCTCCTCCTTTGAGGGACTGATTTTATTGGTAGCTACTGATGGCTACCAGCGTTTTATTTTGGGGGCTTGATGTATTATTTTTTGGTGGGCTGTATATTCTGATATCTCTGGGGTATATATGTTTAATCCCATGGGGCAGGTATAGTTTTGCTTTTTGGAAATTTCCAGGCTATATCTAAAGTATATTTGGCATCTAAATATATGTGTATGTGTATGTTATTCAGACGTGGGTTTCTATTTACTGTTTTGTTCCTTACCGTTATTCATATTCCGCATTGATAAATTAACAAAAAAAAAATATACCGCTAATTTTACTCACGTATTGAAGTACTAAGCAAGTTAATTTTGAACTAAATGAACCGGGTCTTAATTGTTTAAAAATTTATTTTCTGCATTTTCTTTTATGTTGAATAATGTGACGTTCCCTCTCCAAAAAAGGGCGTTACAGGAATGGTGAGAGGAGAAGCCTGGGAAGATGAAGCACCAGCCACCCCTGTTCGTGGCTTTTTGATCCTGCGAGATGACTCAACCATTTAAGTGAAGTGGAGTGAAAAGGATAGAGGGAAAAGGAAAAGAAGGTGTTTACGTGGGGTTTGGTGATGAGAGAAGGAGTAAATTTGTGGGAAAAATAGAGAAATTTGGGATTTGGGTGTATGGGTGAGCAGAGAGAAACTCGTGATCTAGTGAGGGATTAATGGAAGATTTCTGGTGTTTTTGACAGAGATTTGATCAAGGGGTTTTGATGGGATGGTGTTTTCGAGTGATTTGGGAGTGAAAAAGAGAAGTTTGGTGGAGAAATGAGGGAGTAATTGAGGATGTCGGGATGTGGTGGCTGCGACTAGGAGAGAGAGCTCGAAGAACAGAGCAAAATGGCTATTGCACACGATTACGTGGAAAATTAGTAATCGATTACGTTGTTTATGTAATCGATTACGTGCTCTCTGAATTTTGATTTGCGTGTTCTAGAACCTGTGTAATCGATTACACAGAGTATGTAATCGATTACGAGTCTTCTGACTTTGCTTATTTTTCTTGGCAGAACCTTCGTAATCGATTACAGAAGGTCTGTAATCGATTACAAGCCTTCTAAACTTGTATTTTTCACTACAATTGATGGAAGATAGGTCCTATAACCTTCAAAGCTTGTCAATAACTTTCTCAACCTGACTATAAGCATTTGATAAGCCAAAATTTTGTTCATGTCTTGTTCTTCCAATACCAAAACCTCGTACCAAGGATCAACCAATAATTTTCTGTGAACACCAAGGATTTTGGCTAAGGCAATGAATAGAGAGCTGTGGGAGAACTTAGTCATGATGGGGTACTTGCAAAACAAATTTAGGGGAGCCTCCGATGCTCAAGCCAGTAACGGTTAAAAATTAATTCAAGATTATGCAAAAGAAATATGAATTATGCAGCAAAGATTAATGTGAATTATGCAGCAAAAACAGATTTATACAACATGATTAAATACAAGATTGATCAAGAATTCCAAGTTCTCTTCTTATATGAAAGAAGGCATCTTTAGGTAAAGATTTAGTGAATATATCAGCAAGTTGTGTTTCAACCCTTCAACAAGTAATACATTATCAAAAAGCAACTTTGCTGACTCCAAGAATTTTTTCTTTGTTGTTGTCTCTATATGTTGTATGTCCGTGAGACTTGGGGACAAGAAATGAAAATTTGGAGTCGTCTCTAGTCATGTGCTTGGAGCAGCCACTGTTCAGATACCAATTTGAGCTTTTGGCCTTCAAGCACACCTACAACACAAATTCAATTTTTGACTTGTGGTACCCAAATTTTCTTGGGTCCTTGTATGTCAGTTTTGGGTATAGTACCCTTGGGAACCCAAACCATTTTTGTTCCAATTTTTGTATTAATGTTTTTCCTTGCATTGTATGTTGATGCACTATGTCCTTTCTTTCCACAATAGAAACATTTAATAAAAGGACTACTTGAAGTACTTGAATGCACAAAGAAATTTTGATAAAAATTTTGTTAATTTTTTGGGTTATAACTTAACCCATCTTTTTGAAAACTAGCTCTTTGTTTTCTTAACAAAATATTTAAATTATCTCTTCCAAAAGTGAATTTAGAAAGAGTGTTCTTTAAATCTTTAATTTCTTTTTCAAGAGATTTACATGATAAACAAGATGAGGATGTAGAAATTGTGCAAGCATCGATTAATCTTAATGCCTCGTTTTCAATTTTTAAATCTTCAATTTCTTTGTTTAAACTGAGAATTTGATTTTCTAAAGTCGAAATTGTTTTCTTAGATGAAGATACTAATTTTGTAAGCCTTAATGATTCATCATGCAATTCTTCGAAGGCATCTTGTAGTTCATTATAAGAAGGAGATATTACCTCTATGTTGCTTTCGTCTTCATCTTCTCCTCTAGCCATGAGACACAGGTTAGCTTCCTCATTATCTGAGCTATCCATGGAATCCTTGTCATTGTCGTCTCATACTATGTAGGCTCTCCTTCTTTTCTTCTCCTTGGAAGGTTTTTTCTCAAATTTTTCTACCTTCATTTGATAAACCAGATATTTCATCTTCATGTATCCTGGTTTTCCGCATTCGTAACACGTAGGTGCGGACGAATTACCTTCCCCTTTGTGATAAGTCTTCTTTGGTGGGAAAGGAGGCCTTTTTTTTATTTACTTTCTTTCTAAGAAATCTTCCGAATTTCTTTACTAAAAGACTGAAGTTTTCTTCATTTAATTCCAAGTTCTCCATGTCATCTTCATCATCATCGTCAAAGGTTGAGGAGGTGACTTTAAGTACAATCCTCTTCTTCTTCTTGTCATGTTCTTCACTTTGATCAAGTTTGTTAAGCTCCAATTCGTGCTCCTGAAGTTTCCCAAAAAGAGTCGCAAGAGTCATGGTTGCCAAATTTCTTAATTCTAAAATAGCGGTTACCTTAGGCTGCAAAATCCTGCTCAAACACCTTAAAACCTTGTTAATTGGATCCTCATTTGAAAAAAATTACCTAATGAAGCAAGATGATCAACAATGTGAGTGAACCTCTTTTACATTTCTTGAATGTTTTCCCCTGGGTTCATTCTAAACAATTCATATTCACGGGTGAGAGTGTTTATTCTCCACTTTTTTACTTCACTAGTACCCTCATGGGTAACTTGTAAAGTGTCCCACATTTCCTGAGCAGTTTTATAGTTTGATATTTTGAAAAATTCATTATACTCCAAAGCTGTGGTAATGATGTTCTTAGCTCTTAAATTATACTGAATCTTTTTCTTGTCTTCGTTAGTCTATTCAGTTCTAGGTGTTTCAACTTTAACACCATCAACAACACGTGTGGGAATAAAAGGGCCATTTTCAACAGCATCCCATACATTGAGATCAATAACTTCAATGAAGATTTTCATGCATTCTTTCCAATAAGCATACCCATCCCCATTGAAGAAGGGTGGTTTGTTTATTGAAGATCTTTATAAAGAAAAACCATTTGAAGAAGTCATTTTCTCTTGAAGCTACTAAGCTTTTTACACAAGAGCCTAGCTCTAATACCACTTGTTATCCAAGTGGCTTCTTTACTCAAGAGGGGGTGAATTGAGTAGTTTAAAACTTCTTTGAAAACTTTTTACAAACACTTTAAGAACAAAAATTTTGTTGATGTTGTTTGTTAAGAGAAATGAACGAACTAAGAAGATAGAAGGATTCTAGTAAATTAGCAAGCCAATAATAAATTATTAAATCAAAATTATAATATTTAAAAGCAAATATAAGAAGTAAGGTTTCAGAAGAGCAAACACTAGAGTTTATCCTGGTTCAATCACTAATCATTTGTGACCTATGTCCAGTCCTCGAGAAACCACTCGAGATTTTTCCACTATCAACACAAGCTTCAATAGGTGTGTGCTACCATTACAAACCTGAGCACTCTTCACATCTTGTGATACTTCACCCTTGTGCTTGAGCCTCGACAGCAGGGATACCTCACCCTTACAAATTTCCTGAGGGATACCTCACCCTCACAAATTTCCTGAGGGATACCTCACCCTCGTTACAATCAATCAAGAATGAAACAGAAGGGAAACTCTCTCAAAGAGTGTGTATTACAAATTGATGAACTAGCAAGCTCTCTTAAGATATCTTAAATATTCAAAAAAACAGAGCAAGAAGATAAGAAGGATAAAACTCGGATTAAAAGCAATGATAGGATGTTTCTCAATTTGTGTTATATGTAAAAAATGACCCTTCAAAGAGTATTTAAAGCTTTCTTACAAAAAGAGACGTTAAGGTGCATTTCAAGCCACATTAAATGTGTAGAAAAAAGTCGTTATGGACTTTCAGTGGATGCATAATCGATTACAAGAGTAATGTAATCGATTACATTGTTCATAAAATATGTTTTGGGTTTAACGTAATTGATTACAAGGTTCATGTAATCGATTACAACGCTTCTAGAATCAGTGTAATGGATTACATAGTTTATGTAATCAATTACAGAGCTTTTGACTTTTGAAAAATGGTTTCCCGCATGAATGTAATCGATTACCAGGCCATTGTAATCGATTACAAGCTTCCTAAAAAGCTGTAAATTGATTACTAAGCCTAAGGATAAGATTACAATCATCCTTGAACCCATTTTTATGCCCAATTAAGCTTTGAAATCATTGAGATTTAGACAAACTTGGATTGTGAAGGAAATAAGCTTGTTTGTCATATACGAAGAAATAAAATATCATTTGGAAAGAAAAACTCTTTTAAGAAAAACTTTGAAATATCAAGAGAGCTTCTTACATTAAGATCCTAAGCCCTAAAAACTATACCTGTTTTGCTTCCGTTGGACTTGGTCTTTGACTTGACTTTAGTATCATCAAAACTTCACGATCTCCATGACATAAGCATTCATAATATATATATATATATATATATATATATATATATATATATATATATATATATATATACTACTTATTTATTTATTTAAAAGAGTTAGTTAATTTAAAATAGCATATTATGGGATAGTTATATTTTTCGTAATTTTTAAATAGTTTAATTAAATGATGAATGGTTTTTTAATCTTTGAATGATCAGTATAAAAAAATGGTTATTTTGTGATAATTATTTCTTTTCTATGGAGTAAGCACTTATAAAATGTTATCCTATGGAAATAAGTGAATTAATGTGTAAAAAGATTATTATGTTTATGATGAGAAATTATTGAGGGACGCCTCAATTAGAGATTTTTAAGGGAATTTCTCTTTATTAGAGATGAATTTACACAATTGATTAAGAATGAGAAAATGGGATAAGAAGAAAATATTGAGTTACTTACCTCTTAATTTTGTTTTGGAATAAAATTTAAAAAAAATAAAGTTGGACTCTTAGATATGATTTTAGAAACAAAGAGTTAAAAATAGTGAAAAATGTTTTCCACACTTGTGACGGCTAGAATATCAGTAGTTCTAACTTGTTATTATTTTTGCTTTTTTCTACTGAGATTTTTATCTCACTATTTTGACATGATATTTCAGATAATGTCGACAGTTAGAGTTTTGGTTGATTTTCGTGTGCAACAAACATATATGCTAGAATTAGGAGACTATATTTTACATTCATTTTGTGAGATTTGTTCCTAATAATTTTACTGTTTTGATGAGTAATAGCATTATATAAAATTTGTAAATATATAAATAGTAGCACCTTATTAAGGCTTTTGTAAGCCTTACTTTTTGAAAAGTAGGTGTCTAATTGATGGGACTACGGCAAGTATACTGGATCATCAAATAATAAAAACGGTGAGATACCAGATATCGTTCTCAGGGATCAATGACCAAGTACCGATTCTCGAAACTAACTAATATTCAAAGTTAATTTTTGGATCAAAGTAAGCTCTAATAACAAGACAAGAGAAATATATGAACTCACGCAATAACAATATTTTTGTATGTTTGTACTAAGTAATTTAACAAACACTTAGTATGCGATATGAATGACAATCAATTAATGAAAGAGTTAGGATCAAGTTTCATTTGATTTCACCTAATGCATTTGAATTGGAATTAACACAAGTTATTATTTCTATTTTGGTACCGAATTCTCTAAAATAATCAAATCCTAATTGACCCTTTATTCCTAAATAAAACCCTTAATTCCTTAGGTGATTCTAAAGAGGAATAAGCATTAGAATTTAGAATTCAACAAGGTAACAAGCAACTCAATGACTATTCCTAGCCTAGAGAAAAGCAAGGTTCATAATCTTATAACACAATTATACATCAAATTTCTATTCAACATATAATCCACAAATCATTCCAAAGAGAATCAGTCCCTAGAAAGCAATAAGAAAAGAAATCATGAACTCGAAACAGAATAACTACTTACATTAATCGTATCCAATATCAAATACAAACAGAATCCATCAAAATCCACTTAATCTCAACAAAAGGAAGTTTAGCTAAACATAGAAATAAAGGTAGAAACTAAAACAATAGACAAGAAGATGCAAAACTCCATGGAAGATTGAAGATCTCCAACATTTCCACGTTTTCATCCTTTCACGTCACCCAGTACGGCTTCTGTTTCTCCTCCTGATGCGTCTGACCTTCAATTAGGTCAGAAATGATGAATTTATACTCTGGTACAAGCGCCTAGGTGTTGAACATCCAAAGCGTATTTTCATTGTAAAGACCTGAGTGCCTAGGTGCTTCATCTTGAGTGCTTGGGCGCTCAACTTCCAGGGAATATTTTATGAAGTCTTCAAGGGTGCTTATGAGCTGCTTCTATAGTGCCTGGGCACTTAGTGTTCAGCAAATGTTGCTTGATCTTCCTTCGAGGCTTTAAGTCCTCTTTTCTTGAGTGCTTTCCTGCAAAAAAAATGAGAAATAACGAGGATTCCCCATCCTTTCGATCAACTAAGCTCAATCACAACCTTACATCAAATTTTTCAAAATATTAGAGAAATAAGCAGTAAAAAGAGTAAAATAAGGGAGATTATTTCAGAAATAAAAGATATAAAACCATGTCTTTAGCGTGGTTATCACTCCTCCAAACTTAACATTTGTCATGTCCTCGGGCAAAGAAACAAAACAATAGGCATAGCAACCATCCAAACAGTCCTAAGAGTTTAACCATCAATTGTGCAACTTGACATTCAAAGGAAATGAGAAGTTGGAGTCATACCAACAATACACTGATCAATCACCATTTGGAAGTTAATGGATTTGGCAACCAATGCATGCAAAATGATTTGCTTTATTAACCTCTTGTTTAGGTAGATGCTCACTCATTCTCTCTTGTGTTTAGACTTGTGTTTCTCTCAGTCAACACAATTTGAGCCCACCCCCCATGAATTTGATTTTCGTCTCAAACATGCAAGGTCATTATTCACACAATGTAACAATTAGAAGGACATAATTCAAGGCTGTATTGGTGCCAAGGTACAAGGTAGATGAAATGAACTTGTAAACAACTACCTTAGAGAGCAAGTGAGCATTGGAACTTCTAACAAATCTTCAACTCACAAATTGCGTACCTTTCAAATTCTCTCTAAAAAAAAATTCCTCAGTAACCTACATGGTCTCAAAGGGGTACCTGATCATTGTGTCAAGTATTTCCCAGTAACCCATCGGTCTCAAAGGAGTAACCATTCAGCAAGTCAACTCTCTTCTTTTCTCTTCCATTTTTTTTATGGATTTCAATTTGAAAAATCAACCCAACATAAAATCATCCCACTCCAAACTTGGTTTCTTGTTAACTCCTTAAAATATTAATTCCAATGCTCACCTAGCCGCTTCAGGTGGGTTAGATGTTACTTACATGGCTAGGCTCAATTAGAAGGGTTTAACAAAGAAAGAGGATTATTAAGCTCAAGGGGCAATGCAAAAGATGTGATCATTTGGTTAGCTTTTGGCTACTGGCTTAACAAACAAAATGCCTTAATCATGTTCAAACATTGTGCAAATCAAGAGAGCATAAGAGAATCAGCCAAACTTAGGAGATTAAAGTCTCAAAAAGTGTCCCCTCAGCAATAAAATCATATTGGAGGCTCAATACTCCTACCCAGGGCAAGGAATGCAAATTATTCACAAAAGTGGTGCCAAACCATTAACAACCAAGCAACAAGATTCATGTATGTATGGTATGAAACCATTTCTAATGAGCTTCAAGCAACCAGATCACATAATTTTCAGGTTCTACAAATAGACATGCAAACTGATTGATTCCATCACAACAAGATCACAAATTTTTTTAAACTTAAAACAATTTTAAAAGAAAAAGGGACTAGTAAAAACAGGACAATACTACAGAACAGTGCTTATGGCATGAAGACCAAATCCTCTCCCCCAAACTTACTCTTGTGCTAGTCCCTAAGCACTCGAGTAATGTCCCTAAGAACACAAGGAAAAATAAAAGCAAATGAAAACTTAACCATAACTAAACAATACAAAAAGTTAAAAAAAAAACAAGACGAATAAAAATGCAAAACAATAAAAAAATATAAAAGAAAATGAAAATAGAAACTCCCCCTCGTAGAGCAATGAGATATGTGCAGGGGCAATCAATCATCGCTACTCTCACTGTCGTCTCCATTAGGGTCAGCTTTGCCTTCACTCTGTGAGTCCTCTTCTGGAAGTGGAATGTTGCATAGGGCATCTGGATTAACATTGAGCTGAGTAGTCAGGTCCCTCAGCATCCCTTCTAACACTTAGCTCGACTGAACCATATAGTTCTCTATACATCGGAGGCGATGCTCTACTCCACTGGAGGAAGGATTAGGGCGTGGACAAGGTGGTCTAACTACACGGGCTCGAGCTATAAAACCCGAAAATTTGTATTTTGTTTATTTCGGTCGATTCTTAATTATTTTGAATAATCTGACTCGACTTCCGTAAATTTTATAATTTTTGTGATTTTTAGGATTTTTTTGGGAGTTTTTACGTTTTTGATTATTTTAATATTATTTTTAGGTTGTATATGAGTCTTCGTATTTTATTTATTTCTATCAATCCTTAATGATTTTATTAATCTGATTTGATTTCATGACTTATATAATATTTGTGAATTTTGGTGATATTTTAAGATATTTTGAATATTTTTAATATATTTGAGATATTTTGAATATTTTATTATATTTTGGATGTTTTGTGATTTCTATATGCTGTAAAATTATTTTGACTGCTCCATGACTATATATGATTGTTTTGTGTGATTTACTCCGGGTCAGGAAAATAATAATTTTCGGGTTGGAGAAAATCTTTACGTATTTATTCGGAGTCGGGGGATCTTACTAAACCCAATTCCAAGAGATACGTGGCATAATCTTTTAATTTTTAGAAATTATATGTGAAATAAAAATATACTGTATTTTATTTTATAGTGGATAGATATTTACTGACTTGTAAGCAATAATGTTCTGTTCATTGAGTAATAATTTCTACAACTATTGTCTGGAAAATATTTTCTATGAACTAATAGGATTTAGTCAAAATAGATGGCTTGAATTTCTAAACCAATGGGAAGCGGTCAATAAAAATGGTTAGACTAGTTAGTTAGAAACTAGATGACTTAAACTAAGTTAGCCTAAAAAAACTTATGTAGTAACTAAAAGGAGCTAACTTAGTTTGCTACTCTTTAGAGTCCATAGTTACTAGAGTTGTCTAGCACCTTCTAGAAAGAATGATTAATGCCCAATGTAACTAGATAGTTAGTAAGTAACTAAGTAGTTAACAAAGAAGCTAGAAAACCTAACTAAGTTAGTTTAATATGGTTAGGACACAATTGAATTAGAAACTTAGTTAGTTTTCTATTGATTCCATAGTTAGGAAACTTCAAGAACTAGATGACTCAAGTTGTCTAAGCCTATAGAAAACAAGCTTGGCGGCAAAGGCTTTGAAGATCAATCTTTGATTCAATCTATGGCTATTGAAGCCTCAAAAAGTGGCTAGATGAATTTAGACACTCTCTTGGTGTCCAAGGGGGGGAGAGGACTCACAGTTTTAGGCTTTAGGAGAAGCAAAGTATGACTCTTCATTCATTTCATTTCATCTTCATCATCTTTCTAAAGCAAGCTTCATAAAATTCTCTCCATTCTCTCTAAGAACACCTTACGGCCACACCACTTCATACCATCACCCAACCTTCAATAATTTACACTAACCATATTTCTTGAATCCTTACCTTATTTCAAGACACTTTGTAGTTGAAGTCTTGATCAAAATCATCCATTTTCAAGGAGTTCTTTCAAAGCCTAAGTTCTAAGGTCTTAAGGTGAAATTCTTGGAATCTTCACTATTGATTTCATTTTCTTCTTCTAAGTCATGCTTGATCCATGGTTTTCTATTTCAAAGCCTTAGAAGTTAATTTGTGGGTGTTTATGTTGTTTTTCAAGAAACTTTTGATAAAGAAAGTTGGTTCAAGAAAAGCAAGGAGCTTTAGAGGTTTCACCAAGAGGTAAGAGGGAGATTACCCTCATCAACCATGTGTTGGTGGTGAGGAGTGGATTTGCGTGTGGTGAAAAATTCATAAGGATTTATTCACTTGGTTGTATATGCTTAAGTGTTTTATGTTATGTTATATGTGATTTTATTTCTTTGATAGCTATGCATGATTTTATTGCTTGATTAGTATGTGTGATAGTATGATTTTGATTACCTTGCGATAAATTGCTTAATATGAGTTTTATTGCTTTAATAATATGCATGAATATGTAGTAGTATAAATATGATTAAAATGATATGTGTATATTATGATATATGTTGCAAAGAAAAGAATTTTGGTCCCAATGGCCATAAAGAGGCTCACGACCTTCACTCTTGATGTAGAGCAAACCAATTGAAAATGTTTTACTAAGTGTAAACTTAAATGATTTAGTAACAAGTAATTGGATTAAAGATTTTTTTTACAAAGAAAAATGAGATAGAAAATGAATAAATATTCAATGATGAAGCAAAGATTGATTTTCGGCCAACATGCTAAGAATTGATAATCTAGATCAAAAATGTTTTCTTAAGTGTAGTCTTAAAGGATTAATTAATAGGAACTCAATTTAGTGAATTTCAAAATATAAAAAGAAAGTAAACTAGTTTTTGGAATTAATTAAATTAATGAATTTAGGTTATAATGAGAAATAAATTTATACTTTGATGTTACTAACGTATAGCTCACCCATTTGGGTTTTGAAGTGCGTTGGAGGACTTTGATCTATAAGATTTGATTAAATTATAGTAATGTAAATTTTTGTGAAGAAAAGATTAGAAAGTATTACTAAGAGGAATATGGAAATATAAGGCATTTAATGGATAAAGAATGATTTTTAATAATAGAAATGAAAGAGGAGTTTTTAAAGGTGATTTGAGAATTCAAGTATTTTATTTAAAGAGAATGGAATAAAGTTTTTATTAGATAAAAGTGATCTTGATTTCTGATAACGGAGAATAAGTTTTGAAAGTGATTTAGAGCTCAAAGTATTTTATTAAAGGTAACGGTAGGAGATTTTATTAAATTTAAATAATACAGATTTTGAAGGAAACATAAAAAATTATT
This sequence comes from Ormosia emarginata, assembly GCA_029884605.1. Lineage (NCBI taxonomy): Eukaryota > Viridiplantae > Streptophyta > Magnoliopsida > Fabales > Fabaceae > Ormosia > Ormosia emarginata. Next base: position 26,324,178 of record JAQQTP010000081.1, on the reverse strand, counting down.
ACTTAGGGGAGTTTTTATGAGAAAAATGGGAAATGATGTCCAAACAAAATTTTTAAACTTGGAGAATGTCAAAATTTAATTTAGAATGTCAAGAAATATTTTATACAGTGAAAAACAGTAGAAAAACCTTAAGCATTTCAAAATAATGATTTTTGAGCTACGCGATTTTGAAAACGTTTAAATATTTTTACGCGATTGAGAAAATGTTAGAAAATACTTACGTGATTTGAATACGAGACAAAAGCGTCATGCAATTGTGAAAATGTGATGAAAAGTTTACGCAATTGAGAAAACAACATATTACTGTTGGGCTGACGTACTGGACCCAGGTGGATCATTAACATTATGTAATTGAATGGGCGGTTACATAATATCATTGATACTAATAGTATTAGACAATTGAATGGGCAGTAGTTCTAATATTATTGTGAACAGTACAATGGTGGCTTGAGTTATGCATTGAGTTATTATGCATTGAACATTGTATAGTCGGTGGTTGTTATGGCTTTTGTTGCCTAGGAGTGAATGAGAATTGAGTAATATGATCCAGTGCGGATTTACTGGGGGCATCAGGGCGCGGTGATTCATAGTAATATGTTTATCACATTATACATCTCTGGCCATGATAAACCATTGCAACATACTGGCGCATGTCCCGACAAAACACTATTATTTTCGCGTCCATGTAGACTGTCATTGAGGTAGGCAGATCTTCTGGGTCATTCATATCCGAAGTTGTTTAGCTCCATGGAGTAGGAAGATGGTGCATTGTGCATATGTATAGTCGGTATACATATTGTTGTGACATTGTCAAGGTACATATCCTGGTGGCATAATCATTATATATATATATTGTTAATATCTGTTGTTAAAATACCGTTAATGTTTATATTATTATGAAATATGTTTTCTGAAGATAAATTGATAACATGATTATATTTGTGATATCTGTGTGTATGGAATGACGTTGTCATTCGTGTCATTCTTTGCTACCATACTGGTATTGATGAAAGGGGATCTCACCTCTTTGCTGTACTGTTTTGTTGTGTTTGCATTGTTAAAATTCATATAGTAGGCGAAGCGAGCTTCTTAGACTTAACTGGAGGCAATGTTCTGAGGTCGGTGACGGCATCGAGGAGTGATCTTCCCAATTTCGACAGTGAGCAGTTTGGTGGAAGAACGAAACAAGTATGTTGAGTTTTCTCGTTAGTGTTGTTACCGTGCCATTAAGTAGGACCCATCATTGGGTTTGCTACTGTTTCTTTGAGTCTGTAAGTTTTATGTTTTAAATGTTGTTGAATATCATGTGGTATAAGTAATATGTGTATTAATCAGTTCAGCTTATTTTCTGTATTACTTATATTTTTGGTAAATTTATATTGTCAACGAAAAGAAATTTTCAAATCCATATTTTAGAACCCCAAACCTTTTATGAAATGATTTTTAGATTTTAAGTTTTTAGTCAGAAATGTAATGCCCTACGGATGGTGTTACACAAGCTGCTGGAGGAATCTGAGTGGGGTTGTCCTCTTGCAAGTAGCGATTGATCTTGGCCACATCCACAGCTAGAGCTGGCCTAATTGAAACATCTCCACTAATCTCCACCCCAGCTACCTGACATAGTTGCGTGATAAGGCTTGGATACCATAAACGAGACCGTCGGGTCCTACTTTGTGCTAGAGTTTGTATGTTGCAGGAGATTAGTAAGCGTGTCCATTGATTTTCTACTAACAATGGGAAAAATTAGTAGTGCCTGGTCTCTCGTCACCTCTTGATGGTGAGAGCTGGGGAAGAGTCCATCTTCGGAAAATGTGCACCAGGTTTTGGGAATTGGGAGTAAATCAGACTTTTTCAGAAATTTAGGGTAGCCTCCTAAATCAAGTTCCCACTGGGCTCCCTGCTTGCATATGATTCTCAGAACTAAGTCAGGGTTTAACGCCTCCCGCTTTAGCGTTGTGTACCCATAATCTCCCACTGCTTCTGGTGTTTCCAGGAATCGATCCAGAGTGTGCGCATCAAATAAAATTCAATGCCCTTGGACATATGACTCGAATTTGTTGCGGTTATCACCTTTCGGCTGATATGCATTTGCATAAAATTCACAGACTATGGAGGTTGATCCATCGACTGGTAACTTGCATAGCCTGGACCAATTTCTCCTCAAGATTTGGTCAAAAACTTCATCACACTCCCCATTCCCCAAATATATGTCTCTTTCTGGTACAAATCCCCAGTTACATAGGAATTCATTTAGGCACTTCTCATGATCCGCTGGGAGAAATAAATTAGCATTAAAAGCCACCTGTTGGTGTGAGCTCTCAGCCTGGGAGGTGCGTTTGCGCTTGGATAAGAGCTTGGGTTCCATTAATCTGCAAACAAAACATACATAGTATGAGTGTATGAATCCAGAAATTCAAACCTTATCACACAGTACCAGTTTTTCTCTTCACATTACACATTGCACATAGGATAACAGTTCACCAAATATGTATCAAATCAGAGCAAGCATACAATTCAAAGTGCATCAATATGGACAGTAATGCATATGTTCCCACCCAATACAGGAATGTTCATTTCCATTATCCCAATGAAAACAAAACTTACAGTGTTCCATTTCCACTGTAAAGTAGAAATCATATGTTCAATTATAAATCCAGTTCTAATCACTCAATATTTTAATTTGCTAATGAATCACAGTTACTCATAGCTAAGGCAAATTAAAATGGGCAAAATATTAAACATTTCTCCCAATAGACAACCAATATCAGAAAAATGAAACTTTCAAACATCCATTTCACGAGAGACAAAGGAGCAAGATGCTAAAAATGGAAATACATACCTGGAGTGAGAAGAATCATGAACACGTGCAAGAGTAAGGTTAACATGAGTGAGAGTAATAGTGAGAGACAGAGCGTGAGGAAGAATATGAGGGAGGATTTTGGAAGAGGGAAAAAAGGGGATTGGTTGGTGGGTTGTGGCAGAGAAGAAAACGAAAGGGAAGAGGGAGTGGGGTACAATGGAGAAGATGAAAATGAGGGAGAGAAAGGGTGAGGGAGAGAGAGAGATACGAGAGTGGTAGGGTTCTAGGTAGTGGGGCATGAGGAGAAAAGAGGGAAATTAGGGGGAAAAATGAAAGGGGGAAAAGGGAAGGGTTTTGCGTTTAAAACACAGACCCTGATATGGGCATCTAGGCGTTATGTAATAAGCGCCTAGGCGCTGACGATCAAAACCCCCTCTTTGCTTTCCTTCTCTCTTTTTTTTGGGCACCTGGGCACTGCCTTTGTAGCGCCTAGGTGCTTAGTAGACAGAAGGAACTTTGGAATAGCGCCTAGGCGCTTCGATCACAGCGTCTAGGTGCTGAAGTGACAGGGAATTTATCTTTTGATGCCTTGAGCGCCTAGGCGCTACAGATACAGCGCCTAGGCGCTTAAGGCATTGCTACTACTACCCAAATTTTGACCTCTTCTCTGAATTCCCCTTGGAAACACCTTAATCCAGCTCTCCTTCACTAGATTTTCAATCTCCAAACCTATCATGCAATAACTCAAAATAAAATGAAAAAGAAAAATCAGATATAAAAACATGAACATATAGAACTACAAAACCAAACTTGGGTTGTCTCCCAAGAGCGCTTGTTTAACATCCCGAGCCTGACGGTGTCCTTCTCAAGTAGAGATCAGATTGATGGACTCCTTTCTACGCTCAACATCTCCTCCAAAGTAGAATTTGAGCCTTTGCCCATTCACTTTGAAACTTCTATCCGAGTTCGGATCCTTCCATTGCACCATTAGGGAACACTTGCTTGATCTTAAAAGGGCCAGACCACCTAAACTTGAGCTTTCTAAGAAACAACTTCAATCTTGAATTAAATAAGAGCACTAATTGTCCTTCCTGGAACTCTTTCTGCACAATCCTCTTATCATGCCATCTCTTAGGTTTTCCTTGTAAATCTTGGCATTTTCATAGTCAAAATTCTGGAATTCTTCAAGTTCATGAAGCTGCAAGATTCTTGACTCACCTGCTTTGGCCAAGTCGAAATTCAAGAACTTTGTTGCCCATAGTGCCTTATGTTCCAACTCCAGGGTAAATAGCAAGCTTTGTCATAGACCAATTGGAATGAAGACATGCCAATCGGAGTCTTGAAGGTTGTTCTATATGCCTAAAGAGCATCATCTAGCTTCATTGCTCAATCCTTCCTAGAAGAGTTCACTGTTTTCTCCAAGATTTGCTTCAATTGACAGTTGAACACCTTAATTTGGTCGCTTGCCTGCAGGTGATAGGGAGTGGCGACTCTATGATGATCATTATATTTTCTCAACAAAGTCTCAAGCTTCCTATTGTAGAAATGGGTACCCTCATCACTTATTAGGGCCCGGGGCACCCCAAACCTTGAGAATATTTGCTTCTTCAAGAACCCAATCACTACATTGGCATCATTGGTTTGAACAGTGGCGGCTTCCACCCATTTTGAAACGTAATCCACAACCACCAAAATATATACCTTAGAAAATGAAGAGGGAAAAAGACACATGAAGTCGATACCCCAAATGTCAAATAATTCAACTTCTAAGATGGGATTTTAAGGCATCTCATTACTTTTTGATATGTTTCCGGTCCTTTGGCACCTATCACACTTCTTGACATATACGAATGCATCCTTGAAAAGTGATGGCCAAAATAACCCGGATTGTAGGACCTTAGCTGCTGTCCTATCTCCACTGAAATGCCCACCATACCAGAATCATGACAATGCCAGAGAATCTGCTCTTGTTCCTCTTCTGGTACACATCTCCTCAACAATCCATCAACACCTCTCTTGTACAGGAATGGTTCATCCCATACATAAAACCTAGTTTCATGAAGGAACTTTTTCTACTGTTGTGAAGTAAAATCTACTGGTACCACCTTTCCTACTTTGTATTTGGCTATATCTGCATACCATGGCAGATTCGTCACGACCAACAATTGCTCATCACAGAACTAGTCATTGATTGACCTTTTTTCTTCACTTTCTTCCGCACTTTCTAATCGAGACAAGTGATCCGCCACAGAGTTCTCAGTCCTTTTCCTATCCTTTATCTCCAAATCAATATCTTGGAGCAGTAGTATCCACCGAATAAGTCTTGGTTTTGAATCTTGCTTGGCGAACAAATACCGGATAGCTGCATGATCTGTGTACACAATCACCTTGGTACCTACCAAGTAAGAACGAAACTTGTCAAATGCATAAACAACAACCAACAGTTCTTTTTCAGTAGTTACATAATTAAGTTGTGCAGCATTCAAAACATGACTTACATAGTAAATTACATGCAACAAATTATTTTTCCTTTGGCCTGAAATTGCACCTACAACAGTGTCACTAGCATCGCACATAATTTTAAATGGCAATTTCCAATCAAGTGCAGTGACAATTGGTGCAGTGATCAGTTTATGCTTCAATGTGTTAAAAGCTAACGTGCATGCATTATTAAAGTTGAAGGGAGCTTCTTTTACTAGGAGATCACTGAGAGATTTAGCAATTTTTGAAAAGTCTTTTATGAATCTCCTGTAAAAGCCAGCATACCCTAGAAAACTATGAATACCCTTGACATTGGTGGGAGGGGGAAGTTTTTCAATAATTTCAATCTTGACACGATCAACCTCTATCCCTTTAACAGAGATATGGTGCCTTAAGACAATTCCCTCTCTCACCATGAAATGACATTTCTCCTAATTTAAAACTAAATTTGACTCTTCACATCTTTTCAACACTGATGACAAGTTATGCAAATAATTATCAAAGGAAGAGCCAAAGACAAAGAAGTCGACCATAAAAACTTCGATATGTTTTTCAATCATATTGGAGAAGATGGATATCATACACCTTTGAAATGTGGCCAGTGCATTGTAAAGTCTGAACGATATTCTTCTGTAGGCGAACACTCCATAAGGGCATGTAAAAGCAGTCTTCTCCTGATCTTCGGGAGCCACTGGAATCTGGTTATAGCCAGAGTATCCATCTAAAAAGCAGTAATACTCATGGTCAGCCAACCGTTCCAACATCTGGTCAATGAATGGAAGAGGGAAATGATCCTTCCTTGTGGCATCATTAAGCTTCCTATAATCGATGCACACCCTCCATCCAGTCACAGTTCTAGCGGGGATCAACTCAGTATTTTCATTTCTGATCACTATTGTCCTACCCTTCTTAGGTACCACCTGGATAGGACTAACCTAAGGACTGCCTGAAATGAGGTATATAAGACCAGCATCAAGAAACTTGAAAATCTCCTTCCGAACCACCTCCTTCATTGCTGGATTAAGCCTCCTTTGTGGCTGCATGACTATTTTATGGTTCTCTTCCATGAGAATTTTGTGCATACATAAAGAAGGGCTTATCCCTTTTAAATCTCCGATCGACCATCCAATAGCTTCCCTATGATTCCGCAGCACTCTCAACAGTTTTACCTCCACCAATTTACTCAACTCGGAGCTAATGATGATAGGATAAGAGTTTTGCTCACCAAGAAAAGAGTATTTCAAATGTGTGGGTAGTGGCTTGAGTTCAACCTTCAGTGCTTCATTCTTCTTCTAGTTAGCTTCCACTTTTCCTCTCACTAATTCCTCCCATTTCAGTTGTGCATTCTTAGGATAGGGAGATGAGGCTTCCAACAAGCCAATTACTTCTCTAACCAATGAGTCATCCTCTTCTTCAACTTATTCCTTTGAGTCAACAAGAACTTTTTTAAGAGGCAAAGAGGGGTTGTTTTCCCTACATGACTTGGAGATAAGAGATTCAAGTATATCGATGCTAAAACATCCTTCTTTATCTCCCGAATGCTTCATAGCCTCAAACACATTAAAAATGACAGCTTCATCTTGGACTTTCGAAGTCAAAGTTCCATCCGCTACATCAATAAGAGCTCTCCCGATTGCAAGGAATGGCCAACCCGATATCAATGGAATGTCTCCATCCTCTTCCATGTCTAGAACAACAAAATCCATCGGGAAGATGAATTTGTCCACTTTCACCAAGACGTCTTCAACTTCTCTATATGGATGCTTCACCGACCTATCAGTAAATTGGAGAGTTGCCATTGTAGGCTTTATTTGTTTAATCCCCAACTGCTTGAAAATGGACAACGACATGAGACTTATGCTTGTACCAAGGTCATATAAAGCCTTCTCAAATGTTCTATCACCAATAGTGCACAGAATTGAGAAACTTCCAGGATCCTTAAGCTTAGGAGGAAGCTTCTTTTGTAGAATTGCACCGCACTCCTCCATAAGCATAATGGTCTCGTCATTCCCAATCCTTCTCTTCTTAGACAACAACTCCTTCATGAATTTCACATCGGAGGGCATTTGTTCTAGAGCTTCGGCAAACGGGATGTTAATTTGTAACTTGTTGAACACCTTTAGAAACTTCCCAAACTGATTTTTATCATGCTCCTTCTTGAGTCTTTGGGAAAATGACAACTTGATAGTTAGCGGTGACATCTTCACTTCTTGTCCTTTTTGTGACTCCTTTTCATTAGAGTCATTGGACAAAGCACCTTGAGATACTTCAACTTCCTTATGAGGCACTTCTTCACTAAGTTTCTCAACTTTTCCTTCACTATTTTTTTCCTTCCTTGGTTGAGGTTCAATTACTTTCCCACTCCTGGTTGTTATGGCTTTTACATGCTCATCTAGGATTTGGGACTATGTCACTTGGCAATGAACCTGGAGGTCTCTCCGAAAGTTGATTTGCAAGCTAGCCCACCTGAGTTTCTAGATTACGGATTGAAGAATCTTGATTTCTAAACCCCGCTATTGTCTCCTCCATAAAATCAGTAATTGTTTTAACAAAAGATGAGAATTGTGTAGCCAATTTCTTTAAGGCTAACTCCCAAGAAGCCTTTTTTTCATTAGACTAAGGTTGGGAAGATAAAGGACCTTAATATGATGAATGTTGAGGGTGTCCTTGATATCTCATCTGCTATCTTGGTCGAGCTTGATTGCCTTGGTTACTCCACGAAAAGTTCAAGTAATTCCTCCACCCTAGGTTGTACGTGTTGGAGTAAGGGTTATTCTGTTGCCTTAGAGGATTGTTCATGAAGCTAACTTGCTCTTGAACCAGAGGTCCAAATATATTTCCTGGACAATCCACACTCTCGTATTCACCTCCACAAAAATCACAAGCCAAAGGAGCATTGCTCACCGCATTCACACTAAGAGTGTCAACCTTTTTTGTGAGATTCTCAAGTTATTGAGTCAAAATCTTGTTCTGAGCCAACAATGTATTCATTGAATTAATCTCCAAGTACCCTTTCTTTACGACAGCTCTTTCCTCATTCCTTTGGTAGTCATTGTTGGCCATCATCTCAAACAATCACAAGCTTCCTCTAGAGTTTTATAATTCAAAGCCCCACCTGTTGTAGCATCAACCATGACTCTGGTCTGGGGTAACATGCCATTATAAAAACTCTGCACCTGGATCCAGAAGTCAAAACAGTGGTATGGGCATTTCCTTAATATTTCATTGTATCTCTTCCACGCTTCATTGAGAGATTCCCCATCAAGCTGCCTGAATGATGTGATCTCACTTCGCAACTTTGCAGCCTTGGATGGAGGGAAATACCTTGTCAAAAATTTCTGAACCAAAATTACCCAAGTAGTTATGCTTCCCCTTGCCAATAAGTCCAACCAGCTCTTAGCCTTGTCCCTCATAGAGAAAGAAAATAATCTCAGACGAATGGCATCCTCACTCATTCCATTCAACTTCACAGTATCACAAATTTGAAGGAACCCTTTTATGTGTGCATGCGGGTCCTCATTATCGAATCCCCCAAACTGATTGTTTTGAATCAAATGGAGTAAAGCTGACTTCAACTCAAAATTGTTTGCTTGAACTGGAGGTCTTGTTATGCTTGCTCCACATTCATCCATGTTAGGAATTGAGTAATTCATGAGAGTCCTAACAGGTGGTTGTGGTGGTGGAGGATATACATTTTCTCCATTGTCCGCCATGTCTTCAACAACTACTTGAGTGCTACCTAAATTCCTTCTTCGTTCTCTGGTTTGCTTTCTCAAAGCTTTTGCGGTTCTTTCTATTTCAAAGTAAAAAAGATGGTTGTCAGGATGAATGGTATCTTGCATAAAACAGAGGCACAATGTCAGAACAAAAGTAACTAATCAAAATGCAGAAATTTAAACAGAAAATTCTAAATGTACTAAAAATAAGTGAAATAAATGGAAGGAAGAAAATGCTTAAACTAGTATCTACCTTTGATATTACCGATATTGGTAAAATCGATCCCCGGCAACGGCGCCAAAAACTTGATGGGACCACGGCAAGTATACCAGATCGTCAAGTAATAAAAATGGTGAGATACCGGATATCATTCTTAGGGATCAATGACCAAGTACCGATTCTCAAAACTAACTACTATTCAAACTTAATTTTTGGATCAAAGTGAGCTCTAATAATAAGGCAAAGAGAAATACATGAACTCACGCAATAACAATATTTTTGGATGTTTGTACTAAGCAATTTAACAAACACTTGGTATGCGATATGAATGACAATCAATTAATGAAAGAGTTGGGATCAAGTTTCATTTGATTTCACCTAATGCATTTGAATTGGGATTAACACAAGTTACTATTTTTATTTTGGTACAGAATTCTCTAAAATAATCAAATCTTAATTCCTTAGGCAATTGACCCTTTATTCCCAAATAAAACTCCTAATTCCTTAGGTGATTCTAAAGAGGAACAAGCATTAGAATTTAGAATTCAACAAGGTATCAAGCAACTCAATGACTATTCCTAGCCTAGAGAGAAGCAAGGTTCATAATCTCATAACACAATCAAGTATAGGATGCCGGATATTTTGCTGAAAAGTATATTCCACCAAAAGACGACGTCATCTGTCAGAAATGAACGTGCTTCGATATCTCAAGTAGAATGGAGTATCGATTCTTCAAGTGGAGCAAAAGCACCTCAAATTGAAAACCTGATTAAAGAAGGTTGTGTCACAAAAGGTGATCCTTTCACTGTACTGTATAATTCCAAGGGTAACCTATTTCTTTATGGCATATAATTGTGTAGGTCAATTAGAGTTATTTATGTCATCTTTATCTTTTGACCTGGTTATTTTCACTTCAATTGCTAAAATATGTGGTTGAGGACTTGAGTTGCTTAAACCATCCTAAGTGTGTTAAATAATTGAATCTTTTCTATTGATTCAATTTGTATACTCCTTTCTCAAAACATACATGATTTAAAAATATGGATTGGGTATTTTTCCAACCATCCATACTTTGTTAGACTTATCAGTTGAATTATTCAAATTTAAAAAGTTCACTTCTAAATTCATCGTACCATATCAATTTTTCTACTGGATAGGTTCGGTGATATGGATGATTCTATCATCTCTTATTTTTGTGCCTTCATGATACCTTTCATGTATCGCAATTGCGAAATGTACTTTTAGTCTAACTCGTTCTTTTATGACTAATTGACTATTTGAGTTGATTAGAGTTATCAACGTCTTTGTTACCTTTTGACTTATCTATTTCTGCTTTTATTTCCAAATCCATTATTTCTATCCAGTTTCTTAAATGATCTTTTCTATTAATCTAAATTGTCTACCTCTTTCACGAGATAGATGTGATCTTATGAATAGATTGGTTATTTTTAATCATATCCTATAGATTATTCCAGTAAAACTTTGGTGTCTCAGAAAACTTATTCTTAAAATCAGACAATATCAAATTCTTTGTTGGACATGTCTGGTAACAATTCTAATAGTTTTTCTACCTTTTCTTTCTAACTTTTATAATGTCCTTTTATATATTATAATTGCAAGAAAGGATATTCTCAGTCAAAATTATGTCATAAGTATCAGATACAGTATTGTTGGAAAAGAAAACTTAAATTGTGAGGCACTTCCTGTTAAAAACAAGAGCAGAAGAGTGAAGCGGTACAAATGCAGGGAAATTTCAAGTGGTGCTGTTCAGAGTGGCGAATGTTTCTGTAATGTTCACAGGTTATGTGGATAGAGTCTTGTTTGATTTGTCAGAAGGCGAAAATGGAACATCAAAGACCAGCTGGAATGTTACAACCATTATCTATTCCAGAATGGAAATGGGATAGCATATCCATGGATTTCATTACTGGTTTGCCGAAGACAAGGAAAGGTCATGATTCAATATGGGTTATAGTCGATAGGCTTACGAAATCGGCTCATTTCTAACCAATTAATATCAAATATTCATTGGAAAGATTAACCCAGTTGTACATCAGTGAAATTGTCAGATTACATAGTGTACCGACAAGTATAGTTTCTGATCGTGATCCGAGGTTTACGTCAAGATTTTGGCGAAGTCTGCAAGAAGCTATGGGAACTAAGTTACGGCTGAGTTCAGCGTATCATCCGCAGACCGATGGTCAGACAGAAAGAACTATACAGTCTCTGGCAGATCTGTTGCGTGCTTGTGTTTTGGAACAACGAGGAAGTTGGGATGAAATTTTATCTTTGATAGAATTCACCTACAACAATAGTTTTCACTCAAGCATAGGAATGGCACCTTATGAAGCGTTGTATGGAAGACAGTGTCGAACTCTGTTATGTTGGTATCAAGATGGGAAAAGTATGACTGTTGGACCCGATCTTATACAACAAACTACGGAAAAAGTCAAGATGATACAAGAAAAGATGAGAACGACACAAAGTAGACAGAAGAGTTACGCGGATAAACGAAGACGACCTCTTGAGTTTGAGGAGGGTGATCATGTGTTTCTGAGAGTTACTCCTACGACCGGTGTCAGAAGAGTTATTAAGTCTAAGAAACTTACTCCTAAATTCATTGGACCGTATCAGATTATCCGACGTGTAGATCCTGTAGCATATCATATCGCTATGCCGCCGTTTTTGTCAAATCTGCATGACGTATTTCATGTGTCACAGTTGCGAAAGTATATACCAGATCCGACGCATGTTATACAGCCAGATGACGTGCAGCTGAAGGAGAATTTGACTTATGAAACTTTACCTGTTAGAATTGAGGATAGAAAGGTAAAGCAGCTTCGAGGGAAAATGATTGAGTTAGTGAAAGTCATATGGAATGATGTGACGGGTGAAGCTACCTGGGAGCTGGAAGATAAGATGAAGGATCAGTATCCTCATTTGTTTTGAGGAACAGCGAATTTCGAGGACGAAATTTTTATTTGTTGGGGAGAGTTGTAACGCCCCAATTTTTAGAAAATATTTTGAATGTACTATTTGCTGTTTTTCAAGTTATTGTGTAAATGACCGTTGTGTCCTTATTTTACTGTTTCTCGATTTCTGCATGAAATACAAATACGTTTATACAGGCTCAAATTTTATTTGGTCTTTTTACGTAATTTGTTCCGAGACGGTAAAATAAAGTTTTTCCAAACTACTGTTTTAATTTTTCTGGAAGATATACAGACAATTAATACTGTATGTAATTTTATTTGAACTTTTTGAACAGTTAGCTACGTTGTGGGAAAAAATGGGAAAAATGACCATTACGTCCCGAACGTGCTGTTTTCGCTGTTTTTGCTGTTTTTTATTATTTTTTACTTGATTTAATGTTCGATATTACTGTCTGTGATTTTATATGGACTTTTTGTGTGATTTGCTCCGAGGCAGGAAAATAATATTTTTCCGGGCCGGAGAAATCTTATTTTATTATTTAGAATTGGGGGATCTTACTCAACCCGATTCTAAATGAGACGATAAATAATCTTTTAATTTTTAAGATTTTACCGTCAAATAAAATAATTTTATAATATTATAATATTATTTTATTAGTCAAGATAATAAAATGACAAAGGGACCCTAAATGTTTTGCGAGACCCACGTTTAGCTAATATAGTTAACTTAGTAGCTTAATTAAACATCATTAACGAAGAGAACTTTCCAGAACAAGCTGACTCAGCTAGCTGACTAAGCTGATAATTAATGAAGCAGTGTGACTAGGCTTGTGAGTCACCCATGATCAACCAATAGGAGACAAGCTTGTTAAGCAAGCTTTGATCCTAACCTTTGATGCATCCAAGGGCTTGGATGAAGCCAAGCAAGGTGCCCACCTTGCATGCTCTTTGATGAGCTACGGCCAAGGGAGGAGAGAAGGCATTCTTCACTTTGTTTCCATGCAACAATTCTCTCTTCTCTCTCATCAAAAACCCTAGCCACCATTCTTGTTCCTTTTCTTCACCATTTTCGGCCAAGCTTACTTCTTGATCATCCAACCACCCAAAATTAAATCAAGCCAACTTTTCTAAACCTAAACACTATCCTAAGAACATCTCTAGTTGAGAGTTCTTGCAAATTCTTGCATTTGGAGCTTGAAACCAACCTTGAAGATTTTACCTAGAAGGTGAAATCTCATGCTTTTCTTTTCTCTCTTCTTTTTCAAAGTTCTAAGCCATGATCTATCCATGGTTTAGGTTCTTTTTCATGGTTAGTAACTTGTAGAATTTCATTTGAGTTGCTAGGTATTTGGTGGAGGAAAACTGAACCTTAGGAGGAGTGAAAGCAAATCATTAGTCTTTATTTAAGGTAAGAGGAAGACTAATCTTATCATCCCTTGGTGGTGGTAAGAGGATGGATTAATTTGTGGTGTTTGTAGAATCCATAAGGATTCGGTGGTGATGTGGTTGTTATGTGTTTAATTGTTAATTTTTGTGTTTGTTAGTAGTTATGTGGTATTTGTTAGTAGCTTTCTTTATTTAGTGATTGTAATAATTTTGCATGTCTACAAGCTTTAAGTTGCATGTTTATAAGCTTTGATAATATTGCATGTGTTAGAATTGTATGATAAAGTATAGATTTGCATGATAATGTATAGGATGTGAACAACATGTCAAGGAATGCATGTGTGTTCCAAAGAACACTCCATGATGGCTCACGGCCACTAACAAAAGTGGAGAATCAAAATGTTCTCTTAATTTTCTTAAAAGGTGATTTAATTAACCTAGGAGAATTAAGAAGGTTTCAAGTGGTTTAGGTCAAGAAAAATGAATTTGGAAATAAAATGGCATAACCTATATTTTCGGCCAACAAGCCTAATTTCAACATTTTGATTTCTAAAATTATTTTCTAAGGTAATAACTTAATCAATGTAGACAATACAAGAGACTTAACATGTATTTAGAAGGTGAAAAACAATTTGGAAATCAAATGCAAAATTTTTATCAAATTCGGCCAACATGCCAAATTAGGTATTCATAATTTCTAAAATCAATTCCAAGTTATTTTCAATCAAGAAGAAGCAATACAAGTTAAAGTAAATTTTCTACAATGAGTTTTAAATAAATAAAGTGGTTAGAACTAAGTTTAAGAAGTTAATACTAATGATTTTCACTATAAGGAGAAAATACAGTAACTTTTGAAAATTTTTAACATATAGCTCATGCTGTATTTTGAAGCATGTTAGTAGTTTTCAAAAGGTTTAATTATATGGTTTAAAAATTTAATAAACAGAATTTTTATGGTAAAATTAGGAAACCATTAATATAATTTTCTAAACAAAATACTGTCAATTTTTAGTAAAAACGGACAAATAAGATAGAAAAGATGTCCAAAAGACAGTATACGGTATGGAAAATATTATACGTAGTTTAAAAGTATTATTTAGTATTTCTGTTTATTTAAACAGTGATTTTTAAGGAATTCGGTCAAGAAAATAATTTAAAAATCTTACGCGATTGAGAAAACGTATTAAAAATCCTACGCGATTTTGAAAACAGAAAAATATATTTACGCGATTTAAAAACGATTATAAAAATGATGAGATTTTGAAAACGCGATAAAATTTCTACGCGATTGACCATTACTATATTTATTTTTCGCTGTCGGGAAAATGTGAACCCGTACAGGTTTTCTTTATATTTGTTGCCAATGAAGGCAAGCTTTCACTGTCGGGAAAATGAGAACCCGTACAGGCTTTCTGCCATTGAGGGCATATTTTTATCTTGAGGGCATTTTCGTAATTTCATATATTTGAAATTATGTATTGTCTTTATGCCAATTTTTGGTGTTTTGGTTGACGAGACGAATCACATCGTGTTGTCGATGCGATAAACGTAGTGTGGTTCATTGTTCTAATGAACTTGGAGACTTTAGTGTACGGGATCCCACATGTGGACAGTTGGTAGCTCCGCTGGGCCGTGGTAAACCGATAGCACACTAATGGACTCGACACGCACTATATTTAATCGAGGTTTATAAAGTCTAGTAGTACATTACCTATAGTGCCACAACGGAAGACCGTGAACTATACTACGCCTGGATGGTGGATTCCCAGTGTTGTAGGCTATTGACGCAACGTGTGACAGCGTAATAGTTGGTTGGGCAGCTGTGGTACTAATAGATTTTGCAAGTCATTCTCTCTGATATCTGTTTGGGTTTAACTCCATGGAGTAGGATTGTGTCTTAGTGTATATGGTTATATCTGGGATGATATTCTATTTTCTCTATTTATCTTTATCTGGTTATATCTGGGATGATATTCCATTTTCTCTATTTATCTTTATCTGGTTATATCTTGGGTGTTATTCTATTTTCTCTATTTATCTTTATCTGGTTATATCTTGGGTGTTATTCTATTTTCTCTATTTATCTTTATCCGGTTATATCTTGGATGTTATTCTATTTTCTCTATTTATCTTTATCCGGTAATTATTATGATGGTTGTTTATTTCTTATTTTATTCTATCTCGTGATATTGTTTTATCTGTGTTTTTTTTTTTATCGTGTGATGTCATGTAACGTTATGATATCTAAGTTTTACTCTATTTCAAGTATTATTACTTGTTATAGCTTTTCGTATTGCATGAACCGTATAATTGTTATTTGTCGTCTTCTTATTGGCCATGTTTGTGATGATTTTAGATTGTCTTACCTCTTTATTGTATGTGTTTCCTAGTATATTTACTTTGTGCGGTAAAGAGTTTGAGGAAGAAGAAGAGAACAGCCTCTTGAGGTCTTGTACCCCGAGGAGGAGGAAGATCGCAAGACCGACCGACGACCGTTTACGATCAAGAACCATCTGATCATCCATATCCATTGGATTGATTTGTTTTGGTATGGCTGTGCCCAGATTTTTGGGGTTCGTGACGCTGGAGTTTCACGGTGGATCTCTATCGTCGAACATTAGAGGAGATAGAGACTCGGTGACATATGCTGGACGGATGACGGTGACCCTACGTCATAGGTTTGATGGAGAGCCGATTATGACTATCACAGTGTTTCTACACTTAGAGTTACCCTTATCCATTAGGCGTCATTTTGGTAGTATGACCACGGAGCCTAGTGAGATAAGTATCGTATTGACTGCGCGATCACGTTATCGCCGAGAGTCGAGGCATCCAGGATATTTGTCCCCTGATGATCATTTTCATGATGAGAGTGATCCTTCAGAGGAGTGAATATGTTTGATGTTTTTTTTTTTTTGGCGCGTCTGCGTATGGATGTATATATTGACACTTTTACTGTTTTTATTTACTGTTTTCTGTTTAAATATTTGTAATTGTAGTTGTAAATTATTTGTATAACTTATAACATAGAACATATGTATATTATGAGCAATGTTGTTCTGTCTAATTTATGTTTTCCGCAATATTTTATTTTTATTTAACTGTCTATCAGGAATTACTTTACAACTCATATTATTATTTGACAAATATTTTACAACTTGGGTAGATTTTATTTCTATTTTTTTTATTTTCTTTTATGTGTGACATCCTCCAAAGGGGTGTTACACCATGCGATTTAGTATTGAACCAAAATAAATCGTGGTGTAAAGCTTCTCTTTCCTTACTTTTTACTTATCTTTATCAGTTTATCAAGTTAAAACTAAAATATGGAATAAACTAATTTTGTTAGGGAAGAATATTTTTAAGGAACTCATTCTGATATAAGTGAGATATAAAGTTTCAATACTATTTTTCTAAACTTTTTGTCTTAAAGGTATATCTTAAAGAGAAGTTGTCTAAATATAACATATAAACTCATTTTTTAGTAGTGAGAAAATTCTTCATACTTAACCATAAAACTTTCTCATAAACTTTTTTACTCTAATCCGATAGCATATTTTAAATCTTCTTATTAATAATTTTGTTTAAGTTTTTATTTTCTCACCTCAAAATAAAAAAATAAAAAAAAATTAATTTTTTTTTTAAAAAAAAGAAAACATAATTCAACCCTACATTGTATCAGTGTCAACTTCAAACTCTATTCCTTCACATGACTATAGGCTCCTATTTCAAGGCACGAACTTTTGTTAACAAATATGGCCTTTGATTGTCTGTCAGTATTGGTTTTGGCCAGATGGCCTTCTTTGTTTTAATTTATTCATTTATTTATTTTTATTATTTTTTATTTTTTATATGCCTTAATTTTCTTATTTTGATTTTTCAATTTATTTTTTTTAATTTAATAGATAAAAAATTAAAATTATATTTAGCACATAACTAAAATGTAAGAGTTAAACGGATGTTGAAATTAATAAGATTTTGTTAATCTATTGTTTATTGCATTCTTTTCTTTTTACTAAATCTGACATTGACCAATAATTAATGGTGGCTTGATATTTTATTAATATTTTCAGTTATGAAATATTTTTTTTTAATTTTATATTTTTATTTACTTAAGCTATTTTTAACTAAAAATATTATGTGCAGATTTTTAATTTTAATATTTACTAAAAATTATCAAATTAAAAGTATATTAACTTTAAGTTTCAATCTCAAAATTTACCTAATATTAGTTATATTATTAGAAGTGTTAAAAATATTAAAGATAAACATAAAAAAATATAAAAGACCCTTAAAATTTACAGGAGTACATATAATTACATAAAAATACACACTAAAAAACGTAAAAAAAATTCGTCTAATAGTTATTATTTTCAATATATATTGACATAAAATGTAAGGTGATCATGTCTCTTCTACTCCTTGGATCTTGTTTCTTTTCACGTCTTATAACGTTCCTGCATGTCAAATTTTGACCTCTCTTCACACAATTTTGAGCTAATATTCATTTTTCTATTCTTTTCCGTTTTCTTAAGGCACTGCACACACCTTTCCCGGTAGCGGTAATTGTAATGGATGTGTATAACTATGTTGTGCTATTTTGACCCATAAAGAGCATGTAATTGCTTTGCAGTCAACATTTTATATCCTAATTAGTCTAAGAATTTTCTTAATTAACTAAAGATGAAAATATTAAATTTTTCAAATTTTTAATTTGTTTGTGTTAGATAATATGGTGCATTTATGTTTTATTTATCTTAAGGGTAGTTTAGTCTTTTATTTGTTGCATATATATTTTTACTTTTTTTTTTCTATTCTTGTAAGATTGCTAATTTACTTTTGCAATAAAAACGCTAGCTACTTTTCTCTTCTTCCTTGTTCTTCTCCTCTTCCTCATATGTATTGTTAATCTTTTTCGGTGACCCATTTTGCAGCGTTTTGGAGCGTGACCCAGACGCCATTTTGTTCATTTCAACAGCAACCTAGGTGATTTTTGGTTAGCAATTCATTCTTCCTTTTTGGGATTCTCTTTGTTAGGGTTTTGTAGAGACCCATTTGCAGAAATTGTGGTTTTCTTTTATCTGTTTTGTAATTGTTTGCAATGGCTGGAGAAAAGGATGATTCTCTTCAATGTATCAGTGTGTAGTTGAATGGGCAGAATTATTCATATTGGAGTTATGTGTTGAAGAATTTTTTGAAATGCAAGAGAATGTGGGGTTATGTTTTTGGAACCTCTGTTAATCCAAAAGATGGGAAATATGCAACAGAGCTAGAAACCTGGGAGGTAAATAATTCGAAGATTATTACTTGGATCAACACCTCTGTTTCGCAGTCTATAGAGGTTCAACTAGCAAAATATGAAACGACTAAGGAAGTTTGGGATCATTTGAAAAACTTGTATGTGTAGTCTAATTTTGCAAAGCAATATGAGTTGGAGATAGATATTCGAGCTCTTCAACAAAACAACATGAGCATACAGGAATTTTACTCTGCCATGAGCAATCTTTGGGACCAGTTGGTTCTTACTGAATCTGCTGAGTTACAAGCTTTTAAGTCGTACATTGACCATAGAGAAGAATAGCGTCTGGTTCAATTTTTTATGGCTCTTCGAGGTGATTTCGAAGGGCTTCATGGAACAATTTTGCACCGTAATCCTCTTCCAACTGTTAATTCGGTTGTTAATGAATTGTTAGTTGAAGAGATCCAACTGAAGTCTCAATCAGAAAAAGGGAATGTAGACAAAGGGATCCTCCCCAACCCATCTGTTTTTGTTGTTCCTTCTAACAAAGGTAAATCTCATGGAAAGGTTGATTACAATGAATGTAGTTTTTTGTAAGCAGAAGGGCCATTAGAAAGCTCAATATCCAAAATTGTTGAATAAGTCGCAGTAAGCACAACAACCATCTCAATGGAGACCTCCCAGTCAGTTTACCCAACAAAACTTCAAGCCTCCAACATCAAATGTTGCTACAATTATTCCTCCGTCAGCTAAGAGTACATTATTTTCTAGTCCTACAGTATCTGATCTTGTTGAGCAATTCCATAAGTTTCTTGCCACACAACCACATGCCATGTCTGCCCAATCCAATATAGGTTTGCCCTCCTCTAGCTCATCAGGTATATCTTCACCCATATAGATCCTTGACTCTGGAGCTTCTCATCATATGTCATCTGATTTTAAATCATTTGTGTCTTTACATCTTGCCTCATCTGTGTTAGTCATGACTGCTAATGGCACTCCTATGCCATTAGTAGGCACTGGGTTTGTTTCCACATCTCATTTGTCCATTTCAGATGTTTGCTACATTCCCAATCTCACTTTGAGTCTTGTTTCAGTTAGTCAATTATGTTATTCTAGTTACTCAGTTTTATTTTCTTCCACCTCTTGTTTTGTGCAAGATCTACAATCCAGGAGGCTGATTAGGACAGGCCATAGACAGGGGGGACCTTATATTCTAGATGAACTATGAGTTCCAGATGTTGCAACTTCTAGTGTTGACCTGTCATCCTTTCATTTGAATTCCTCGTCTTCTAGTTTTTATTTATGGCATTCTCGTCTTGAACATGTTTCTTCTTCCCGTCTGAAATACTTAGCTTCTACAGGGGCTTTAGGAAAGTTGCAATCTAATGATATTTCTGACTGTTGTGGTTGCAAACTTGCTAAGTTTACTGCTTTGCCTTTTTCTAAAAGTATTTCAGTTTCTGTTGCACTTTTTGACTTGGTTCATTCTGATGTATGGAGACCATCACCAGTTGCTACCAAAGGTGGTTCTAGATATTATGTATCGTTCGTTGATGATTGCACTTGTTATTGTTGGGTTTATCTTATGAAACATCGTTCTGAATTTTTTGGCATTTATCATATGTTTCGTGCTTTTGTTAAAACTCAACATAATGTTGTTATCAAGTGCTTTCGATGTGATCTAGGTGGTGAATATACTTCTAATAAATTCTCTGAATTATTTGCTTCTGATGGGACTTTTCACCAAACTTCGTGTACTGACACTCTTGAACAAAATGGAATTGCTGAAAAGAAACATCACCACATTGTTGAAACTGTTCGTTCCCTTCTTTTGTCTGCCTTTATTCCAAGTGAGTTTTGGGGGGAAGCTGTCCTCACTGCAGCACATGTCATTAACATAATTTCATCTTCTGTTACTTCAGGTTTGTCTCCTTTTAAGAAATTATATGATTGTGTTCCTGATTATTCAGCCTTGAGAGTTTTTGGTTCTACTTGCTTTGTTCTTCGTCCTTATGTAGAACGTAGTAAGTTGTCTTCTCGTTCAGCGATTTATGTTTTTCTTGGTTATGGTGATGGTCAGAAGGGTTATCGTTGTTATGACCCTGCAAATCAAAAACTTTATATCTCACGTCATGTTGTGTTTTTTGAGCATATTCCTTTTTATTCCATTCCTTCTAGTTAGCATGTCCTTACCAAATCTGATCTCACCCACATTGATCCTTTTCACATAGATTTTGACACCGCTCATCTTCCTGTGACCCATAACCAAAATAATTCTGATGTTGAGCTTTGAAGAGTTGACACTAGTAGTTCTGTAGATCCAAATGCCTCATCTGTCCCTGTGCTTCCCCAAGAACCTTCTTGATCGTGGATCCTCCTCCTCCTCGTTATCCTCATCGTGATCGTAAGTCCACTAAATTACCAGATTTTGTTTATTCTACTTATTCCACTTCTTTTGCTTCCTTCTTAACCTCTATTCATAGTTTGTCTGAGCCCTCTTCCTATAAAGAGGCTATTCTTGATCCCCTTTGCCAGTAGGCTATGGCAGAGGAACTTTCTGCTTTGCACAAGATAGATACTTGGGACCTTGTCTCTCTTCCACCAGGAAAAACTGCAATTGGTTCTCGTTGGGTATATAAGATCAAAACCAAGTTTGATGGGTTTGTTGAGAGATACAAAGCTCGCTCAGTTGCTAAAGGCTTTTCTCAACAATATGATATGAATTATGAAGAAACTTTTGCTCTTGTTGCTAAAATGACTACTATTTGTACTCTTATTGCAGTCGCATCTATCTGCTAGTGGCATATTTCTCAAATGGATGTTAAAAATGCCTTCTTGAATGGTGATCTTCAAGAAGAGGTTTATATGGTTCTTCCACCAGGTGTTTCTCATAATCCAAGTGAAGTTTGTAAATTGAAGAAGGCTCTCTACGGACTCAAACAAGCTCCCCGCGCTTAGTTTAAGAAGTTCTCCATTGTGATTACATCTCTTGGCTTCCACTCTAGCCCACATGATTCTGCTTTATTTCTCAGGTGCACTTCTCATTGTCGTATCCTACTCTCCTTATACATTGATGAGATGATCATTACTAGGGATGATGTTGACGGGATTGTGGAGTTGAAACTCCAATTGGCCCATCAGTTTGAGATGAAAGACTTAGGTACTCTTCGTTACCTTTTGGGGATTGAAGTTGCCTACTCTCCTAGAGGTTACCTCCTTTCTCAATCTAAGTACATTGGCACCATTCTTGAATAAGTTCATCTCTCTGACGCTAGAACAAAGGATACTCCTCTTGAGCATAATGTTCGGTATACCTCTTCTGATGGTGTTCCTTTGTCAGATCCCACTTTGTATCGTACTCTTGTTGGCAGTTTGGTATATCTCACTGTAACATCTCGAAAATCAATAATTTTGTGATAAATAATCATTTTATAATATTTGTGATTTTTGAAAAAAAAATTGAATTTTTCTGAGAATGCGAAATATTTAATGTTTTTCCTCATTTTACGTGTAAACTGAGCAGAACTGGGAAAATGAGATATTTTTGTCAATAACCTTGATCTGTGGAAACGTCGACAGGAGATCTTACTAAACTCGAGACTGGACATGATTTACGAAGTTTTACATTTTTCGAGAAATTTTGTCTGATAGAGCGATAAATCGCTATGTAATTTTTATCTGCTGGATAATTAATACTGACTTCTGTCAACAATAACAATTGTCCATTGGATAATAGCATGCATTAGAAACCCTATCACCTTATCCCAATGCAATCTACTCTATGTCTAATCAAATCCACTTTAATTCAAATTAGTGTACTTTTTCAAAGCTTCTTTGAGAAGTTTTGACCACAAATGACCAAGCTACCCTTGGCTTGTAAGGGAAGCCAAATTCTCCCCCTCTCTTCCCCTTGTGTGCCGCTTAAATGCCCTACATGGGAGGCAAAAATTTGCCTCCCCACTTAACCTAACACACCCAAAATACCTCATTTCAAACCTAACACTTTCTCTCTCTAATCTTCATCTTCTTCATTTTCTCCTCCTTATCTCTTCTTCCTCCTCCTTAGCTACGAAATTGCATCCCTCATCTCCACCATTTTTCTTCATCTTTTCTCTTGACCAAGCTCATTTCTACACTCACCTTTACTTCCTCTACCTTCCTTATTTAGAAAGTTTCTTCATTTTTCATCTTCACCTCCATTTTCCCTCTTCCTCCTCTCTTCTTCTTCCTCTCCAATCTGAAAATTCCAGCCACCATTGTGATCATTTCTCTTCACTTTTCTCTTCATAAACACCATTTCTATACTTCCCTCAACCTCCTCTACAACTTCTATTTGAAGGGTTTTCTTCAAAAATCCACTTTTCCACCCTTGTCATCCAAGGCAAAGCTTTAAGCTTGAAGGTAAAGTTCTCATTTTTCTTCCTTTTTCTCCTCATTTTCGTATTCTAGGGTCTCAATGGAGACCAAAGATCCATTCTTTTCCATGCTTAATGTTAATTTTTTATGATGAAAATTTCTAGGGTTTTGAAGGCTTCAAAACCGAATTCTTCAAGGAGTTTGAAGGAGTCATTTTCATTATTCTTCCTTAGGTAAGAGGGAGATTACTCACTTCAACCACTAATGGTGGTGAGGGAACCTTTATGTGCTTGTTGATGGAGGATTTCATCTTTGTATGTTCACTTTATTTGATAATTTTACATGTTTTGTGTTCTTGAATTGAATAATACTTGAATGGTGATTTTGTATATATTGGTTGTGTTAAATATGCTTGATCATGTTAGGGTTGTTAAATGAAAAATTTGGAGTTTCCTACCCTAACATGGTGCCACGATTTTGAGTGGGATTTTGGGATAAAAATTGGATTTTTGTACACAAAGAAACAAAGCTTATGTGATTTAATGTTAAATGATAATGTTGAAAGTAATGAATGGAAAATTTTAAAGGGTTTAATACCCTAAAGGAAGGCTACGATTTTGGCTTGGAAACATGAGGGATTGAATTGATTTTAGGTGAATTAAAATTTGAGTGAATTGATATCAAGAGGTTAGTGCATAAAAAGGGATTAAATTGGAACTTTAAGGACTTGAGGGGCCACAGTTTTGGCCCTAAAATCCTAAGGGATTGGATTGAATTGTTGTGGACTAAGATTTAGATGATTTGATATCAAGATACTAATATATAAAATGGAAAGAAAATTGAGACTTTGAGAACCTTGAGGGACCACGGTTTTAGAGAGAAAGTTTAAGGTTTAAACGATGCCTTGGTGCATCTTTGGAAACTAAGAAATTAGAAACATGCATAATCCATAATGAAGTGAAAGAATTTAATTGAATGATGGCACTTGAGAAGACCATAGTTTTGAAGGGTTATTTACCCTAAAATTGTCATAATTGACCAAAGTTAAATACTTTGAAAATGTGAATCCAAAATATGAACTTGTGGAAATTGATGAGCTATATGTGAGTACATATCGATGTTGAGGAATCGAATTGACCGCATGTGAGATAGAAGCTATGTAATTAGGTATCAAGAGACTAGTGCATAAAATGGAGGAAAATTTAGAATTTTGAAGGCTTGTGAGGCCACGATTTTAAAGGTTGTTTAACCTAAGGAATTTCATAATTAATCATGACATAAAACATTGTAAAGGTTGAATCTCATAATATGAAATGGTGATAATTGATAATCCATGAACATATATTGATATTGGAAATTGGTTCTATATGTTGTGGGTCCCTTATGTAGGGCTAAGTACTTGTTGATTAGTACTTGATGTGATATATGTATTGATATTGAGGAATGTTCATGTACCATTGAGGCAATGCATATGATAAATGTATCATTGACATTGATAATGAATTATATACCGTTGTGGTATTGTTTATGAAGAATGCATCATTGGTAAACATACATGATTGGACATTGTGTCGTCATGCATATGTGTTGTCCGTTGGACATAGTTGAGAAAGGCAGTGTATGACTAGGAGTTTGAATAACACCTATGTGCGGGTGCAAATAGACTAAGCGTATGGTCATATGTTGTTGGCCCTGGGGGCATCGGGGTACGGGTGCCTCATCATGAACAGTTAAGAGCTCCTCTGTGCCATGGGGTAGACCGATGCAAATACACCGACGATCAGGACCGGGATGCTGTCCTATCTCGCGATCAACTGTTAAGGTGCCATGTATAAGCCATTGTTGCGCAAATAATTTTATGAGATGAAACACACCATTTTTAAAGGTTAACGATATACTGGCATTACTCCTTGATCATTCACTCTGAAAATATTGATGTCTAGCTCCATGGAGTAGGATTTTTGGTACCATAATGTATTGTACACTGTTTATTGCTGGTTTCATAAATTGTTGAGCATGAACACTTATGACTGTGAAAGTAACTATTTTACTTCTGTAAATGATTATCTGATTATCGTGATGATTACTGGAAATATTATTGTGATTTGCCTGTTGTCATTGATTCTTGCTAATAATTGTACTGCTTTGCTGTAAATTCTACTGTACTGTTAATGAATATATGAACTGTATTACTATGTGGGCGCTCTGCGCCGTGTTATTTTCTTACTGTCATAGTGGTAATGAAAGTTAGGTGTCTCACCTCTTCATTTCATTACTCTGTTTTATGTCGCGTTGAATAAAGACTGTGAAGAGTACAAGTTGGATTTACTTAGCTTATTGTTGGAGAATCGACCTCTGTTTATTTTGATGGCATCTGGACAAGCTCCTCTCATTCGTACGTGGATATAATTTCATAGTGGCTCGAAAGCCTGACATTTCGACCGTGACGCGGGGCATGTTACTTACATTAGGGATGTAACTTTAGTTCAGTGTGGTAATGATCCTGGAGCTGGTACGAACATCTCTTATGTTCCTATACATATGGAATTCCCTATACCCATTGGGGAGATGTGGAATAACCGCCGCCTCTTCCCTAGAGAGGTTTCGGTTATAACGCATGTTCGTACTCCTGTCCATCTAGAACTGTCGCAAGGGCGGGTGTTACCTCTCGAGGATGCTGAGGAAAATCAGGTGTAGGACCATTCCATTCACGTGTTAGACTTTGGGGAAGGCCAGACTTTTATATGGTAGTTATGTTATGTTATGTAGAACCTAAGATTAAATATTGTTGTAAGCTTATTTATGCATGTATTCCGGATGTGTATTTTATATTAAACTGATGTTGTATTTGGATTGTAAGTCAATATAATTACATTTCATATCATGGCTCGTATTTTCTATTTACGCATAATAGAAACAATTTTAATTTTTTTTTATTATTGGTATTGATGTTGTGACACGCTTGGGTTTAGTGACTGTGGCATAATGACAATATGTGTTGCGGTCATTACATCTAGGTGCGTTACACTCACCATCACTAGACCTGATATTACTTATGCAATGCATGTTGTTAGTCAGTTTATTACTTCTCCTACTACAGTTTATTGGGCAGTTGTTCTTCACATTCTTCGTTATCTTTGGAATACTCAATTTCAGAGTCTTCTCTTTCCTTCATCATCTTCCTTGAAATTACGTGCTTACTCAAATGCTGATTGGGGTGATGACTCCACCGATCGTAAGTCTACCATAGGGTTTTGCATCTTTCTGGGGGATTCTCTCATTTCTTGGAAGAGTAAGAAGCAAGTTGTTGTCTCTCGCTCTTCTACCGAAGCTGAGTACCGTGCCATGGCTTCCACTACTGCCGAAATAGTTTAGCTGCGTTGGTTACTTGAGTCTATGGGTGTCACTTCCCTTGCACCCACTCCTGTGTATTATGATAATATGAGTGCTATACAAATCACTCGCAACCCAGTCTTCCATGAATGCACTAAGCATATTGAGATTGACTGTCATTTCACTCGACACCACTTTCAGCATGGGACCATCACTTTACCCTTCGTATCTTCCTCCATGCAAATTGCTGACTTGTTTACAAAGTCGCATTCCACTCCACGCTTTTGTTTCTTGATTAGCAAACTCTCGATGCTTCCTGTTGATGCATCGTGAGTTTGAGGGGAGATGTTAGATAATATGGTGCATTTATGTTTTATTTATCTTAAGAGTAGTTTAGTCTTTTATTTGTTGCATATATATTTTTACCTTTTTTTCTATTCTTGCAAGATTGCTGATTTACTTTTGCAATAAAGAACGCTAGCCACTTTTCTCTTCTCCCTTGTTCTTCTCCTCTTCCCCATATGCATTGCTAATCTTTATAGTTTGTATTTAGTACTTCTTGTTTTAAGTAATTAAGAGAATATTAAGATTTATCAAGAAGATATAGTTTTACTTATAAGTAGGCGTGGGCATGAATTTAGTTGGCTTGGGGTGCTTTTTGACTCGACCCAATCATAATAGCAATCCAACTCATGTATATATGAGTTGAGTTGAACTTGTAAGTTTAACATACACAAAGGAAAAAAATTACTTATTAAAATAAAAGGAAAACTTCATTTAAAATAGCAAATTTCAAATAAAATAAATATAATATTTTTTTATGAAATTAATCATATATCTACAAGAATTAAGATAAATGGCAGTGACTTTTTCCTAGCGACAAAAAAGTTGTTAGCAAAAGTATATGTATAGCAGCGACATTTGCAAGTCGTTGCGATAGGAAGAACTTTATCGCCACAATGACATTTGCGCTGGCAAAAGGTGCTCTATAGTAGCGATAACATATTTTGCTAGGGTAGACCACATATATGGCAGCAACAATTTGATGGCGCTGCGATAAGTATACAACGACTTTGGATGTCATTGGGAATAGTTGAACAGTGCAAGCTATACACCAGCGACAAAGATTACCGCGGGGATAAGCAAAGAAATATGGCAACAACTATAATGGTCACTGGAATAAGTATATATTTATGCCAGCGACGTTGTATGTCGCTGGGAAAAGTAAAATAGTGCAAGCTATACGCCAATGACAAAGATTACCGCGGGGATAAGCAAAGATATATGGCAACAACTACAATGGTCGCTGGGATAAGTATATATCTATGCCAGCGACGTTGTATGTCGCTGGGAACAGTAAAACCGTGTAAGCTATATGCCAGCAACAAAGATTATCGCGGGGATAAGCGTAGAAATATGGCAACAACTACAATGATCGCTGGGATAAGTATATATCTATGCCAGCGACGTTGGACGTTGCTAGGAATAGTAGAACATTGTAAGCTATATGCCAGCGACAAAGATTATCGCGGGGATAAGCGTAGAAATATGGCAACAACTACAATGGTCATTAGAATAAGTATATATCTATGCCAATGATGTTGGATGTCACTGGGAATAGCAGAACAGTGCAAGCTATATGCCAGTGACAAAGATTACTGCGGTGATAAGCGAAGAAATATGACAACAATTACAATAGTCGCTGAGATAAGTATACATCTATGCTGGTGACTTTGGATGTTATTGGGAATAGTTGAATAGTACAAGCTATATGCCAACGACAAAGATTATTGCGAGGATAAGCGTATCAATATGACAATAAATATAATGGTCACTGGGATAAGTATAAAGTACATCAAAAGAAAAAAAAACAATTTTTTTTTGTTGTTATGGCATTCGTTGTTTACTTATATGTAAATGATAGTTATTAAAATTGAATTTAATTGTACCAAAAAATTTGAATTGAAATAGGGAATGATAAATATAGGATAATGATCTGGTTTAATTCAAATTACTGAATAGGTATACTATGGCCTATCTTATCTATATCTATTTATAAGATTTAAAAGAAATAAAAAAGGATAAAGTATACATGTCATTAATAATTTAGTTTAAGATTAAAAGATAAAATTATTTAATATAAAATTTTATATTATTATTTGTGATATTATTAAAAGAATTTAATTTTTTAAATTATAATTATTTAATATGTAAATAAAAATTTTAGAATATGATTTATGATATTATTGGATAAGATTAAGCCCTCTCATCCTAATAATATGGGATAAGTCATATCTAAAGGATAACTCATATCTAAAGGATAAGTCATATCTAAGGATAAACTTATCATTTTAGAAGCTCATCTTCATCAAAAGCATTTCCTACAAGGATTCTAATTCCACATCTATAAATACAAGTAAATATCATCTTCCACTACCTACTAACTTTTTAATTAGTCCATTCTGATTTTATCACATCCTTAGTATCTTCTTCTTAGGTTTTATGGAACTCCTAAGGTATAATTCATCTCAGTCAATACCAGGTATGCCCAATTCCTGCTTCAAGCTAAAGATTCAGCTAATTATTTTTTGATATGCTGATTAGCTCTTTTTAATCAATTAGTTTTGACAATATTGCCCATGCATATATTGTGTGTGTAATTGCAAGAAATTTTTTTTGAACATCTAATAAATCAATTTTTTTTTGCATATATTTTTCGTCCTTATGGACTCGTGTGTTAGACGTGTGTACACAGTAGGTGGTGTTCATGAGGGGGTGGTCATCCGTGCATTTTTGGTAGGGGTGTCAAAACGGGTCAGGCCATTTTCGGGCCGGCTCATTCGGGTTATGTAAGTTTCAGACTGATATTTTACTAGCCCAGCTCAGTCCATTTAGTCTTATGTAGTGTTAAAAGAGTGGGCTGACCCGACCTATTCAGGCTCAGCCCATTCGGGCCATAGAAGTTTCAGATTAACATTTTGCTAGCCTAGTTCGTCTATTTTGTCGGGATATTCGGGCCTGCCCATCGGGCTTGACCAATTTTGACACCCCTAATTTTTTGTACCTTAGAGATATGTAACAAACAACCAGTTTTAGAATAAAAAATGATTGGTTTATTTAATTAATTAATATTTAATTAGATGATGCCTTTACACCAAATATATATATATATATATATATATATATATATATATATATATATATATATATATATATATATATATATATATATATATATATATATATATATATATATATATATATATATACATATAGCTCATACGATTAGAGTAATTAGACAACCAGTTGCCCCAAGGAGTAGTGCTTCATAATTAAGGTAATTAGCAAGGGGTTCATTCCGGGATGCGAGGTTTATATTGTCAGTGTTAAGGGGTCTGGTCATAAATGATTTTATATTTAAAGTAAAAAATAGAAAATATTAAATGAAAGTGAAAATTTTAGATTTGAATATATTAAATATTTTTTTAATTTTTATTCTTTCACAACTGTTTTTGTGACACCTGTTTAACAAATCCTTATATTTAATATACACCTTTATTATTTTAATTTATAATTATTTAATATGTAAATAAATTTTTTTTAATATAATTATTCTTTCACCTTGTTCATTTTTTAAATTTATAATTATTTAATATGTAAATAAAATTTTTAGAATATGATTTGTGACATTGTTGGATAGAAATTAAATCATGTTTATCTAAAAATCATTTTTGATAATTACTCCTTTAAAATTGATTTTTATTAATTACTTAAGTCAAGTTTGCAAAATATCTGAAAGCTCATGTTAGTATTATTGTATGTAGGACTCAAAATCTATGTCTGCTTTGTCTCTTGTCCTATTAATCAAGTCAGATGCATACAATTTTTCAAGGTTCCTTTGTCTCAAATATTTTTTAAGATTCAACATGTATTGTTTTAAAAAAAATGCAAGAGTTATAATAATGAATAAGGGGAAAAAGAAGTGGATAGAACTTAAAGATAGGAGGTTACCAGCGTATTTAAAAGGAATTGATGAATTTTTAGAATTTGCTTTTGTTGGCCCGAAACCTAAAAAAACAATTAGGTCCATGCTGTAAATGCAATAATGTGTATTTTAAGCATAGAGATAATGCGAAGGATGATTTACTGAAATGGAGATTTGAACCAAGCTATAAACGTTGGGAATATCATGGGGAAAGCTCATGTGACTCCTCATTTGATAATGATATTGACTCTATAGATGATGATAATGACTTTGGTGCTAATCTTGAAAGGATTGATGATGCTAAAACCTACTCCATGCCTAATGACATTTATCAATCATCTAATATGGATAGAAGTAATATGTTTGATTAGCCTATGTCTAGTAATATCCCCGAGGAGCCTACTATAGAAGCTAAAAGGTTTTATGGATTGTTGAAAGATGCTGAATAGAAACTATATCCTGGTTGTGAGAAGTTCTCGAAATTATCTTTTATTATGTGTATTTTTCAAATGAAATGTCTTTATGGATGGAGCAATACTTCATTTGATTCACTACTAAAGCTATTAATTGAAGCTTGCTTCCCAACTCAATATATGAGGTTCGAAAGATTATAAAGGATCTTGGACTTGATTATGAGAAGATACATGCTTGTGCTAATGACTGTATTTTGTATAGAGGAGAAGACCATAAAAATCTTACTAAATGTTCTATTTGTGAGAAAAGCATATATCAAATAAGTAGTAAAAGCAATAAATAGACGAATGATATCCCCAATAAGATAGTTCATTACTTTTCTATAAAACCAAGACTGCAAAGATTATTTATGTCAAAACAAATTGCAGAAGATATGAAATGGCATAAGTATAAAAGAATTAATGATAGAGCTTTGAGGCAGCCTGCTAACTCTTTAACATGGAGGAATTTTGATGATCAATATAGATTTTTCTCTTTAGATCCACGTAATGTACGACTTGGTCTAGCGTCAGATGGTTTCAACCCTTTTGGTATGATGAGCAACTTTTGTAGTATGTGGCCTGTGGTTTTAATTCCTTATAACTTACCTCCATGGTTATGCATGAAACAACCCAATTTTATGTTATCATTGCTTATTTCTAGTCCAAAGAGCCCTGGGAATCATATTGATGTGTATCTTCAGCCACTAATTGATGACTTGAAAGAGTTATGGGATGTAGGTATTGAAACTTATGATGCATCATCAAGACAAAATTTTCGATTACATGCAGCCTTATTGTGGACGATTAATGATTTTCCTGCTTATGGCATGCTATCTGGATGGAGTACTAAAGGAGCATTAGCTTGCCCTTGTTGTCATGTAGAAACTAGCTCTTGTCGCTTGAAATATAGTTGCAAGCAATGCTACATGGGCCATTGCAGATTCTTACCCATTAATCACCCTTGGCATAAGAATAAAGGCTCATTTGATAATACAAAAGAGGTAAGGCTTGCACCACAACCATTGAATGGGGATGGTGTGATAAAATAACTTCAAGATTTTCATCCAGTGAAATTTGGAAAAGCTATAAGAAAAAGAAAACGAAATGAAGAGGCGTGTCATAATTGGAAGAAAAAAAGTATTTTTTTTAATTGCCTTATTGGAGGACAATATTATTAAGGCATAATTTAGATGTGATACATACAGAGAAAAATATTTGTGAAAGTATTATTGGGACATTGTTGGATATTGAAGGGAAAACAAAAGATACCTTAAAGTCTTAATTAGATTTGCAGTGTATGGGACTGAATAAGTCACTTCATCCTATTAGAAATGGGGATAAGTACATAATTCCTCCTGCACGCTACACAATGTCAATGGCAGAAAAGGCTAAGTTTTACCAAATCATAAAGGATGTGAGATTTCCTAATGCTTATGCCTCAAATATAGGTCGTTGCATAGATGCGACTGGATACAAGATTTCTGGGCTTAAAAGTCATGATTATCATGTTCTATTTGAGAGAATTCTTCCTCTTGCCATAAAGGGGGTTGCTTCCGAAGGATGCTTGTGATCCATTGATTGAATTGTCTTTATTCTTTGGTGATTTATGCTCTAGAGAGTTAAAAATGGATGAGCTAGATCGCTTAGAACAAAATATTGCAGTGACTCTTTGTAAGTTGGAGCGTATTTTCCCACCTTCATTTTTTGATATTGTGGTTCATCTATCAATTCATTTGGCAAATGAAGCAAAACTTGGTGGTCCGGTTCAATATAGATGGATGTATCCTATTGAAAGGTTAGTTTAAACAATATATTAATATATAAAATTCATATATTAGCCTTCTTACTCATTCATATCTAATATATTGTTTGTTTATTGCTAGATTTTTATGTGTGCCAAAAGGCTATGTGCATAACAAAGTACATCTAGAAGGTTCTATAGCAGAAGGTTATGTGGCTAAAGAGTGTATAGCATTTTGTGCCCGATATTTGATTGATATGGAATCAAGATTGAATCGATCAGATAGATATATGAACTATGCCAATGATAAATGCATTGGTTTGTCAGTGTTCAAGAATAATGGCAGGCCTATTGGAGTAGGTTCATGGGAAAATTTAAATAATTCTGAAATTCAACAAGCTCATTTCTACATATTACAAAATTGTGAAGAAGTCCGACCTTGGATTGAGTAATTATCCTCACTCTTATTTTCCTTTAAATAATTATTATAATTTATATGATTTTCTAAAGTTTTTAACTTTCTTATGTTTGATAATCTATAGGGAGCACATGACTATAATAAGAAATGAAAATATTAGAAATGCAGCAAAAAGGCACAAGGAGCAGTTTCACAAATGGTTTGAAAAAGAGGTACAAAGATCAATGCATGACTTCTTATTTAAAGTCATTGATTTTAATTGAATTGTAATGCTAGCTTATAATATTTTTGTTTATAAAACATAATTTGTTTTTAACAAAAATTATGTAGGTCATGCAGTTACAATAGTTAGGTGATGAAAGAATTAATGACCAACTAGTAGCATTAGCAAGGGGTCTAGATTCTCGAGTACTCAATCATAATGGATACATTCTCAATAGTTTCAAATTTCGTACAAAGGATGCTGAACAACACTTAAAATCAAATTTCGTACAAAGGATGCTGAACAACACTTAAAAACCCAAAATAGTGGTGTGATTGTGAAGGGAGACGAGCTAATAGAATATATTGATTATTATGGGGTCATACGAAAAATTATTGAAATAAGATATTTGGACAATAATTTAGTTATACTATTTAAATGTGATTGGTTTGAGGCTCCTTCTCATGGCCGAAATCAAGGAAGAGGATATAAGAAAGATGAGTATGGATTTATTAGTGTAGATATCACAAGGTTGTATTACACAAATGATCCATTTATATTAGGTTCTCAAGCTGGGTTGGTTTATTATGTAAAGCATAGTAACAATGAAAATTGGCATAGTGTGGTGAAAGTTAAGCCAAGAAATACTTTTGACTTGCCATGTGATGAAGATGACTTGGAACGATAACAACTTAATGAGTTGGCTGACATACGAGGTGAATTTGATGCAACATCAGTGGACCAAGATAGAGATATGTTAAATAGGAATGATGTTAATGGATTATGTTTGGATGGATACATTGTTAACCAAGAAGAAGATTTGAACAATACAAATAACTTGGATATGATCAGACTGAGACTGTGAATGAAGAATACTACTCTGAGAATAAGAATGAGAATGAAGATTCTAGCATATAATAGAAGGATGTTTTACATAATATTTATTTGAGTACATTTTTTAGTATTATTTTATTATTACAGTTCTTAACTTTGTAAACTAGTTATTTAATATTTATTAGTTTTATTTAAAATGATTTTTGATTTATAAGATAATTTTATTATATATTATTCCTACTATGTGGTTATTTTTTTAAAATACTACACTCCAATATTATTATAATTTTATTATATCTTACTTTTTATTATTTGATTTATCTTTTTTATACAATTTGAGGATGGTATATTTTAATACAAAGGAAATTATTTTGAATTATAAAAATAATTTGAAAATTATATTTTAAATAAATAAATAAGTTTTAAAAAAATAAAAGAATAAAAAAACCATCCTCCACTGACTTCAGTATTTCTAATTTTGCAAGTAATGTTTGGCGCTACTTTGAGCACCAAAAATTTGATGGAAACGGAGACAAATAGTAAAGCACCTGCTGCTTATCAGAAATTTTGGTTCCCATCGCGTTTCTTCTCTTTTTCTTGACAAGAAAGAGAAAGATAGTGGTTGCTTCCACTAGCAGATAAAGGCGGAGAACGAGGGGATAAAGCGTCGTCCGGCCCACTAGCAGAATCAGCAGGCTGCTCGACGTTCACAGCAATATTGTTCTTCAACTCAGACTTATCTTCTTCTTTCTTCAACTCGCCCTATCCTCGCTGTTCATCCAACCAGGTTTTCTTTCCCCTTACCTTTTTCTTTGATTATATTGTTCTATATTCTTTTTTAGTAGATTCCATTTCAGTTGTCTTTGTTTGTTCCTTGCTTTTGTTGTCTTCTTCAAAGTCTGCAGTTTTATCTTTTCTTTGGTTTTGGTGGGTATTCATTTTAAATTTTTCCATTTGTTTCTGAGTTTGGGTTCAATTTCGATTCCCCACTCTTCTTCAAGATTAGTTTAAAGTAGACCAAAAAAAAAAAGTTCAGGTCATGGGTTGCGACGACGGTGAGCACGGGTCATGGGTTGCTTGATCAATTAGATCTATTATCAATAGCAGGTTCTAATTTTTTTTATTAACCAAAAATACCAGCTTTAGAAAAATCACAATGTTTCCATACAGAATTACCTGGTAAATGCCATTAGGCATGGTTCGTATTAAATGTTCTATGTTCTGAAATTACTTCTAGATGCTATTTTATTATTAAATTGAGCTCTAACAGATTTCAATAGTGCTGTAAAAGTAGTAAAAGTACTAGTCGTTGTGATGCTGTGGTTTCATGTCATTCCATTTCTATTCCTTGGTGTGGTCTCATCTTACATTAGCTATTGACTTGTTGCAAAAGGCTGTATTTATAATTCAAAGCAGTACCAGATCATGTTTACTTCTTAACACCCTCTCTCTTTCTCTTAATTTATAATTGCTCTAGTGAAGGTTAGACTAGGAAAAGAGTTATTTCGGCAAGTGGCATTACTTATGACTTACGAGAAAAGCATTTGACATAAAGTTAACAAGCCTTATGGTATAGTAGTCAGGTTATTCTTGTAGGCTAGATAATGAAGTTTCAGATTTACATGATCCATATGCGCTCTTGATCTCTCTAAGTATAGTGGATTTCCTCTTCTCATCTACAAAATTTTCCAAAATATGTAAAACATGTGTTGAGGTTTTTATCCCAACTAACCACAATACTTTAGGTTATGTGAACAAAAAACATGATATCCTCAAGGGTGTAAAATCAAAGAATGGCGGTGTGACCAAAATCTAAGCTAGCAAGAACTATCTTTGTATCTCAACCTTTGTCGGTGTCACAAAAATAAACTTGTACTCTACATAATACACAAATCACATTCCAAAGCTGCGAACTACACTTACTAAAAAAAAATCTTTTATAAATAGGAATTCAATGGATTGGATTAGTTTATTGGAGAAAAATATTGTCCAAAACAATCATTTTGAATTGAGTAAAAGCGCCAAAATGAATTTCCATCTACAAGATTTTAATGGTACTTAATTTACAAACATAAAATTTATTACAAATTAAGAAAATTTGTTATAGGATTCCAGCCCATTAACCATGGCCTCTTATCAGATGGAAGCACAAAATTCAGCTCAAACATCTCCTTTGACATGTTGCCTCTTGTACAGAAACCCACAAGCTTTGCAACTATTTCATCACTCTCCTGTACATGCTTTGGATCATGAGGATCTGTCCAAAGCTTGCTGACAAATTGCATCTTCCTCTGCTTACCATCAAGTGGGACATCCCATTTCATATATAAAGCATCCCTCTCCTCTGGTGTCAAACGTGATGT
Organism: Ormosia emarginata; assembly: GCA_029884605.1. NCBI lineage: Eukaryota > Viridiplantae > Streptophyta > Magnoliopsida > Fabales > Fabaceae > Ormosia > Ormosia emarginata. The sequence continues at coordinate 26,287,713 of JAQQTP010000081.1, read as the reverse complement.
CAATCTCTTAGCAAGAAATTCTCTTTCTCGTTTCAAGGCTCTCATACTGCACATTATAAAATTTATATTCAATAAAAATTATTATTCATAATTTTTATATATATATATATATATATATAGAGAGAGAGAGAGAGAGAGAGAACCTTGATGCAAGTTTAAACTTGCTAATGAGGATACAATTTCTAATGCAGTTGATTTCGTGTGCAGAGTCAACAATAGTGTTGGCTGGTCTTTTATTGAGTCAGCAGTTGGTACAACATCTAGTTTTCCTTTTATTGAGGCATTCATACTTGGTTTGGTTAGTTGATTTCGTGTGCAGAGTCAACAGTAGTGTTGACTAAGGTGCTTGTAATGTGTTGGCACCAATAAGTTTGTCACTATCAGGTAGTTTTACTCAGTGGTACAACTAGCCTCTTATTCCACTACTGATTGAATGTTACTTCCAACTAAACTTACCAGTGTAGCTGCTGACCACTATTCTTATATGCTTGTGTAAATCCCCACTTAATTAGAATATGCCTCCGGTTCATGACTAGCGAAAATTGGGTTGGGAAACGTTGCATCATGTATTAAACTGCAATGTGTTTCTAGATGGTTCATTTGCATGAAAGTTTATCTTGTCTAAGAAATAAGAAGGAAATGACACCTTAAAAACGATATTTGTGGTAAAAATTGCAGTAAGGAAAACAAAAATTCTGTCATAATAGTGATTTGTTTTTAGCTGCATGTTCGATTATAGAACAAGAGGAATTTATCCGATCATGTGTTTTATCTGTCAAATTTGAATTTGTTATTTAGTGTATGCTTTTTGTTTTATGAAAAGATTGCTTAGCCGTGTGGAACAGTAAAATAATTCCAACTAAAAGTCTAAATTATAGTTGATTACTTACGCTAACAGTAATCAACAGTAAAATACTTGTAATGTGATTCCTTAGGTACCTAAGGTGACATGACTTTATGGATCTACCATCTATGGTCACTGACCCACTGAGTGGGTCATAAAATCTATCTGTTAAGCCTATTATTGTTGATTCGCCAGACCCAAGTATAAATTGACAATTTCTCTTAATTTTATTCCCTCAATTGTTTTATCATTTATGATTTTACTATTCATTGCATCACATCTTATTATATTGTGGATATATTTATCAGTTATAGCTTTTAATTTCTCTTTCAGTTTTGTCTTCATAAATGGCACCCTCAAGTACAGTTTCAGATTTTAGGCGTATATTCACCTGTTGACACGAGACAGCAGCAAGAAAGTATGCATAATTTGATTTTTTTAAGTTTTTATTTAATTTTCCTTTTCCCATTGATTGTAGTTTTTTTTTTAATCTTATCTTAAAAATTCATTTTATATTTATCTTAAATTTCTCTCTCATTCTTGTTAAGCTGATGATATGGAATGCACAAATACAAAAAAAGTAAGAAGAGGGAAAACCACTGGCCTAAGCGTTGCAAAGAAGAAAAAGAAGAGTGCTACAGGAAAATTGCATGTCATTATTCCTGAAGACAAGAAGGTTGCAGTTAGACCAGGAGCTGCAGATTTTGTTACAGAAATAGGAGTGATTATCCAAAAGAATGCTCCTTTGAATTTCAAAAAATGGAAGGATATCCCTATGGATGCGAAAGATAAAATAGTGATAAAAGTGTTGGTAAGTCTTAATTCTTTGCACTTCAAAAATTATACGTTTGTAGAATATTAACTATAATTTTTATTTTAATGGTTGGGTGTAGGATACTTTTGATATTGATGACACAAAACACAACAGGGACACTATCCTCGAGCAAGCAAATCAACAGTATCGAAGTTATAGACAAAGACTTCATACTTATTTTGAAAGGTTTGAAACAGATGATGAAGCTCTAGAGCATACACCTAAGGATGTAAGTGAAGATGATTAGGAATTTTTGGTAAATTATTTCTCAAGTGATGAATATAAGGTACGTTAGAAACAAACCTATTTTAAATATAGAGAAATGAGTTATGACATTGAAAAAACAGTGACAAGTTAATTTATATATTTGTTATTGTTAGGCCATTAGTGAGAGGAACAAAAAGAATAAAGCACAACAAGTCATCAATCATAGATGTGGAAGAAAAAAATTTCAAGTTGTTAGCTTTGATGCGGTACAATTTATTACGTATGAATTTATTTTTGTATGAATTGTTAATTGAAGTAATAATTTGTTGATATTATGTAATGTGACATTATTTTTAGAGAGATCTTGAAATTGGAAAGGAGCCCAATTTTCAAGATTTTGGCTAATGACTCACATGAACAACAATGGAGAGTGGGTAGACGAGGCTTCAAGGGAAGTTCATGTAATGGATTGTTTACTTTGTTTATATATTTATATATTATAATTATAATTATGATTTAGTATTATTTTTATTGATCAATTTTTTAAATCATTAATAAATTTTTTCTTATTATTTACTCAAATAGAGAAATGTTGAAAAAGCTTCTATGGTGATGCTACAAGACATTGACAAGGAGACCGATAAGGACTCTCTAATCAATTTTGCTTTTCAATCAGTTGTGGGAGAGCGATCTGGGTATTGTCACGGTCTTGGAGCTGGAATCAAACCGAAGGGAAAAACTTCTACAAGTTTACGAGAACAATTAGATGATGAGTGTGAAAAACGAAAAAGTTTAGAGACAAAAGTGAATGAGCTTGAGATTCAACTTCAAGAAGGACATAAACAAAGAGAAGAAATGGAAAAACGTAGAGAAGAAATGGACAAACGTTTTGAAGAGAGTCAAAGACAACTTGAAGAAAGAATGGAAAGACAACTTCAAGAAAGGATGGGGACTATGTTTTTCAGAATGCAAACATCATCGGTAAATATGAATAATGATTAAATTTAACAAATGAAATTAATTAACGACTTTATATTATGAAAGCATGTGGTTTATTGTTGCTTTGAACATTTATTTTGATAGGCCGGATGATTTGTTAGTGCAATGAACATGTCATCTGAACTTGGTCACTTAGTTGGAACTTGTGTCAAGAGGTTGCAGTCATGTAAGAATTATTCCTTTTGACCCTTGTGCTTTGCAATTTATCTTTTGAGTTAGGTTGTTGGTAGGGTGCTCTTTTCTTCCAAAAATGAAAAAAATTATGTTGCTTGCTTTGTTTGATATTTGGGTTCAAGTTATGTGACGTAATGTTCATAAGTGAATTGGTTACTGATCATTTAGAAAAGTCATTATTACTTGTCATCACTTTGAGATAATGAAGGAACATTAGTTTGGACTATTACACTACATGTTGCCTGTGGTTGCTTTTTCATATGGCATACTTGCTTACTTAAATTTAGTATGCCTTTAACATATTGAATTTTTAATATGTATTTGCTTTTATAATATGTCATTCTTGTTATTTTGTTTCTATCATGCGAAATATTCTAACCTCACTTGTTTAACTCTTGTCATGTAGGATAATTTGCGGTTACATCCAAGTGCTCATCATTGACTTTCTTGAAGCTATACACTGGAAACTTTAGTTTTGTACATTCATATTTTCATAAATATATTTGTTGGACCACTTATTTGCTTTAAGCATGAAGATTGGAAATTTTATATTATTTGGTTTTCAATTATTGTATAGCATTGACATCCTTGTGTTTATATCAATAGTTATTCTATGGTAATATATATATGTTTTGGACAATTTTAATAGTTATTTTGTAGTTATAAAAATCAAATTGATAAATATAATTAATATAAAAAATTATATATAAGTCACTTTATTTTAAATAAATATATTTGATATTTTGTTATAAAAAATGTATATAAAAATCTAATATTAAAAAAAAATCTTTCGTAGCAACAAAAATAGTGAATTTTTTTTACTAGTTTATAAATACTTATCCCAACGACACTCTTTGGTTGTGCAAAAATGTCATTTATTGCAACGACAGTTGTTAGGAATTTTTACGTTATGACACATTGCCTTATGGCAACGACTTACGATGTTTGGAAATGTTTGTCTTTTAGCAGTGACTTAAGTCGTTGGGAAAATGTTACTTATAGCCGCAACTTTAGTTGTTGGGAAAATGTTACTTATGGCAGCGAAACATATTTGCCTTTTGGCAGTGATTTAAGTTGTTGGAAAAATGTGACTTACGGTAGCGACTTCAATTGTTGGTAAAACGTTACGTATGGCAACGACTTATATCGCTGGGCAATGTTAACCTTGACTAGCGATCCCTTTCGTCGGGAAAAGACTCTTACGATAGCAATTTACGTTGCTGGGAAATGTTACTTATGGCAGCGACAAAAGTCGTTGGGAAAATTTTACTTAGGCTAACGACTAAAGTAATTGGGAAAACGTTACTTATGGCAACGACTTAAGTTGCTGAGCAATGTTAACCTTTACTAGCGATCCCCCTCGCTGGGAAAAGACTCTTACAGTGGCGACTTCCTTCACTGAGAAATGTAACTTATGGCAGCGACAAAAGTCGTTGGGAAAATGTTACTTATGGCAACGACTAAAGTCACTGGGAAAACGTTACTTATGGCAGCAACCTCAAAAGTCATAGCAAATCTTTTCGCAACGGCACTTATGCCAACAGTATGCGGCGACATTTGTGTTGCTGGCAAAAATGTCTTTCCCAACGACAAGAAACCTATAGCAGCGACTTTTGTCGCTGGAAAATACCTTACATCTTGTTGTTAATAAACATAACAAGAAATGGGGTATGAGTGAATAAGTAATCTAGTGTGTGGGTAAAGAAGAAATGCAGGCTGGTTCGTGGATAAAAAGGGATGAAGATTGACCACCACCAAAAAAAAATTTGTAGTTTTAATAATTTTCAATTTAAACCAACATGCACACCTAATCCAAATCAATTCACCATTTGTGGATGGATTAGGTTAAGTTAATTTGTTTTGGTTTGAAGATTAATGTAACAATTGAGATTGACCTATAATTCTAATTTGAATATTAGTATTGATAATTTTCTATTTTATTGGTAGATTTATATCTTATAATTAATATTGAGATGTGTGAAAAATATGTGATAAATATGAAAGATATGTAATAGATATATAAGATATAAGAGAGATTTGTTTTTGAAAGAAAACTAGGAAAGTCAAATAGTGTGTAATGGTTGCTTGCCAAGCAAGTTCTTATGGGTTATAAATACTCATATTGGGGAATTGTAAAAGTTATGAGAATGAGTGTGAAGACTGAGAGGCCTAGTAGAAATATAAAGATAATACTGTGGAGTTATGGAATAGAGAAGATTGAGAGTGCCTACAGATAAATCTTGTTTTGTTAGTAGACTCTTCTCATTCGTATGCATGTTAGGTTGAATTACTTTAAATTATGCGTGAAGAAGGGGACAATGTATTCTCCCCCAACAAGTGGCATTAGAGTTGTGATTCGAGGAGCAAGGCGATGATACAATGTCCTTTTGGCTCCCTTGATCGAAAGTCTTCTTGATGAAGATCGGGTAGCGTGCCTCGTTATATGATGACAGGGGTGTCGAAAGTCTTTTTAACATGGAGGTTAAGCAACATGTTCTATATAATGATGATACAAGCATGAAGATTTGTTTGAAATATTTGCTTGGCAATTATGTTCGTGGTAAGTGGTATGTTATTGCAATTTTTTTTTTGAAGGTGGAGTAAATGATAATTTGAAGATTTGTTCATCATAATGCAATTTAGATCAAGGTAGAGATTGTTGAGATTGATCAAAATTCTTAATTTGAAAATTAGTATTGATAGTTTCTTATTTTATTAGTAGATTCATATCTTATAATTAATATTGAGATGTGTAAAAGATATGTGATAAATATGATAAATATGCAACATATATGTAAGAAATGAGAGAGATTTGTTTTTGAAAAGAGACTGGGAAAGTCAAAGAGTGTGTAATGATTGCTTGCCAAATAAATTCTTGTAGGTTATAAATACTTGTATTTAAGAATTATAGAAGTTATGAGAAAGGAGTGTGAAAATTGAGAGACTTAATAGAGATGTAGAGATAATTGTGAGGATTTGTGGATATAAGATAATGAAAGTGTCATGAGTATTATCTTGTAATCTTATTTTGTTAATAGACTCTTCTCATATATAGATGAAGACATATTAAGCTAAATCATATTAAATTATGTGTGATTATTTATAATATTTTTTCATAAATATTCATATTTATAAAAGCACCTGAAGAAGAAGGGAATGAAGTATCTTCCCCAACAAGACTAACTTGCTATCCACCCAAACTCATTAGTTAAACATAGATAGCGATCTTTTGAAAAAAAGAACATATACCGTGTCTTTGTAGAAAGATCCATTCCACTCCCGCCTTTTTTTTTTTTTTCCTCCTTATAAATAGTAGATGGATAATGACTGTTGCACATAAGAAACAATTACACAGACACACAAAAAATAAAAGAACAAAGGGACATAAAAAAATGAAGGGTGAAATTTAAATATATGTGAGGTCCGTGTGAAAAAATGTCTATGTAAATATAATTACCCATATTAGTTTAATGCTTTTATATTCCTTTTATTTTATAAAAAAGATATTTATATTTCATTCAATAGTCTTATTTTCTTTTCGGACCAGTTCAAATTCCAAGCTAAGAAACAAGCTTTCTTATCATCTCAATCAAATATATATATATATAGAGATCCATTTACATTAGTATAATTTTTTTTATACTCATTTTTAATCGTTAATTCAACTTTCATCTAATAGTTGAGATTATTTCATTAAAAGTAACTATTAGATAAAAGTAGATCTAACAGTTAAAAATGAAGATCTGAAAAAAATCAACTTACACCGATGTAAGTTGATCCTCCCATATATATATATATATATATATATATATATATATATATATATATATATATATATATATATATTGGGAGAAACTTTTATTGTGAGAGAGTAAGAATTTGTTTGGATAAGATTATTTTGAAGTGTAACAATTTTTTTTTTGGCAATAAAAGTTGTTGAGGAAATTTGGAGTGTGTTTGGCAATTTGCTCCAAAAACTGTTGATAGAAAATTTGTGTACCGGAACCGTTTTTCATAACAAGTTAAAATTTGGGCATTAAAAGAAAAAGTTATTGAGATTATTCTTAATAATGATATATAAATACTATTTTGTACTCAATTAAATAACTTCTTTAATCAATTAAATAAATTTTTTAAAATTATTCTATATCTATTTTAGTAATTTAATGCATAAAAGTAATACTTTTTTATATCATTCAAATAAAATAGATCAATTTTAAATTACTTTTCAACTAACATATCCAAATATAAAACTTTTTTCCTTATAATTGATTATAACAAAAGCTTTTATACAATAATCGATTATTGAAATAATCTAATTTTCACAACTATCCCAAACAAGTACTAAGATGAGTAAATCTTAATCATACAACTATAGATGAATAATCAAAATTAAAAGTAATGTAATTACTTAAAAAATCACAAGTATTTATATTCTAATCTTAATCATTTATATAAGATTTAACGATTAAGATTCACTCATATCACTTCTTACAATAAATATTTCTCTCATAAGATACACTTATATATATATATATATATATATATATATATATATATATATATATATATATATATATATATATATATTGTGTAGTATCGTGATCATGATAGAAAAACAACTTAAATTAAAAAAAAATTAAGAGTCGCCACCAATTTTATTTTTATTAAAAAAAATTGAAAAAACTTAAAAAAGATGGTCTATGTTCAAAAACTCAGGTTCATGAGCTTAATTATGCACAAGGAAGGTTGGTGAATTAATCCCACAACACCCTTGACACATCCGTCTTAAAACGGTTGCCCAAAGTTAATTGTGTAAAATTTTTATAACTCCTAAAAAAATTGTTTTACCCCTTTATTAAAAAAAACTAAACAGACAAATAAATTATGAAAATTTAATTTTTGACTTGACAGAATTGAGATTTTGCTCCTACGTATCTTCGGATGTAATGAGGAATTCAAAGTCACGTCGTTCTTTAGAAAAATGATGGACGGTTGATTATTTGTAATTTTTGAAAATATTTTTGTAAATAAAAAAAAAAGATTTTTCCTCTTTTTTTTTTAAAAAAATTGAATCATCGAGTTATCACAACTTAAATGATTCTAAAAAAAGCTACAAGATTAACAAGATGTCACAGTTCAGTTAATCCTATTTTATTCTTTCTCAACAAGGTTTAATTATTTTATTATTATTTTTTTAAAAAAAAGGATTGTAAAGTCAACATCTAAGAAAAAACCAAAATTAACAACATGATTAAAAACATATACTAATGAAAAATAAATAAATATAAGCATAGAACAGGTTAAACAAAAACTCAAATAAATCCTAAGATGATTTTTCTTGCTATTTTATTATTATTATTATTATTATTATTTAGATGTGTTAGATTTAGGAATAAACTCATAAAATCAAAACTATTGTAACTTATCCTATCCTACCCAAACCCAAAAGAAATCTCTGAATCAGAAAAACCCAAGTAAAATAAAACAAAGCCCAAGTCAATGAAATTATAAAAAATAAAAAAAAGATTAAACCACTACACCCAGCCCAACAGAACCTTTTTATTATTATACCTTTCTTTTTATAGTTTTTTTTTAAAAAACAACAACTTACTTTAAAAAAAAAAAAAAGAGAGGTTTCTAGCCTCTAAAATAAGAAAACCAAAGAGGCTTTTAGCCTCTGAAGTAGTAGGATAACGAAGGAGAAAGAGAGGTATCATGGGGTGGGGGGTCCTTTGGACTAGGACAAACTGCGGACCAAGAGAGGCGTGGAGGTCTAGGCACATGGCGTGCGCAGCTCCGATGACGGTGAGTGGAAGGGTGCGGCTGGGTGGTAGCGGGATCGGAGAAGCACAACACGACACAGATAGAGGGGAGCGACTCAGATCTGGATTTCTAGAGGTGGTTGGCACGGTGGGTGGAGTTTGGGTTTTGCATTTTTTTGGATTGGATTTGGTTGAAGGTCTTGCAGGGGGTGTAAGGGTGGCTGGCAGCGGTTTGATAGGGAGACGGTGAGGGTGAAAAGGTGTGTGGTGGTCTGGGCTATGGGTGCTTGGTGCGACCGAGAAGGGCAGCTCTGGGCGGCGGTTTGTGTGGTGGCTGGTTGGCACGGTAGGGCACGGCTGAGCTGTCCTTTCTTTTCTTTTTTTGTTTTTGACTTGATGGTGGGGTTTGGATTTTGGAATTTTGGTTGATGATCTTGAGTTGCTTTTGTTTCATGTTGGACTATTGGGGTTTTCGTTTCTGAGTTTAGGTTGTAGCCTGATAAATATTGTGTCAAAGTGGAGTGTGTGATTGTGATAACGAGTGCAAAGTGTAGGTGACAGTGGGCGAAAAGTATGGATGAGCCAAAGGAAATGTAACAATTCAGAGCAAACAGCAACGACAGAAATCCAAATGCATAATGGGCGAAGGAGAAAAATTACCCCAAATTTTCAGAGTTCTAGACTGAAACAGAAATTTCTCTATACCAGAGGATTTTTCTTTGCCACCTTTTCCCTCAAATCTTTCTCACCAACCCCACAAAACAAAAATCGATTTTCTCTACGTTGCTACCCTTTATATAGCCACAAAAATTTATGGCTTGGCTGCATGAGAGTAGATTGTGTTGTCCCTTTCCACTCCATTTTCTTGGCTTGAGAGTAGATTATGCAGTCCCTTTCCACTCCATTTTCTTGGCTTGAGAGTAGATTATGCAGTCCCTTTCCACTCCAATTTTGAACTTCAGACTTTTTTCATTTCTCCTGCATCCTTTACATCCTTTCACCTTCGTGTACAATCTCCTTTGGCCCTTTTCTCACAGCTTTGACTTCACCATTGTTGCAGAAAAGTTGTAGCATATGCTATTTAGGAGACAGTTACTCTTTGCCTCTTTGATGTTTTATTTTTGAAAACCTCCGTTGGCTTTCTTTCTTTTCTTCTTCTGCCATTACCAAAAAAGTTTGTTTTGGCTTTTTGTATTTGGTTTTGTTTGCTTGGCTGCTTGTGTGATTTTGCAACGTTAGCTTCCTTCTTTTTTTTATAAAAAAAAAAAATTTAAATCAAGGTTTTCTGTCAATTACCTTAAAGGCTTTTGTGCCTAAGTGTTTGGCTTTGTTTGCTACGTTACTTCCCTCCCCCCCCCGCCCCTTTTTTTTACATTAGAAACTAAAAGACAAATGGACTAAGATGAATCAATGGGTTTGAATAATTTTTTTATTGGGTTGGGTTTGATTTGGGTCCAAGAGATTTTGTATACTCTTTATTATTTTTTTATTAATTTTAAATTCTAAAAAAAATTTAATGATTCAAATAAAATGAAGTGTTCACGGTAGCTTTAAAGCAACCTAAAGTATAATTTATTTGCTCGTTTTTAAAAATGATTTTGCAAAAACAATATTAGTTTAGCACTTTTTGCTCAAACAATGTAAGCCTTTAATGCGCAGGTATAATCTTACTCGGCATGTGTCAAAGAACAAGAAAAATGTAAAATAACCAGGCCTATAATGCAAAATATATCTTTTTTGGGCATCCATGCAACAACTTAAGTGGCAGGTTTTAACCATTGAAATAAGTGAGGTTTATACGATACTTACATTCATTGCAACTGACAGAAAGTTTTTCTCTAAAAATGACAGCCGCTTTTCTCTAAAAATGACAGCCGATAAGACACTTGAGTCATTAAACTTAGGATGGATTTTCTTAAAGCTAACACAATATTTTGATCGGATCTTTTTCATGAACTTAAATCCGATTCAATCTTGATCTCATGATGAGCAAGTCAAAATTGAGATAATTTGATATATAAATATAATATATAAATTTGACATAACCAAATCATAATTATAAAAGTAAAAAATAAAAATAAAATGTATTTCATATTAAATATTTAAAAATAAATAATACTAATATAAATATATTATCATATTATATAAAAATTATTAATTTAAATAAAAAAATCTTACCTATAATTAATTATATAATAAAAAATTTAAAATAATATATGATATCTAATCAAGTTGAGACAAATAAAATATAACCAAAATATAACTAAAAAATATACTAAGTTTAATTTTTAAAGTTTAAATTCATCTCTATTAACTTCGAATCGATGTCAAACACCTCTGATTGCAACTGCGTGACACTCAGATGCCAGCTACGATAACCAGACAAAAAACAAGGATCATTGGCATTGCCAACATTAGATAGGCACGAGAACACAGGTGCATGTAAGGGTGTCCAGCGGGTCGAGTCAACCCACGAACTCGCAAGTTTCGACCCAATCTACTAGATAAAATATGAGTTGGGTTGGGTTCGCAAGTTGGGTTGGTTGAAAATATTTCGACCCACAGTTGTATGGGTCGGGTAACGAGTTGGAACATATCCAACCCGCAAAACCCGACCCACCCATCTATTTTTTTTTAAATAAAAAAGTTGCCTTATCCGTGCAGGTGCAGCAGACTAGCCAACTTTATTTCTCATCAAATGACTTTTAGACCTTGAAAAAGTTAGAAATAGTGGAATCGCGGAGTGACTTTGGTTTGTGACAACTTTCCCATTCTTTCTTTTTGTTTCATTTCTCACGTCACTCCCAAAAGGCAGACGCTCTCAATTCTTTCTCTGTTTTCATTTCACGCAAATCACTCCCAAATCGATAGACGAAGTCCCATCATTTCTCTTGGTTTTCTTTTCTCACGTCACAGCCACTCTAGGTTGGGTTTGCTTCCAAAAGCAAGATTTAGATTTTTTTTTGTGCTATTGGTTTTGATGTTGATCTGCATTCTATGAATTCCTGAAATTTTCCTATTTGTGATAGTTTATGGTGATCGCAAAATGGGGTAAATTCTCTAAATAATTAGGCTAAGTGTTTTGAGAAGTAAAATGAGTGAGTTTGTGTTAGGGTTTAGGAATAGATGAGACCACAAACCTCAAGTTGTGATGCACAGGAAGATTTACTAGAGAAGATTTCTTTCTGTCTTCATGCTATGGATATGGAAACAACTCGGAATAGTAACAGAAAATAATAATCTAAATGTGCTATTACATTTCAACATTTTCTCCAGTTGATGATATATTTCAATATTTCAATATTATATGTTTCTGTTTTCTGATATGTTTCTCACATATTTTCTCATATTGACAAGTGGGGAGCCAAATTGTTTTGGATCTCTAGCGGCTGGCACAATTATTTTGCTCTGCTACCGTACAAAATTTATTTATTTTCTAATATTCTTATTTTACAATATTTATTTACTTATTGATGATAGAAAATGGCTAATGAATGGCAACTAAATCTTGATGAATCACAAACTGGTGGAGAGCGAATTTGAAGTACTCCTACACCCCCAAGTTGTGTGCAACCTTCCCAGCATGTTGAGCATTTAGCAACTAATCAAGGAGGAGGATCATCTGCTGGTAAAGAGGTATTCATACTTCCAAAAAAGCTTGTAAGACCAAGTTCACATGTGTGGGAACATTTTACCAAAAAAGATACAACAACAACAACAACCAAGCCTTTTCCCACTAGGTGGGGTCGACTACATGGATCAGACGACGCCATTGTGTCCTATCATGAATCAAGTCTTCAGAAAAGCCATTCAAATCTAGATCTTTTTTAACCGTTTCACCTATAGTCTTTCTTGGTCTTCCTCTACCTCTAGCTATTGGGCTATTCTCCATCTGATCTACTCTTCTTACAGGAGCTTCTAAGGGTCTTCTCCTTACATGTCCAAACCACCTAAGGCGAGATTCTCCCATCTTTTCCACAATAGGTGCTACCCCTACTTTCTCTCTAATGCATTCATTCCTAATCCTATCTTGTCTAGTATGGCCACACATCCAACGTAACATCCTCATCTCCGCGACACTGATCTTGTGCTCTTATTGGCTTTTTACCGCCCAACATTCAGTACCATACAACATTGCGGGCCTTATAGCTGTGCGGTAAAATTTACCCTTAAGCTTGAGAGGCACTTTCCTATCACAAATAACTCCTGAAGCACACCTCCATTTCATCCATCCAGCTTGAATCCTATGGTTTACCAAAAAAGATAATGGTGAAAAAATTGAATGCAATTATTATGGGAAAATATATGCATGTGGTTCTAGAAATCATAGTAGAACTAATTTGTCTAGGCACTTGTCAATGTGTAAGAAAAGTCCCAATATACATGTTAACAAGAGGCAAAAAAACTCTTGGATTTCTAAAGAAATGTAAAGAAGAAAATGATGATAATGCAAAACTCAAGGTGTTGTCTTTTAATCAAGAAGAGTGTAGGATTGTAATTGCTAAAATGATTATCATTGATGAGTTTCCATTTAAATTTGTTAAAAATGAAGGCTTTAAAAGTTTTGCTCAAGTTATACAACCTCAATTCCAAGTTCTTTCTAGACAAACTATTGGTAGAGATGTTATGCAATTGTATGTGTTTGAAAAAGCAAAGTTGAAGTCTATTTTATCATCTAATTCTCAAATGGTTTCACTCATCACCGATACTTGGACATCAATTCAAAACTTGAATTACATGTGTGTGACTGCTCATTATATTGTGATGGATGGCATTTGATTAAGAAGATATTGGGGTTTTTTATTGTAAGTGATCACAAAGGTGAGACCATAGGAAAGACTTTAGAAAAATGCATTAGAGATTGAGGGATTGAAAAGGTTTGCACAGTCACGGTTGATAATGCTAGTCCTAATAATGTGGTTATATCCTATTTGAAAAATAGGTTAAGTGATTGGAATGGTACAACCATCTTGATGGGAGAGTTCATGCATTTAAGGTGTTGTGCTCATATTCTTAATTTGATTGTCAATGAAGGATTGAAGTAAATAGATTCTTCAATCCTTAGGATTATAAATGCATGCAAATTTGTAAAATCTTCTCCCTCAAGAAAAGCCTCTTTCCTAAGGTGTATTGTAGATGTCAAACTTGAGTGTAAGCAAGGGTTATGTCTTGATGTGCCAACTAGGTGGAACTCAACCTATTTAATGTTAGATGTTGCTGAGAAGTATGAGAAAGCATTTGCTCGCTAAAAAAGAATGAGCTTGAGAGGTACAATGAGGATGATGTGGAAGATGATGTTGATGACTTTGATATTCTGACATGGTAGAGAGCAAAGACCATGAAGTATCGTGTTCTTTCATTCATTGCTAAGGATATCTTAGCGATTCCTGTAGTCCTGGAGGGCGAGTTCTTGACCTTTTTCATAATTCTTTGCAACCCACCACTGTTGAGGCATTAATTTGTGCTCAAAATTGGTTGAGGACTCTTAAAAAATCCATTGATTTACTGGCTCAGATGGATGAGATTGAGAAACTTGAAGCTGGTAGTATGTTATATAAAACCCATTCAATTTGTTTAATGAATTATTAATTGTTTATTACTAATTGTTAATACTTTTTTGGTATGTTAGATATGTCAGTTGTTAGAGAAGAAATTGTAAGTCTTAAACATTGATTCTTTTAACTGTTTGCAGTTTAATGGTTGGCTTTCTAATTCTTATAAACTTATTATTTCATTGTTGAGTTTAAATTTGTATGAAATTTGACAATTGTCTTGTCAATTGTGCAGACCAAGGAGGAAAGGAGGACACGTCGTCATGCAAAGTTCTATGAGATGTTCATGGATCCTAAATACCCATGGTGGCATTTTAAGACGCTTTCTCCTCATTTTTTTGTTGTTCCAATCAAGTTTAAGTGTAGGCATTGTGATATTACTCTCAAAGTGAACAAATAAAATAAGTTCATAAAACTCTCAATGCATCTAAATGACAATTGTGTTGAAAAACTAATAGATCGTTTAGATGATAAAGAGTATATGAATAAAATAAAGAATGAAATCAATAATTATGTCAATACATATGACATACGTGATGATACTGACTTCAATTGGTTAGAATAATTTATTGTTTGAGTTATTATTAACTTTGTTTAATTTATTCTAGATTTACTAAAACTTATTAGTTGTTAATTTGTTATGCACTTATTAACTTATGATATTTAATTTATTTGAGATTGAGACATATAATATTAATTTGTTAAATTTTGTATTTTAATTTTTTTTCAAGAATTTTTTTTTAAAAAAAATATGTCAAATCTACAAGTTCGACCCAACTCAACCCACTCTTGAACGAGTCAAGTCGGGTTGAGTTGAACAAAAAATATTCTTAAACAGGTTGGGTCGGATCAAGCCGAACAAAAAAATCTCTTGAACAAATCAAATCCAAAAATAACGCTAAATCCACCAAACCTACAGAAACCCCTACCTGCATGAGGGTATAATATGTGTGGTCCTCTCATTACTTAACAGGAATCTTACTTTTGTTGCAATCTCAATTTTATTATAATTTTTTTTCATCACTTTTTATAATATTTCCTATACTATTAATTACATAATTTTTTATTTTTTTTTACTTAATTACAATCATTAAAAACTATAATAAAAAATAATATAAAATAAAAATTAATATAAAAACATCATTTTTCCAATAGACTATATTCGGGTTTTTCTTCTTTTCTTTTATTTTTTTAACTATATTCGCAACAATGGCATTCTCTGCAAAAATGACACCATGAATGCGATTGCCGTTATTACAAATTCTCACGATTTTCCAATTAGGTTGTTGCAAAGCCACGCAATCTGCATAAATTTAAGGCAGAAGCAACCATAAGGATAAAGGACCCGACCATAATGCATGGTTAGACTTAGACACGCTCCCTAATCATTTTCTATCTTCCCCCCTCGCTGCCAAACTCTATTTGTTTTGGGGAAGGGGGTAGTGAATGATGATCAATTTAAGCCCCTCAAATGCTTTATACAGTAACACATTGATATACAAATTCAATTATCATAAATTCATTTTCCCGAGCCATGAATCCACTTCCAAAAAATCCTGAATCCGCTGTTCTAGCTCCCCCTTCTCCTTGGACTCCAGTTCTAATCAAGGAAATCTTTTTTTATTTTTCCCTAAATTAGGTCCAGTCAATATCTCCTCAGTCTGAATTCCTTCACATTTTATGTCTCTAAATGGTGAGGCCTTTTAACTTTACTTTGTCAACAACAGAAATATATTTCCCTTCAAAATTTTGGACCCATATTTTCACTCTTGATACCATCTCTGGCAAAATTTACTGGGAGCTATTCTCAAAAGCCACCCCCACAATATCTCACTCACCTAGTCCTGCAAGCAGTCAATTCATTCTTTCAGGCCCTTCAGCACCGACCCCAGAAGCAAAAACCCAAGAATCACGGGCATTCTCATACAGTCCTCCATTAACTCCTCAGCAACTGGCCAGTCATCTCGGTGATCGCCATCTCCCATGGGCAGGCATCATGAACTAAACTATCTCCCTTGACCAGTTCTTATCTATAATGATTTCACATCCCAAAAATTAACGTGATTCTTGATTTAGGTTTCACATATTTTAGTTTAGCAAAGAGAATTAGGTCGATTATTTTTATGGTTTAATGGCAAAATCTTGCTCATTTGCCCTCCTATAAAGCAATGCTGATGCTTCCACCCTGTTTTATATAAGAAAGGGAGGGGGGAAGAACCAGCACAAGTCAAATTCGGATAAAAGAGACTGGAAGAGGGATAAGCATAAATACAAGTTAAGAGAGATACACACCAGCCAGGATGGACAACAAATCTTCCGGTGGAAAGAGCCCAATTCACCTGCTCAAGACAAGGGAAAGAAAAAGGAAGTAGCATTTGTCAGACCTCAGATTTAATACACAACAACACAGACTGTCCCAACTACCATAGTAATGAAGACTTTACACCATGTTTAGTCCCGGTGAAACAGGGGTAGTCGCGGAAGAAGTATAGAAATGGAAAGGCAGATGATGTTCTTGCACTTCTTGATTTAGCAGAAAAGAAAGTTATTATATTTAATAATTTGGTTTAGGGTTTAGGAGGACAATGTGTATTTTGTTTCACTCAATTGCTTCAATTCAAGCACGCATTGAGCAATGGGTTACCCTTTTTAATCCCATCACGTACTACTATGTCTATGACTTACTGCAGCATTGCAGGCGTCCAAAATTTGTTTAAATGCTTAATACAACTAATCAAAATAACATGCACGCACACACGCTAAAACTACCATAACACCTTGAGAGTTTAGAAATCAAACTATACCTTATCAGTCCCAAGGGAATTTGCAACTACATGGGTAACCTGCTCATCAATCTGATTTGTGCAAACAGCACCAAATTGTTCAGCTGTCTGCCACAATGGGTGTAGGTGAGGATTGGCTTCGCCAACAGGAAACACCCTACTAAATACTATACGACAACCAGCCAAGATTTTTCTCTGCTCCGATGCTAGGATATTTCTGACATCCACTTCTTCTAAGGATTGAGAAGCAAAAAAGTTTTGGTGTATTCTCTCAATTACCTACTTGAGGAAGAGAAGGAATTACCAACTGTAAAATAACAAACCATCCCAAATAAAAGAAAAAAATGACTATAACCTCACCGCCAAAGAGGATGCCAGAGTTCCAGCTTCAGGTCTCTCATCGTGATCAATCTCAAGAAGAGATGGACCAGGAAGTCCAAATTGTCGTCTACTACAGGGGAAGTATGTATACCTGCAATATCTTAAAACTTAATACAGGGATGAAGCATCCACTCAATATATAAAAGCAGTAAAGAGTTGCATGTGTTTGAAACCCACATCCACTAAATATATATACTGACCTTTCCACCACTATCAGGTTCAGTTTGTTATGAGGCCAGACTCTCACAGAATCATCTATAATTACAACAGCTGATTCCATACCCAAAACGCCTTCCAAATCCTTGCTTTTGGGAACTCTCTCATCACCATCAAGTGAATCGGCATCATCACCTCTAGAAATAACTCTACCAGCAAACAAAACTCCCTTTGGATCAAGCACCTTTGCCATTTCTGTCGCATATAGCTTGTTTCCCATAGTGTAAAGATGCAGCTCATAGAGCTTACTAGCCTATAAAGCATTTGGTAAAGATGTAAATTCTTTAATTCAAAATTTATCCCCAGTACAATGTCATGCCTAAAGCATATTATAGAATTGATATTACCTTCTCCAAGAAGTTCCAGATTCCCGGTCTTAGTTTAGTCCACATTCCCATATGAGGAAAGCGAAAAAGATGTCTCTGAGGCTTCTCACGGTCCTGTTCTTCTTTCTTTCTCAATATCTCATCATGCACAGGATCTACTTCCACAAACTGAAAGAAAAAAGGTTAATAGCAATTATAGAAAACTTTCATCCACAGAAGAATCCATTTCATGCAAATTACCTTAGCAGAATTTAGAAGTGTGTGATCTAGGTCCAATACAAGGCATAACTTCCTAGCAGCAAACATTTTATTCTGTTCTTCTATCCTCCTAGCCCTCTCTCTCTGTATAGCAGCCTTCTGCTGCTCATCATAACCTTCGAAAAGATGCTCAACATCTCCCCATGTACTCTGGGACCTAGAGGAACCTGATGCACATGTTTCAGGAGCTGATCCTACAGCAGCCAGCAGGTTTTGAGAGCTAGACACTACAGATTTCTGTTCCACTCGATCTGATGTAAGTACAGATGCAGAAGAAAAACTTTGAGTAGCAGGAGAGTGGTTTGATGATTCTTGGGAAACAGACAAAATATCAGCAATATTTTTCAGATTCCTAGTGAACTGTCGAGCAATATCAGGTGGTGCAATGGATTGAGATGGCGCCAATTTTGTGTCAACCCTAACCTCAAGCTTCTGGGCACTGGCATTGTCCACAGTACCCTGGTTGTTTGGCATAGGACTACCCAAGCTTCCACTCTTCTGGAGAGTACTTCCGTGCAGAATGCGCCGTGGATCACGGGGTTTCATGCGAATCTTTCCTGAATCATCTTGTAGGCTTTGTGCCTAAGTGTCAACCACATTTAAAAAGTTAGATAGAAGGGATTTCCATAACACTAAATTATAAGACATTCAAATTTTGTAACCAATTTTTTAGTCCAAATTCATTCATACTTCATCAAGGATCAAGATGTTAAAAATTTCAAGTTAATTCTCAGAATCAAGAGGAAAAAAGAAATAAATAATTGGAAGATAATACCACAGCCACTGGAAGATATCAGAAATTGACTTCAGTGATGTGTACTTGAGACAAATAATCTCATCAAAGTATTTTACCGTGGAAGTTGTTTGTGAGGAAACTGGAAGCATTCCAACAGAATTTTGCAGAAGCCCAGTGGTCACTGACGTACCAATACTCACAGTTAGGTCTGTTCCCATTGCCGAATTTGTGCTTGTTAGATGTAGTGTACTCGTAGCAGAATCAGCAGATTTCTTTTTGGCTTCTGCTGCTAATCTCTGCTGTTGTTCTCTAAGTATGTTTAGCAACATGGTTGGATTTACAGCTATATCTTTCAACAATGCAGGTAAGGAAGCTGTAGTGTTACTAGTTGTAACTGGTGCCTGCTCATTTCCATTACTTGTCACATTGAAATTACCAGAACCAGTACAGGAACTACTTACTGTACTTGTAGTCTTTTTGGGTTCAGATTCCATGTTCTCCATTAAATGGTTCCTTTCTATCAACTGAGATCCAACCACGGTAGTCTCTTCCAACCAACCACCATTTCCAGCTGCAGTACTTGCATCTCTAGTATTATGCTCAGCATTTTCCAATGAATTTTTTAGTCTCTTTGGTACAGCAAGATCCAAAGAAGGCTCTTCAATAGCCTTTTGCTTTCTTGAGATTATCGTTCCAGCATATTCCACTTTAGGCATATTATGCATCAGTGAAGGTTGGTTAAGATCCAAAGCACTTGCATCAGAATTAATGAAACGAAGCCTAGGATCTCTACTCTTTGCTGTAGTTTTCATAGGGTAAGACCCAGAACCTACTGCATCAATTCTAGAACTAATCAATCCATGCATGCTGGACCTATCCATGGAAGTAGAAGAAACAGGTGGCTGATCCAAAAGGGATGGCTTAGTGCTCGTTAAAGAACCAGTCACAGAAGCACTAGAGACCTCCTCATTTGTATCAACAACCCCATCCTCACAGTCACCTGAAGGGGTTGGACTTGGAAGTTTATCATTCGTCAAAAAGGAACTTCGACCAAACTTCTGTTGATATGTGGAAACAGCTTTCAAAGCATCAGTTTC
Organism: Ormosia emarginata; assembly: GCA_029884605.1. Taxonomy (NCBI): domain Eukaryota; kingdom Viridiplantae; phylum Streptophyta; class Magnoliopsida; order Fabales; family Fabaceae; genus Ormosia; species Ormosia emarginata. The sequence goes on along the minus strand of JAQQTP010000081.1, from coordinate 26,267,561 downwards.
ATAGATATGAAACTTAGAATCTTCATTATCCAGTTCCATCTTCCCAGCATCCATCTTACCAGCAGGCAACCCAGATCTAACCATTCCCTCTCCAACAGAAAATGATTTATTCACAGGGAAGCAAGACGGCGCTTCCCGGGTGGGTGATGGTAAACTGTCTGCATCATGATCCTTATGAAGGTCTAACAGAGGGAGCAGAACCCCTCTACCTTTAATATTACATTGTCCAGATTTCAAAGCTTCTGATGCCCCAATTGAGTCACTAACCGATGGCATACTAGAAGAAATCAATTCACCACCAGCTCTTACATCTGGAATTTTCTGAGTCTTTATCTCATTGGTCTGCAATTCTTTCTCCTGGCCAATAGCCTCACTGTTGCCTAAAGCGCCAAAAGAATCTACAGCAGTAATCATGACCTGAATCTGTGTGAACAAGAAACCATATTTCAGATTACATCTCATCTTTAATTTTCTAAATTGAGGATTGTGAGAAGGGAGCGGAAATGACTCCTCAAAACGAGTGACATGAAAAATCACCTCTTTCATATGCTCAGGAGAAAATAAACGAGCGTGCCGATCCTTCACAAGAGAAAGTAATCTGACATGAAAATTGCAGCCAACGAAACACAAATTAGTGATAGATGGTATTGAAACTCAAAGAATTCACAACCACGAGTGAAAAAAAGACATATTTTGAAAACCTTAATATGTTGTCCTCGTTCTGTTCCCTCTGGGAATTGTCCATGGAGCAGATAACCTACAATAAATAAAAAACAATTGTGACACAATTCCCAGCAGAAACTAAAATGATATCAAGAGAAGCTCCTACAAACAAGGATCCTGAGGGTCTTACAGAATAGACTACTTCAATTGCTTTGAATGACAAGCGGACAAGATCATCCTTTTCGGAAATAGCAGGTCCCGAGAGCACTTCAGGCAAGCTCTGCAAGGCACTCTGCAGCCTACAACAAGCCTCAGCAAACGATCTACAACAACAAATCACCCAAAAAATAAAATAAAAATCAATTCAGTGTGGTAAACTCCAGTGTCAGCAATTCAGAAAAAATTAAAAACAAAACCCATCAACTGTTTCACTTACTCCTCCACATTAGCAACAGTAACACCCTCCAGAACTTCCCTAACACTGAGTTTCTCAGAATCAGTCTCAGAAGCACCCTTTTCCAGATTCTGAACACTCCCTACTTCAGGGTCAGCATCAGCATCAATCTCACCCTCCTCCAACTCCCCTTCCTCTTTATCAACATCCACAAACACCACCTGATCGTTCACACCCACATCCTCTTTAACATTCACAGTAGCCGAAGACGATCGATTCGAGTTATCATTATTAGCATTGGCATCAGAATCGATTTCCATCACAAAGATATCATTCAAAGGCTTGTTCTGCACAGCTTGTGCCCAAGCAAGATTATACAAACCCGAAGCATAACCACGACATATAGTTGGATACTTAGAGTAAAGATCATGTACAGCCCAAACCCTAGCCGCATCCCCTTTTGAAGCCTTGTTATTATTCACCTTAACAGCATCTTGCTTATTGAAATCCTCTTTGGTAATCTCTTCCACCGAAGCAGTGTCCGAAATCTCACCCTCTTCCACATCCTCAACCTCCTTCCCCATTCCTTCAATCTCTTCGAAATTTTTCAACTTTTTCGCACAATCGAAGAACGATTCAAAAACCATATATAAATACAAACAACACGCTCTTTAACAGAAAAGAAACACGAAAAAAAGATCAAATCGCCATCAGAATAGAAGATTTTAGGGCGAGATTAAATTAGGGTTTCAGTTTCGATTCATCGAGATCTCGTCAAATTTAGCGACGCGACAACAATGTTAAACCGAATCCGATATTTTGCGGTGTCGGATCTGTTTCGCGAGATCGGGAATTGGAGGTGGTTTTCGTCAGATCCGACGAGACAAATCGTGAAGCAATCGAGTTTTCGAGGGAACACAGAGGAATAGTAAAAATAAAATTTTATAGTAATAATGATAAAAAGATGCGAGTGCAGCGAATGAAGGCGAAAAGGAAGAGAGACGGTTTTTATAGGGAGACTGACGAAGGAGAATCTAAGTGAGTGGATTTTGAATCTAGACCGTACACGTCAGTGATCCCGAAAGAGGCACCGTGCGCCTAGGAATGAGAATGACAGTGGTAGATTTAGTATGACAGTGGTAGATTTAGTATGTATTTGATTAAAGTTAATAAATTTAAATTTAGATAAAATTGTATTTGTAAATTTAAGTTTAATTAAAAATAAATTGGTAATAATATAATTTATATTTAAAAATTTTTATTTTAAAAATGAATTTGATAAAATAAATATAAGAGATAAAAATTACAAACAAAAGAAATATAAACCTTTCTTGCTTTTGGGCAAACGTAAGTTAACGAAAAGTCAGGTGAAATTATACAAACGAAAATAAAACTAAACAAATTTTCACACCATTCAAAGAAGCCCAACGTGTGTTTGAGATTGTCAATTGAAAACCAAACATGCACGTAGTAGTTGTACTCTTGTGTTTCCAGTTTCGAGTGTAAAATCCTAATAGATACAGATACAGATACATTCGATATAATTTGAATATATTATTGATGTCGTAAAAATTTAAAAATAAATAAAAAATATTTAAAAGTATTGTAATATTTGATAAAGTATCGTGTTGTATAAGAAAAATCATTTTTTTCTTTTTAAAAATTAAATTCATAATTTTTATGCTATAAAGTAATTATTAATTAATATTAATTGTATTATTTATTTTTGAATAAGTAAAATTGATTTTTAAGTATGAAGGTTAATGATTTTTTAATATAATTATTTGTAATAAATGTCTAAATTTAATTTTAATAAATAAATATCTAATTATTTTTTAAGAATATCCTAATTGCAATATAAAAAATAGTATTATTGTATAATACAGAAATAAATGCATGATTTTATAATTAATTTACTTGTAATTCAACCTAAATGAATAGACTACTTAGGTTCAAATATTTGACTAATATTTAAGATAATTAATTTTGCTGAATCCAGCATATAGTAAAATCTAAAAATTTAGAAAAAGGTAATAACCTTTACATGAGTTTGTTTTATACATATTAAATTAAATCTTTAGCAGCTTTTACATAGTAATAATTTCACGAATTTATTCAGAAGATAATTTTTTGAAAATTCATTGTTTGGTATTCCAAAACTTTTTTGCTGTGAGACAATATTGGGGCTATCTCTATTATTAATGCAATTCTGATTTTCTTACCACAAATAGTATATACACCTTTTTTCATACTCTTTTCAATATTATTCATCATATTTATTTTTTCTTATCACTTTCTCTCACTTAATTACATCCATCCAGGATAAGTGTAAAAATGAATGTGGAATAGAAGATGATGTAAGAACATCATTTTTCTTATTAATGTCTCATGCTTGAACTCTAACAGTGGAGATGTCCTTAATCGCTTTAACTCAAAATTGTTTATCATTTAAACTGTAACTTAATGGTAATTTAAAAGTAAAAGATTTGCTTACAGGTGTTTTTAATGTATTAGTCAAAGAAATAAAAGTAAAAAATACTAAATGAAAAGTAAATTTTTTATTAGATTGGGAAAACCAAAAACATTTACACTTGCTTCTTTAAGAAATTAGAAACATTTAATAGAGGGTGTTAAATATTTACACTTGCTTCATTAGTGTCGTTATGGCACTCATTAACAAAGTCCTAAGTGAACATTTGATTCAGGGGTTATTTTTACATTCTTGTTAATCTTAAGGTGGGAATGTTTTGTTCTCATATTTCGTAAGAGGTATAAAAAAAATCATTCCCATCTGTACCTTATTCCTATTGTTCAGAACGAGATTCTGAGGGTTACTTAAAAAGGTAGTTGATGGTAGATACTTCTGTAACACGACAACAACAGTGGTGGTGCGAGGGGGTGCGTAACTAAAAAAGACACTCTGATACTTAAGTCAGTTTGTGTATAATGGAGGTAATGTGTAGTATTGGAGATTGGATGTGTACCTTCTAGACCTTGTAGGGTATATGTATGAGCATATTAGAGCGTTAAGGATTACATCATTCAATCTAAATTGAATGTTGTTGACTAAAATCAGGGAAACCGTTATTCCCTGTAGTTAATGTCTTATTTATGTGTGATATGATTAACATTCATATCTCCTAAAAGGGATTCTAAATGATTTATGCCTTACAAATAGGCAGATTTAGGTGCATAGTAATAACTGATTCCATTTTGGCGGGTTGGGTTGTTCCAGATCCGTGGACCCATAATTATGTGTAAAACAGTTGCCTCCAACTGGACGCTTAGGTGGGATAGTTAAGTGTCAAGATATCTGAATTTGATAGGAGCACACGACATGCGGTGGACAAAGGGATCCAAGTCAATGTTAATACCGGATCTCGTGATGCTTTTCCCAAAGGGCCGAGGTCTGTGATGCATCATAGTATTCCCTCGGGGTTAATGAGTAAGACCAGAATCCGGAGTGGATCGCTTTACCTAAGTCATCATATCATTATTCAGAATACGTAGAAAGTTGCCCCCATGTGGAGTTCATGGGACTCATCTAATGTGATTCAGTGTTTAGACTGAGATCTGTGGTGCGATTTTACCATGGTATCTTGTTCGAAGTCTATGATCCAGCTTAGGTGTTCTTCTGGAATGTCACACGTCATTTCAATTTTGAACATTCTGAGCATTGTCCTTTCAGTTGCTTTTGCTCAGAAACAGTACGACACATAGTGAGAGAATAATGGAAGCTGTCGTTTAGGGTTCATAACGTCATGATTAGCCGTTTTCAAATTTAAAAAAGAAGGTGTCACGATTAGCTGCTTTAAAGTTTCGAAATGAATGGAAAGACATATCTGTCCCCATTAACGATAGAGGTTGGGGAGATTTTTCCACGCTTATAAATAGGAGAAGGATTTACCCCTTCCCACTTTTTACCTCCCCTCACATTCTAAATTCTCTTCTCCGGCGAATCAGGTGATTTCTAGCCAACTTCCATGACGTTTGTTGTTGGAGTATACCCTAGAGGTCAATTTATTTTGACCGTACAAGCTTACATTGTATTATGCTATTTATTTAATATGTGAGACATTTCAGTTGTTGTGTGTTATTTATTATAAACATAATAAAGTCCTTAGAATAGTAGGTTTTATGTCATAGGACATCAAGTTGATGACGATCTCTTGATCGTGAGATCCTATTAGATAAAAACATAATGCTATTCTTAAATGTCCCTAGTCAAGTATTATTGCTAATCAGGATGACAATAATGCATTAAGACTAGTATGTGCATAGATTGATGACAACATCTCATGGGTTATGGATATGATATATCAAGTCTTCACATAGATACATATTAGAGTAATGATGTATTGAACTGACCCACATGTGAATACTATGTGGATTGTTATGTGAGTGTCATAAGCGATTCTCATAGTGATAATAGTGTATGTAATCCTTTGACTTGAAATCACTACGATTCCTACATGAGGAATTGTATATTTTAATGCCATCAAACGTCATCTGTAACAAGGTGATTATAAAGTTAGTTATTGGACATACCACGAATTATGCAGAGAGATGTAAGTGACCTAGATGAGATTTGTCCCTTCTACATACATGAGTGATATCTTCAGGGCCCCTGATTGAAGTAGACTATGAAATGCATGGTCATGCTCAAATGAGTCAATATGAGATATTGATCTCATTTGTTATTACTATGTCTACTTGAGTATAAGGAAATGGAAGATTGAATTATACAAGGGTGACACGTTCTATGCCTTGTGTTCAATCTAGATGTATGGACAAAGGGAGTAAATTACACAGAAACATTGATCACAGAAAGGTTATGTCAAATCACTGATATTTTCATTACTTGGGCAGCAGTGATGTGTTGCTAGATATCGTTCACTACTTGTAATATTAAAATGAGATTTTAATATTACTGCCAACGTCATGAGAACCTGCAGGGTTACACACATAGAGCAGACTAAATTGGAGCAATAAGAATCTAAGTTGGACTGGGATTCCATCGTGGGCCTAACTCATAACAGATGAATCCAAAGGCTGCACAATTAACCCTGTTACTACTCACACTCACTTAAGGTAGCTACTATTATAAATAGTACTGCTAAAGGAGCTGCTAAACATGCATAACATGACCCTAGCCGCACCTACAAAACTAGTGAGTGAGAGAGTGATAAGTTTCTCTTCTCTTCGTAGCTAGCACTGTGTCATAGACGTGGGGCTCCTTTTGCGAACATTCGATGTTCGTGAGTCTGTTCATGTGGATATTGCAAAGACATCGTCCATGTTACGGTGTTGGTGATTCACATCATTTGTTTCTCATCTCGCTTGAAGACGTAAACTCAAAAATCACGAATTATGGTCATTTTCGGATGGATCCTTGGTGGGAATTTTTCTTTTTCCGCTACGTGATGTATCCACAATTCCCAACAGTGGTATTAGGGCCACTTGTGAAACCATGACTCAGTCTTTGCTGTTTACATGTTATATGAAATAACATGATTAGTTGTTCTCTTTTTAGTAAAAGGTATGATCTTTAATATATTATTTTAGAAAACAAATGAATCCTTTGTGAAAATATATTCTGTTTGACATATTGTATGCGAAACCATGATGATGTTTTTGAAACTGTGAACATGTTCATATGTGTTTATATGTTTATATGTCTTTGCAAAGTTTTCCGGTATATATATGTGATATATATAGCGGCATGATACAAGGAATCTGGAAACCTTGTTTATGGTTTGCGGCAGCATCAAACGTTGTTGTCAAGCAAACCTTGTTTCTGGACAGCAGTGTGGTGCAAGGGTTCTGGAAACCTTATCTTGGCTTGCGGTCGCATCAAGTGTTGATGTCAAGTAAACCTAGCTTTTGGACAGCACAACAACGACAGTAAGGGTTTTCCCGTGACATGAAGTGTTCATGTCCTCGCGGCTATGACAGTTCAAGTGTTGATACCCTAGCTATCAAGGAGGCACAAGAGGTTCAAATGGGACCCTTGTTGAGCAGTGTGTGTTATTCGAAAGCGTGATATTCAATTATGTTTTTATGACAAACAAAATAATAATGTATTATTAGTTTGAGTTTATATGTTCTTTGTGATATGTGGTGTGTAACACCCCGAAAAAAATCTGTCTAAGTATAAATGATCATTTTATATTATTCTTGATTTTTAGGAATTTTTCTGGAATTTTTCGAAAACGTTGAATATTTTAATATATTCTTTATTTTGCGTGCACACTGAGCTGAGAAATGCTGAGGTCAGTGTAACACTCCGAAAATTAATTATTTTACCACAAATAGTCATTTTCTAATATTTGTGATTTATGTGAATTATTTAAGAATTTTTCGGAAACGACGAGTATTTTAATATATTTCTCGTTTTGGGCAAACATTGAGCAGAGTCGGGAAAACGACTGTAATGCTTCAAAAATTGAAAAATTATATGACGAATAGTCGTTTTATAATATTTGCAATGTTTGAGAATTTTCAGGAAATTTTTCGAAAACGTCGAATATTTTAGTATATTCATTGTTTTGCGTGCGCACTGAGCGGAACTGGAGAAATGCAATGTTTTCTCTGTGAACCTTGAACTATGGACATGTCGATGGGGAATCTTACTAAACTAGAGGCTTGACACAGTTTACGAGGTTTCACAATTTTTGAGAAATCTTAACAGATAAAACAAACCAATACTGCAAAAAATTTATCTGTCAGATTAATTAAATACTGACTTCTATCAACTGTAACTATTATCCATTGGATAATAGTGTGTAATAAAAATCCTATCACATTATCCCAATGCAATCTACTTTATGTCTAATCCATCCACTTTAATTCAAATTTAATGTTAAATAATCAAAGCTTCTTTGAGAAGCTTTGACCAAGTAATGACCAAATGACCCTTGGCTTCCAAGAGAAGCCAACACTCTCCCTCTCTTCTCTCTCTAATGCACGGCTGGAGCAGCCCATGCAAGGGAGAAAATTGCATTTCATTTAATCAATTTACTACACTTTAATTCATAATTTCTCAAAACACTTTCTCTCTCATCCTTTCTTCTTCTTCTCCATTTTTCTTTTCTCCTCCTTCTCTCTACCATTGCTACGGCCAGCCCTTCCTCTACCCACTCAATCTTCACAAAATTTTCATCTAACTACATTTCCTTAATCCTCTCATCATTCTAAACACTTTTCCCTCTTGGAGCATCTTGAAATTCCACCATCTTCAACACTTTCTTCAAGCTTCAAGTTTGGAGTTCTTGGGTAAGTTTCAAGACCTCTCTTCTCTCCTCTTCATTTTTGGTTTCAAGGGTCCTCTAATGGCCATTTACATTCCATTTTTCATGTCCATATGCTATTCTAATCAAGTCACCATTTCTAGGGTTTTTGGAGGTGTAAATCCGAAAATTCCAAGGAACTTTCTTGGAGTTCTATTGATTTCTACACATATGTAAGAGGAAGACACTCCTCCTCAACCTCTCTTAGCATCTAGGAACTTTAATTGTGTTGGTTGTGGAAAAACCCTAATGAGGGTTATTCTTTAATTTGATGATTACTATGTTTAAATGTTGAAATTGTGATAATTGTGACCTTGGATTGATTTGTTGTATATAATGGCATATTGGATTGGATTATGTGATTGGAAATGGAAGAAAAACATTTGAGAACCTCTCTTGGAGGGCTATGGTTTTTAGGGTTGAAATTGGGTAAGTTATGATTAAGTTGTAATAAGCATAAGACTATAATTAATCAAGTGATAAAATGGAATTTAATGGAAGGAAAAACTTGAGATTGAAACTCATTTGATGGCCACGGTTTTGAACCCAATGTTGGGGTTATGGGTGAGCCAATGTGATGAGTAAGAATTAAGTGAATTTAGAAGGTGATCTATAATGTGATGAATTGGAAAGGATTAGGAATTAAATTCCTAGTGAGGCCACGGCCTCTAAGGCCTTTTAGGTATAAATATGTAACTTTGGTAACATGGAAGCATAAGCAATTATGTGATTAAAAACCTCTGTAATGAGATAGATAATTGATAAATTAGAAGAATTTAATATAATCAAGATTTCATAAATTTTAAAGGACTAAGAATGAAATTGTCATAAGACTTAGGAAATTTCAAGTGAGTGAAGAACAAGAGAGTGTGAGGCCAAAGAGCTTAAAATAATTTACAAGTTATGGGAAATTAAATTGCCTTGGAAGATTAAATTAATTGTAAGAATTGGATTGGATATGAACCTTGAAAAGGGAAACAAATTCTAAGTTAGGATTCATGATGGACCTAAGAATGTACCAATTGATTTGATCTTTATATTATGACATTATGGGTCTATGTGAGTGACCATTCATGTGTTGATGCTTATCTTGGCCAATTGTGGCATATTGTGGAATTGTATGAAATTGTGAATCATACACGTTCATGCATAGAGTCTTATGCATTGTGAATGTCCTGTGGACTGTTGTAAGGCCGAGTTGCCTAGGAGATTGAACACACGTTAGTGCGGGTTTGGGTGCGGGTAGACTAGTGTAGGTCATGTTTAACCTTGGGGGCGTCGGGGTGTGGGTCCTTCACAATGGGTAGTTGGTAGCTTTTCTACCCGTGGGGCAAACCGATGCAAATGCACCGACAATCTAGACCGAGACACTGTCTTATATCGTGATCTAGCGCGGACTGTCTGTACAATGCCTGATGTGCACGTGAAAATTATTGATGAATAGCACTTTGGCCGCGGCAGCCGAGTTACAGACATGTCTCCTGATCTTTCTCTCTGACTGTTTATGTCTAGCTCCATAGAGTAGGAATTTGGGAAAGCATGCATGTGCATCATGAAATAATCTGTCATTGTAAATCATTATTTTTCTGTAACTATGAATTGTCTGATCATTACTGTAATGAATGTCTGCCTGGAACTGTTTAATTACTTACTGTTGGATTTACTGCTTATTAATTGGAAATGCTGTCTGAGATTACTATTTGGGCGCGTTGCAGCGTTTTATTTCTGGCTGCTATAATTGGTAATGATGGTAGGATGTCTTACCTCTTTTTGTGTTTCCATTATTTGCTGCCTGTGTGTACATTGTATTGATCGAAGACGACGGCAAGGAGGCGGAAGATCCTGATTTTCCTAGCTTCTGGCCCGAACAAGACTAGCATCTACTGAGGCGATGGTGGCACGTATGCGCAGATTTCTAGGCGATGTGCGTCTGACCTTCCTCGGAGGACCAGAGTGCTGGCATATCAACTTGAACTCCGATCGCTGCGTCTATCTGGGAGATGTGTCGATTGCCCTAGCCTGGAGACGTCATGAGGCGCCGATCCTCACCTGCCATGTCATCTTGCAGCTGGAGTTCTACTTACCCATCTGAGAGATGTGGGGTGATCGTTACTACACCCCTTGGGAGGACTCTTTTGATTCTACTACTCGGGCTCCTGCCCGTGGTTCCGTGGTTCCCATGGAGGTTTCCTCTGAAGAGGAGGATCCTGCTAAGGACCCGAATACGGTCCCTCCTCATTTGAGGGACTGATTTTACTAATAGCTGCTGATGGCTGCCAGTGTTTTATTTTGGGGGCTTGATGTATTATTTTTGATGAGCTGCATATTTTGATATTTCTGGTGGATGTATATGTAAAATCCATAGGCAGGTATAGTTTTGCTTTTTGGAAATTTCCAGGCTTGTATCTAAAGTACAGTTGATATTCAAAATATATATATATATATATATATATATATATATATATATATATATATATATATATATATATATACTTGCGTATTATTCAGATGTGAGTTTTGTTTCCTGTCTTACTCTTTACTGTTGTTCAAGTTTCATCACTTAGTTGTATTTACTAATTAAAAAAAAATATATACTGCCATTTTTACTCACGTATTAAAGTATCGAACAAACTAACTTTAAATTAAATGAACCGGGTCTTAATTGTTTAAAAATTTATTTTTCGCATTTCATTTTAATTTGACAATGTGACGTTCCCTCCCAAAAAGGGGCGTTACATTAAGTTGGTATCAGAGCTCCGGTTTATGTTTCTTTGGGTCTTGTGTGTGAGTCTATCTTGTTTGTGCTGTGTGAATCTCTGTGATTAGTGTTTTGAATGAATCCCTCTGACTTTCCTTATGTTTTCTGTAATCTGACTTAAGAGAAAAGCGAGATGGCAAGAGGTGGAGAAATGGCAGCTGCTATAGAAGCGATGCAGAGGATGGCGGAAGTCATCGCCCAACAGAATGAACATGCTGCTCAGCAACAAGAGAGAGCTGCTCAACAACTCGAGGCGACTACCGATGCACAGAACTTAGCAGAGTTTCGTCGCCACAACCCTCCACAATTCAAGGGAGAATTTGATCTAGACAAGGCTGGTTTGTGGATCAAGGAATTAGAGAAGGTTTTCTATGGCATGAACTGCGCCGAAGACAGGAAGGTGAACTATGCTACCTTCATGCTAGTCGGCAACGCCGAAGACTGGTGGAATGGAGCTCAGAAAGCACTAGAAGCCGAAGGAACTGACGTCACATGGGACGTGTTCAAGAACAAGTTCTTAGACAAATATTTTCCTGCAAATGCGAGACATGCGAAAGAGATGGAATTCCTCAACCTGAGACAGGGGAACATGACCGTTAGTGAATATGCGGCCAAATTTGAGAACCTGGAGAAGTTCTCAACACACTACCAACATCAAACCGATGAAGCCTGGAAGTGTTGGAAATTCATGGAGGGACTAAGGTACAAAGTGAAGAAGGTCGTGATCACCCTGAAAATGAAGGTGTTTTCGGAACTGTTGGATACGTGCTGTGAAGTTGAGGCCTTGGAACAGGCTAGAGACTCGAGGAGCAAGAACTTTGGGCCTACGAGGTTCCAAAGAGGTGGAGGCAGTGGTTCAAACCGCTTTCAAAAGAAGCCCTATTCCCGACCAACGGGAGGCCAACAACAAACTGGTGAAAATTCTGGTGGAGGTTCTTCTGGGAATCGAACTGGTCAGAATGTGACATACCCGTCCAAATGCCTAAAATGTGGGAAAGATCATCTCACGAGAGATTGCACAATCAAAGGGATCATCTGCTTCAGATGTGGCAAACCGGGCCATATGTCCAGAGACTGTAATCAAGCAAAGGCTGAGCCTTCAGTCAATGCGACTCAAGCCAAGAAACCGCAAGCCAGAGGTCGAGTTTACACTATGAGCGGAGCTGAAGCCTCCGAATTCGAAGACTTGATTCAAGGAGAAGGCGACATAGAAGGTAATCTTTTAAAAGTACTGTATGGCTCTGGGGCAACCCATTCTTTCATATCATATGACTGTGTGCTACGACTTGGCTTATCTGTGTCTGAACTACCTTTTGAATTAACTGTCTCAACCCTCACTGATAAACCGGTAGTTACTACCAAAGTCTGTTTGAAGTGTCCCTTAATTGTTCAAGGTCGAATCTTTTCTGTCGATTTGATCTGTTTACCTCTTTCACAACTAGATATAATACTAGGGATGGACTGGTTATCTTCCAACCATGTTCTGTTAGATTGCTCTAGAAAAACCATAGTCTTTCCTGTGGATGAGAATTCTAGATACTTGACTGCCAACCAAGCACGAGCTTTCTTGAAAGAAGGAGCTCAGGGATACATGCTACTATCTTCTTTGAAAGTTGAGAGCGAGGTTGATCTGAGCACTATTCCTGTGGTGAAGGAGTTTCCTGAAATCTTCCCCAAAGATGTACCTGGTTTACCGCCAACGCATGAGATAGAATTCGCTATTGACCTTGTACCGGGAGCTGGTCCCATGTCTATAGCACCTTACCGGATGTCGCCAACAGAATTGGTGGAACTCAAGAAACAGCTAGAGGAGCTTTTGGAGAAACAATTTGTCAGGCCGAGTGTATCACCGTGGGGAGTACCAGTGTTACTAGTTCGAAAGAAGGACAGTACCTCGAGATTGTGTGTGGACTATAGGCAGTTGAACAAGTTGACAATCAAGAACAAATATCCTCTTCCGAGAATCGACGACTTGATGGACCAACTGAAGGGAGCAGCGGTATTTTCTAAGATTGATTTGAGATCCGGGCATCATCAGATAAGAGTGAAGACGGAGGATATACCCAAGACTGCTTTTCGTACCTGATACGGTCATTACGAATACCTTGTGATGCCGTTTGGTGTCACAAATGCACTTGCTATCTTTATGGACTACATAAACAGGATCTTTCGTCCTTACTTGGACAAGTTTGTTGTCATTTTCATCGATGACATCCTGATATATTCCCAGAATCGGGAGGATCATACTGAACACCTCAGCATAGTTCTTCAGATTCTGAAGGAGAAAGAACTGCACGCCAAGCTGTCGAAGTATGAGTTTTGGCTAGATGAGGTTAAGTTTTTAGGCCATGTGATCTCAAAGGAAGGGATTGCAGTGGATCTGTCAAAAGTAGAGGCAGTGCTACAGTGGGAAAGGCCGAAGTCAGTGACAGAAATTCGTAGCTTCGTGGGCTTAGCTGGATATTACAGAAGATTCATAGAAGGATTTTCCAAAATTACTGGACCGCTCACTCAACTGACAAAGAAGGACTAAGCTTTTGAATGGACTGATAGTTGCAAACAAAGTTTCCAAGAGTTGAAGGAACGGCTAACTACCTCACCGATATTAGTGCTACCTGATTCGAATGAACCATTCGAGGTGTACTGTGACGCTTCGTATCAAGGATTGGGATCTGTTCTTATGCAGCATAGAAGAGTGGTGGCTTATGCTTCGCGACAGTTGTAAGTGCATGAAAAGAACTACCCGACACATGATTTGGAACTAGCAGCTATGGTCTTTACTCTAAAGATATGGAGACATTTTCTCTATGGAGCAACATTCAACATCTTCAGTGATCACAAGAGCTTGAAGTATTTGTATGATCAGAAAGAGCTGAACATGAGGCAGCGGAGATGGCTAGAATTCCTGAAGGATTATGATTTCCAACTGTTGTATCACCCTGGCAAAGCAAACGTCGTGGCAGACGCCTTGAGTAGGAAGACTGTCAGTGTTTCTGCCCTGATGATTAAGGAAAGAGACCTCATAGAACAGTTTAGGGATGTATGGTCATTTGTTAAGTTGGAACCAGGAAGAATTTGTATGAATATGGTCACCATCTCAAGTGAGCTAATGGATAACATACGGGAAAAGCAGAAGGTTGATGAATTCTTGCAAGAAGCAAGAGAACTGATGAGGCAAGGCAAAAAGACGGAATTTGAAGAGGGAACGGATGGAATTCTGAGATTCCGAGGTAGAGTTTGTATTCCCCGTGACCAAGAGCTTAGGCGATATATTGTGGAACATGCTCACACCAATAAGCTGAGTATGCACCCAAGCATAACTAAGATGTACCAAGATCTGAAGAAATTGTTCTGGTGGCATGGAATGAAGAGCGACGTCACTAGATGTGTGTCGACCTGTTTAGTTTGTCAAAAAGCTAAAGTGGAACATCAAAGACCAGCAGGATTGCTGCAACCATTGTCTATTCCTAAATGGAAATAGGACAGCATTGCAATAGATTTTGTTGTGGGATTACCAAGGACAAGGAAAGGACACGACTTGATTTGGGTAATAATGGATCGACTCACAAAGTCAACTCATTTTCTCCCGATCAACATAAGATACAGTCTGGAGAAGCTGACCCAATTGTATATTGGAGAGATCGTTAGGCTGCATGGTGTGCCTACGAGTATTGTTTCGGATAGGGATCCGAGGTTTACTTCAAAATTTTGGCAGAGTCTACAGGCATCGTTAGGAACAAAGTTACGTCTGAGTTCAACGTACCATCCACAAACCGATGGTCAATCGAAAATGACGATCCAATCTTTAGAAGATTTGCTTAGAGCTTGTTCTATGGAACAGACTGGAAGTTGGGATGAAGTTATACCATTGATAGAGTTCACCTACAACAACAGTTATCATTCGAGTACAAGGACGACACCCTATGAAGCTCTGTATGGACGACGGTGTCGAACACCATTGTGTTGGTACTAAGACGGTGAGCGTCTCACGATTGGACCAAATATCATTCAGCAGACAACAGAGAAGGTTAAAATGATTCAAGAGAAGATAAGAACTGCTCAGAGCCGACATAAGAGTTATGTAGATAAGAGGAGAAAGCCTCTTGAGTTTGAAGAAGGTGAGCATGTATTCTTGAAAGTCACACCCACGACTGGGGTCGGCCGGGCTTTGAAATCTAGAAAACTCACCCCAAAATTTCTTGGACCTTACCAAATTCTTCGCCGGATAGGTCCAGTAGCCTACCAGATAGCCTTACCCCCTTTTCTTTCCAACATACACAATGTCTTCCATGTGTCACAACTGCGTAAATATTTACCTGACCCAAGTCATGTCATAGCACCAGACATAGTACAGTTAAAAGAGAACTTAACCTATGAGGCACCTCCTGTGAGAATCGAGGATCGACGGATAAAACAACTTAGAGGAAAGGAGATTCCATTGGTAAAGGTGATCTGGAATGAGACGACTGGTGATGCAACGTGGGAACTGGAAGACAAGATGAAGGAGCAGCATCCAGAACTATTTTGAGGTATGTAAATTTCGAGGACGAAATTCCTTTTAGTAGGGAGTGTTGTAACACCTCGAAAAATATCTGTCTAAGTATAAATGATCATTTTATATTCTTCTTTATTTTTAGGAATTTTTCTGGAATTTTTCGGAAATGTCGAATATTTTAATATATTTTTCGTTTTACGTACACACTGAGCTGAGAATTGTTGAGGTTAGTGTAACGCTCCGGAAATTAATTATTTTACCACAAATAGTCATTTTCTAATATTTGTGATTTATGTGAATTATTTCAGAATTTTTCGGAAACGGCGAGTATTTTAATATATTTCTCGTTTTGCGAGAACATTGAGCAGAGTCGGGAAAACAACTGTAATGCTTCAAAATCTGGAAAATTATATGACGAATAGTCATTTTATAATATTTGCAATTTTTGAGAATTTTCTGGGAATTTTCCGGAAACGTCGAATATTTTAGTATATTCCTCGTTTTACATGCGCACTGAGCGGAATTGGAGAAACGCGATGTTTTCTCTGTGAACCTTGAACTATGGACATGTCGATGGGAGATCTTACTAAACCTGAGGCTTGACACAGTTTACGAGATTTCACAATTTTTGAGAAATCTTAACAGATAAAACAAACCAATATTGCGAAAAATTTATCTGTCAGATTAATTCAATACTGACTTCTGTCGACTATAACTATTATCCATTAGATAATAGTGTGTAATAAAAATCCTATCATATTATCCCAATGCAATCTACTTTATGTCTAATCCATCCACTTTAATTCAAATTTAATGTTAAATAATCAAAGCTTCTTTGAGAAGCTTTGACCAAGTAATGACCAAATGGCCCTTGGCTTCCAAGAGAAGCCAACACTTTCCCTCTCTTCTCTCTCTAATGCACGGCAGGAGCAGCCCATGCAAGGGGGAAAATTGCATTTCATTTAATCAATTTACTACACTTTAATTCATAATTTCTCAAAACACTTTCTCTCTCATCCTTTCTTCTTCTTCTCTATTTTTCTTTTTCTCCTCCTTCTCTCTACCATTGCTACGGCCAGCCCTTCCTCTCCCCACTCAATCTTCACAAAATTTTCATCTAACTACATTTCCTTAATCCTCTCATCATTCTAAACACTTTTCCCTCTTGGAGTATCTTGAAATTCCACCATCTTCAACACTTTCTTCAAGCTTCAAGTTTGGAGTTCTTGGGTAAGTTTCAAGACCTCTCTTCTCTCCTCTTCATTTTCGGTTTCAAGGGTCCTCTAATGGCCATTTACATTCCATTTTTCATGTCCATATGCTATTCTAATCAAGTCACCATTTCTAGGGTTTTTGGAGGTGTAAATCTGAAAATTCCAAGGAGCTTTCTTGGAGTTCTATTGATTTCTACACATATGTAAGAGGAAGACACTCCTCCTCAACCTCTCTTAGCATTTAGGAACTTTAATTGTGTTGGTTGTGGAAAAACCCTAATGAGGGTTATTCTTTAATTTGATGATTACTATATTTAAATGTTGAAATTGTGATAATTGTGACCTTGGATTGATTTGTTGTATATAGTGGTATATTGGATTGGATTATGTGATTGGAAATGGAAGAAAAATATTTGAGAACCTCTCTTGGAGGGCTACAGTTTTTAGGGTTGAAATTGGGTAAGTTATGATTAAGTTGTAATAAGCATAAGACTAGAATTAATCAAGTGATAAAATGGAATTTAATGGAAGGAAAAACTTGAGATTGAAACTCATGGGATGGCCACGGTTTTGAGCCCAATGTTGGGGTTATGGGTGAGCCAATGTGACGAGTAAGAATTAAGTGAATTTAGAAGGTGATCTATAATGTGATGAATTGGAAAGGATTAGGAATTAAATTCCTAGTGAGGCCACGGCCTCTAAGGCCTTTTAGGTATAAATATGTAACTTTGGTAACATGGAAGCATAAGCAATTATGTGATTAAAAACCTATGTAATGAGATAGATAATTGATAAATTAGAAGAATTTAATATAATCAAGATTTCATAAATTTTAAAGGAATAAGAATGAAATTGTCATAAGACTTAGGAAATTTCAAGTGAGTGAAGAGCAAGAGAGTGTGAGGCCAAAGAGCTTAAAATAATTTACAAGTTATGGGAAATTAAATTGCCTTGGAAGATTAAATTAATTGTAAGAATTGGATTGGATATGAACCTTGAAAAGGAAAACAAATTCTAAGTTAGGATTCATGATGGACCTAAGAATGTACTAATTAATTTGATCTTTATATTATGACATTATGGGTCTATGTGAGTGACCATTCATGTGTTGATGCTTATCTTGGCCAATTGTGGCATATTGTGGAATTGTATGAAATTGTGAATTATACACGTTCATGCATAGAGTCTTATGCATTGTGAATGTCCTGTGGACTGTTGTAAGGCTGAGTTACCTAGGAGATTGAACACACCTTAATGTGGGTGCGAGTAGACTAGTGTAGGTCATGTTTGACCTTGGGGGCATCGGGGTGCGGGTCCTTCACAATGGGTAATTGGTTGCTCTTCTACCCATGGGGCAAACCGATGCAAATGCACCGACGATCCGGACCGAGACACTGTCCTATATCGTGATCTAGCGCGGACTGTCTGTACAATGCCTGATGTGCACGTGAAAATTATTAATGAATAGCACTTTGGCCGCGGCAGCCGAGTTACAGACATGTCTCCTGATCTTTCTCTCTGACTGTTTGTATCTAGCTCCATGGAGTAGGAATTTGGGAAAGCATGCATGTGCATCATGAAATAATCTGTCATTGTAAATCATTATTTTTCTGTAACTATGATTTGTCTGATCATTAATGTAATGAATGTCTGCCTGGAACTGTTTAATTGCTTACTGTTGGATTTACTGCTTATTAATTGGAAATGCTATCTGAGATTGCTATTTGGGCGCATTGCGCCATTTTGTTTCTGGCTGCTATAATTGGTAATGATGGTAGGATGTCTTACCTCTTTTTGTGTTTCCATTATTTGCTGCCTGTGTGTACACTGTATTGATCGAAGACGACGGCAAGGAGGCGGAAGATCCCGATTTTCCTGGCTTCTGGCCCGAACAAGACTAGCATCTACTGAGGCGATGGCGGCACGTATGCGCAGATTTCTAGGCGATGTGCGTCTGACCTTCCTCGAAGGGCCAGAGTGCTGGCATATTAACTTGAACTCCGATCGCTGCGTCTATTTGGGAGATGTGTCGATTGCCCTAACTTGGAGACGTCATGAGGCGCCGATCCTCACCTGCCATGTCAGCTTGCAGCTGGAGTTCTACTTACCCATCCGAGAGATGTGGGGTGATCGTTACTACACCCTTTGGGAGGACTCTTTTGATTCTACTACTCGGGCTCCTGCCCGTGGTTCCGTGGTTCCCATGGAGGTTTCCTTTGAAGAGGAGGATCCTGCTAAGGACCCGGATACGATCCCTCCTCATCTGAGGGACTGATTTTACTAGTAGCTGCTGATGGCTGCCAGTGTTTTATTTTGGGGGCTTGATGTATTATTTTTGGTGGGCTACATATTTTGATATTTCTAGTGGATGTGTATGTAAAATCCATAGGCGGTATAGTTTTGTTTTTGGAAATTTTCGTGCTTGTATCTAAAGTACGCTTGATATTCAAAATATATATATATATATATATATATATATATATATATATATATCTGCGTATTATTCGGATGTGAGTTTTGTTTCTGTCTTACTCTTTATTGTTGTTCAAGTTTCATCACTTAGTTGTATTTACTAATTAATAAAAAAAAAATATCTTTGCCATTTTTACTCACGTATTAAAGTATCGAACAAACTAACTTTAAATTAAATGAACCGGGTCTTAATTGTTTAAAAATTTATTTTTCGCATTTCCTTTTAATTTGACAATGTGACGTTCCCTCCTAAAAAGGGGCATTACATGGTGCATGGTTATGACCTTTGTCACCTTTTTTTGCTCTTTTGGTTATTTTTAAATACAGCCTGCGTGTCGTGTCTTTCTCTCTATATTCTAATTGTACATTCTCTTCTCACCTAACTCCCCTCCTATGTAAAATGAGGTTTCTATGTAATGTAATCTTGATGTGGAAGTAAGAAGACGACATCAAATGAGGACGTTGGTGGAAGACACTTGGTGAAGCTGGTTCGTTCCCTAGGTTTAGTTTTTGATACTCTCATTGGCTTGGGAGAATCAATGCATTAAGGGGCCATAACCATGTCACATTCTTTTTATGCTTTTCATGTATGAGATGCATAGATGTTTATGATATGTTAAATAGTTTAATAAATGGTGAGATCTAATAATAATTATAAAATTCCCTCAAAACAAATATTAAGTCATTGTGTGATGTCTTCCAATGCATGGCACTTGTCAAGGCTAGTATCGATTAAGTATAGGTCTGCCAAAGCAGGATGCCTTTATCTATATCAGTAAGACGTGATGGGATAAATGTAATATCTAACTGCCAGCCATTGGGTCTGACTTAACTAGGTCATTTCAATAGGATTAAAGGCTTAGAGGCATAGAGTTGGGCTTTAGTCCATTAGATGGATTAGAATAAGTGTTATTCACCTAACTATCCAAGAGTTGCATGTGATGTAATTGAAAAATGTTTCCTACCTAAAGAACCAAACTTTGAGTAATTTGCCAAAGCTGACTCAAAGCTAGGTGAAATATAGATCTTGACCCACTAGGAAATCTTACGATGGGATTTTCTGAGTCAATGCTGAGGGTCATTGATTTGAATAAAATAATGGAAGGCATATTTATTTAAAGACCTTGTTAAATATGTTTATGGCATGATACTTATACTTTACATATTTTTGTTAATAGATTACCATGACAACAAACACTTCAAATAACTTATCATTGCGATCTGTCCTTGAGAAAGACAAATTATCTGGGGCAAATTTCCTAGACTGGTATAGGAATATGAGGATTGTCCTAAAATATAAGAAAAATTTGTATGTTCTAGAGTAGCCCATTCATGAGCTGCTAATAGCAAATGCCTCTAGAGTTGAAAAATGATGCTTATAAGAAGCATCAAGATGACGCCTTGGACATCGGATGTCTCATGCTAGCGACCATGAACTTTGAGCTTCAGAAGCAACATGAGAACATGGATGCTTATGATATGATCGTGCACTTAAAAAAGCTTTATCGAGAGCAAGCTACGCATGAGAGATTCGAAATCTCTAAGGCACTTTTTCAATGCAAATTGGTAGAGGGAAGCCCTGTTGGTGCTCATCTGCTCAAAATGATTGGGTACATTGAAAACCCAAAGAGGCTTGGTTTCCCATTAGGTCAAGAGTTGGCCACTGATTTAGTCCTGCAATCGTTGCCAAAAAGTTTCAGTCAATTTGTCATGAATTATAACATAAACGAAATTGACAAATCTCTACCAGAGCTGCTAAGCATGCTAAGAACTCCTGAGCAAAACATTAATAAAAGAAAAGGAAAGGCCATTATGATGGTCTAAAAAGCTAAGGGCAAAAACCAACTGAAGAAGCACAAGGACAAATGGAAGGGCAAGGAGAAATATAAGTCCAGCACTTCTACCTTGAAACCTACGGGCAGAGTGGCTAAGGAAGGTGTATGTAACACCCCTACATTTAATAACCACGACACAATCGTCATTATGCCATAATCACTAAATTTAGGCATGCTACAACTCAATAACAAGTTTTACAAATTTAATCATTATGCATATATAGAAAATATTAGCCACGAATGAAGTCTATTTAGTACACAACTCTTAAAACAAAACTACCGAAGGAAAAATACATTCCATAAATACATATATATCCATAACATAAAGTACTAGTAATACAAAACATATTACTTACATACTAAAACAACAAAGAGAAGTGCACAACTACTATATAAAAACTTGACTCAGCCTAAGTCCAAATACCTAAAGGGTAATATCCCCCACTTGGTCTTCCTCTGGGACTAGAACGGGTAAATTCCCCGGTCGAGGCATGTCTCGACGAATGGGAGTCTGAGCAGTCGACTCCATAGAATCCTCCCGAAGGGTGTGATGCTGATTACCCCACAGGCCTCTAATGGGAATAGAGAACTCCACATGCACAAAAGCATTGAAGTTGAAAGCAGTGACCCCAAGATAGGTACTACTCCTAAGCAGAGTCACCTCCCCGCCACACATGAAATGCTTAGTGTCATGGTCAACACGCTAGGCATCAATACCTCTATGAAGCTGTACCCACACGTAACCAAAGAAATCTCATCTAGACGCCATATCTACAACAATAAATTAGCCAATCAGTAAGGGTGTGGGTCTTCTTCTTATTCCTCACGATCTTTTATCAAACATAAATATAAAAAAGAATGACATAATAAAGAGGTGAGAACTCCTACATCAATACCATCATGGCAGCATGGAGACAGTACAGATAGTAATACTATCCCAATACAATAAGCAACAGTTTCAGATATCGCAGGCAAATTAATATTATCAATTAAACATCAATTGAGCACATCATTCAAGAGAAAATCACAATTATTAAATAGCAGGGATAATGTCAGGAAATCAACAATTCAGTGGATCATTCAAGTATCAGATAATTGAATGTATATAAGATGTCATCATGGTATGCAGACCGACTATGCATGTACACAATGTACCAAATTCCTACTTTATAGAGGTAGACACAATTTCGGGGAGAATGATCCACAAGACATGTTTGTATCTTGTCAAGTATACTTAATGTAACAGTCCCAGCCACCTCATTCGGTACCCGCTGATCTGTCCATCGGTGTCCTAGCCACCTTATTCGGTACCCGCTGGTAAAATGTATGATCATGACTCAATGCATACACACATGTAAATGTCATAATTATCAATGACATGAATTTTATAGTCATAAGCCATCATTGGCCACAATAGTCATCAATAATCATCAACAGTCCTGGTTCCCCACTTGTGAGCCCCGTAGTAGGTTGTCCTTCATTCTCAATTATGTGAAACTTCCATTATCATTTTAATATTAGAATTACACCTAAACTTCAACACTTTTCCCATTGAGTTTTCACTAGGGAATATATCCTCCTATCTTTCACCTAATCCTTATTACTCTAATTTAAAAAAGTTCTTCTCTTTGTCCTTAATAAAATTCACCTAAAATGAATATTTTATGTTTCTCAAAACCTCCCTTACACTTCAAATTCTTGTTTCCCTAATTCAATTAGTCCTCCTATTTGTTCTTAATAAAATTTATTTAATCAAATGTCTTATGATTCTTAAAACCTCACTTTCACTCATTTTCCTTAATTGGCCGAGATTCACTCTTGGTATTGAGGGTAAGATTTCATTTCTTTTCCCTTTCCATCTTATGAGTTCCTAATTAAATATCTAATCACTTAATTATTCAAAATTCCATTTTGATATCAAATTTTATCTTGGTTACCCTAATTAGTCATGAACCCTAAGGTCATTGGACCCAATATTCATCTTCTTATTCCATCATTTTAATTTATCAATTAATCTATTTTCAACCTAAACTTCTAAGTTCCAATTCACCACCATTTTTGTCATAAGTTTCCCATATTTTCTTCTTCTCTTGGCCAAGACACACACCAAGGTGTCTAGACCCCAAAAATTCTTATCATTTCTTCAATCACTAATCACTTGATTATTCAAGTCTTAATTTAGTTCAAAGGTTTAATTTTGATTCTCAATTTTAGGCCATAAGGCCGTGAGGTACATGTCCAAAGGGGTAAGAATCCCTTGTCTTCCACACATGATTTCAAGCATACAAAGTATCACCATTCATCAATATCACATAATAGCATCATAACTAACAATAACATCATACAAGTACATAGGTACAAACCACAAAAATCAAACAACCAAGTGGAGAGATCCACACATGGATCCTCCACCTTCAGCCCAAATTTCATCTCTAACCACCATGAGTGGTTGATGAGGATGTTCTCCCTCTTACCTAATGTGATAACAAGAAAATGAACTCCTTGTTGGTCCTTAGAGATTTCGCCCAAGACCACCAAAACCTTAAAATTTTCAACTCATTAGATTAACATTTAAAGCTTGAAAAAGAGAAAGCCAATGGTCATGGTGATGGCCATGAACACAAAAATGGGAAGAGAAAATGGAAGTCAAGAACTTTACCTCAAAGCTTCAAGTTTAGGACTTGAAGAAAAGGGATGAAGGTGTGAGCTTTTGAGGTAGATTCCAACTAGAAAGAGTCTTAGAATTAGATGTAGTTTAAAGGAATGTGGTTGCTAGAATTTTTTGCAAGCATGAAGAGTGAAAAATAGTGGGAGGTCGTGGGGCTTGAAGAGAAGAGAAAGAAGAGAAAATGTGATAGAGAAATGAGAGAAAAATGAAAAGGAAAGATAGAAACTTTTGAGTAAAAATGAAATGTGATATGTGATTGAGAGAAAAGATGACAAATTGTCATCTTTTTCCTTCCTCCAACCGTAGCCACACAATAGGAGATAGGGAAGAGAAACTTCTCCTACAAGCTTAGTGAAAAGCTTCTTTAAGAAGCCAATTTTCATCTTTTTGAAAGTCAAAGTGATGTCATCAAGATGATGTCACATGGATCTCATTAAAGTGAACACTCTAGAAAAGATGATTAACACTTTACTAAAAGTTATTATCTAATGGACAAAAGTTACAGTTAACAAAACCAGTGTTTATTGTTCGTTGGATAATAGAATGTACCCCGATTTTATTTATCATATAAAATCTCAAAAAATGAAAAGTTCGTAAATTGTGTCCGGCTTAGGTTTGGTAAGATCCCCATGTACCGCTTCATAGTCCAAAGCTTTCCAGTCTCGAAAAAATATCATAGGTTTTCCCGCTTATACGCACGTAAATTGAGAAATATAATAAAATAATTAAAGTCATTGAAATAATTTACAAAAATCACAAATATTATAAAATGAATATAAATCACGAAACAAGCAATTTTCGGGGTGTTACAGTACGTGCTTCCACTGTGGTCAGACCGGATATTGGAAAAGGAACTGTGGCAGGTACCTGGAGGAGCTTAAGAAGAAGGGAAATGAGACTTCTACTTCAGGTATTTTTGTTATAGAAGTCAATTTATCTACTTTTGCATCATGGGTATTAGATGCTAGATGTGGATCTCATATTTGTGTAAATGTGCATGATCTAAAAAGGAGTAGACCATTGGCTAAGGG
The DNA here is from genome assembly GCA_029884605.1 of Ormosia emarginata. Classification (NCBI taxonomy): domain Eukaryota; kingdom Viridiplantae; phylum Streptophyta; class Magnoliopsida; order Fabales; family Fabaceae; genus Ormosia; species Ormosia emarginata. Next base: position 26,242,742 of record JAQQTP010000081.1, on the reverse strand, counting down.
TGAAGTCAACATACAGGTTGGAAATGGAGCAAAAGTTGCTGCTTTAGCTGTAGGGACTTATTTATTATCTTTGTCCACTAGGCTTGTTATTGAGTTAGAGAACTGTTATTTTGTGCCTGCTATTAGTAGGAATATCATTTCTATTTCTTGTTTGTACAAGAAAGGTTTTACTTTTATAATAATGGACAAAAGTTATTCTATTTATTTGAATGATATTTTTTATGGTAGTGCATAACTGAGTAATGGACTTTATGTCCTCAATCTCGTAATGCCCATCTATAACATAAATATTAAAAGGTTCAAATCAAATAATATAAACCAAACTTATCTCTAGCATTGTCGTTTGGGCCACATAAATGAAAAACGCATCTCCAAACTCCATAAAGATGAATTCTTGGACTCATTTGATTTTGAATCATATGAGATGTGTGAGCCTTGTTTATTGGGAAAGATGACTAAAGCCCTATTCATTGGACAAGGTGAAATGACTAGTGATCTTTTGGGCCTCATACATAGTGATGTATGTGGACCCCTAAACACACTAGCTAGAGGTGGTTTTCAATACTTCATTACATTTATGTTAGACCTTTTGTGTACTGTAAGTGCACAGGTCATTCAAGTAATAAAAATGATGAGTAAGATCCTGTCCACAAGGACAAGTTTACGTCCAATGCTAAGTATTAACTAATAGTTTAAGTAATTCTATTCAAGAATATAAAAAATAGGGAAAATAGATATAAACTAAAGACTAGGAAAGCAATAAAGATAATGGCTAGAGCTTAGGAAAATCGTTCTTCACCCTTTACTTCAACTAACAACATGCAATCCTCTTTATAAATATGAATGCAATGATTAAGTTAGCTTGAGAATCTTTATTAGTTGAAAGCCTATGTCTAGGGGTCAATCAATCATGGCTTCATTTACCTAATGCACTATGTTTCCATGAGAACTAGCGTAAACTCCACTCTTTAAGATCTATTCTCAAACACACGTTATGCATGGCTAAAAGGTATATTTCTATCCCATTAGGAATCGAACATGCATCAACCATAAATATGATCTCAAACCCAAAGTCCTATGTCTAGGCTCATTAGATTTTATCAAATCAACTTAAATGATGATCATGCATTTAAGAACATTAAGCACAATATGATTGAACAAAATCATACATCCATACAAACTCAAAGGAGAACAAAATTATTAATATTCATAGAAATGATTTAAAGTATTTCCTAAATACAACTTGACTATACATTGAACATGAAAATAACATACAAAATACATGCTCAAGATAAAGGGAGGAGAGAAAGGCAAAAGGGGAAAGAGAAAGCTCATGGATTTCATCTTTGAAGCTTGAATATTTCTTTAAGAGGAAGATGACCTCCATCCTTAGCTCCCCAGACCTCATCTCCACCTCCAAATGAAGACCCAATTGCGCCTCTTTAACCCTAGGACGACAGAAAACCTAAAACTAAGAAAAAGCTCTTTAAGAAAACTAATGAAAACCTATTTATAGGCTCAGCTCTGCACATCATGCCATGACGTGGCACATGTGGCTTCGTGACACTCGTTGAAATTAGGGCACAATGCCACAACGTTCAATCCTCCTACGCCGCGCGTACCAGCCTCGAGTACCAAACTAAGCAGTAGGGCTAAGATCACAGCGCCATGGCGTGCTCTGCTGGAATTCACCTTGGGCTTTCTCTTCTAATGTTAGGCCTTGGCTTGCTTCAATTAATCTCTTTTTAGCCTATCCTGCATTAGAGAAATCACCAAATTTAGTACAAGTGCAAATCTACTTAATTCAACAAAGAATAGGAAAGAGTATCACAAAAGCTTAAAGGAAGATATCAAAATAGAATTTGACTAATATAAGTCCAAATCCTTCCAAATATGCATAGCAACAAGGACTAAACTATCAAAAGAGCACAAATATAGGGCATAAATAACTACATATAGTGAAGTTATTAATTTATTGATGATTTCAGTAGATATGAGTTTGTGTATTTTATGAAACACAAATCAGAATCCTTTGAAAAGTTCAAGGAATTCAAGAATGAAGTACAAAACCAACTTGGCAAGAGTATTAAAGTCCTTCGATCAGATTGAGGTGGTAAATACTTAAGCTAATAGTTTGATGATAATCTGAAAGAGTGTGAGATAATATCTCAACTCATTCTTCTTGAAAAGAGGAATGGTGTTTTTGAAAAGAGGAACCGGACCTTGTTTGACATGATTCGATCCATGATGAGTCATGTAAACCTTTCAAACTCTTGGGGATATGCTCTATTAACATCAACTTTCACACTTAATCGTGTTCCATCTAAAATTGTTCAAAAGACACTATATGAGATATGGACTGGGAGACGACCCAATATGTCTTTCATGAAGATTTGGGATTGCGAAGCTTATGTGAAATATCAAGTTTTTGATAAGCTTAGGCCTTAATCAGATAAATGCTTCTTTGAGGGGTATCCTAAGGAAACTAAGGGATATTATTTCTATAATCCTATTGAGGGCAAAGTGTTTGTCGCACGGACTGTTGTGTTCCTAGAAAATGAGTTTATCTCCAAGGGAACCACTTGGAGGAAAATAGAACTTGAAGAAATTCAAAGTTCACATAGTAGCAGAGAATCGATGGTGGAAATAGAGCAACTTCCACAAATCGTTGTGGAATCACAACCTGCTCTAGTAGCATAAGACCCGCATAAGTCTAACAGGATACGTTATCAACCAAAGAGATATGGATTTCTTGTGGTCCAACAAGGTGATGTATTGCTCATGGATCTAGATGAGTCTGTGACTTACCAGGAAGCCATAATTAACCTAGAATTTGAGAAATGGCTTGAAGGCATGAGATCTGAAATGAAATCCATGTATGCCAACTAGGTATAGACCTTGGTTAACCCATCTGATGAGGCAAAACCCATTGGGTGCAAGTGAGTTTTCAAAAAGAAAACTAACATGGATGGTAACATGCATACCTTTGAGGCACGATGGGTGGCTAAAAGTTTCAAGCACATTCATAGTGTAGACTATGATAAGACTTTTTCCCCAGTTGTCATGCTAAAATCCGTTCGGATCTTGCTTGTTATTGTAGCATACCACAATTATAAAATCTGGAAAATGGATGTCAAAACTGCTTTCCTTAATGGAAATCTCCTCGAGGATGTGTACATGACACAACATGATGGTTTTGCCACTCCACAAGATGCTAGAAAGGTGTACAAGTTGCAATGATCTATTTATGGATTGAAGCAAGCTTCTAGAAGATGGAATCTTCATTTTGATGATACAATAAAATAATTTAGTTTCATCAAGAATGAAGAAGAATCTTGTGTCTACAAGAAGGTTAGTGAGAGCACAATTGTCTTTCTGGTGTTGTATGTAGATGACATACTACTCATTGGAAATGACATCCCTACCCTACAGTCTGTAAAGACTTAGTTAGGGAAATGCTTTTCTATGAAGGACTTAGGCTAAGCCACCTATGTATTAGGTATCAAGATCTATAGAGATAGATTACAGAGACTGCTTGACCTAAGTCAAAGTACATACATAGACAAAGTGTTAAGATGATTTAACATACATGAATCAAGGAAAGGACTCTTGCCTAGTGTAAGCCTATTTAAGGCTCAATCGGGATCACATGAGCAAGATTTCATATGCATCTGCAATTTGATCTATTATGTATACCATGTTATGTATGTAACACCCCAAATTTTATTTATTTTAATATAAATATTCATTTTCTAATATTTATGATTTTTGAAAATTTTTCTGGATTTTTCTGAGAACGTGGAATATTTTAATATTATTCTTCGTTTTACGTGTAAATTGAGCAGAGTCAGGGAAATGAAATATTTTTCTCAAGAACCTTGATCTGTGAAAACGTCGACGGGGGATCTTACTAAACCCGAGACTAGACACGGTTTACGATATTTTACGTTTTTCAAAAAATTTTAACAGACAAAATAATAAAATACTGTGTAAATTTCATCTATCAGATAAATTAATACTGACTTCTGTCGACTGTAGTAATTGTCCATTAGACGATAACACGTATCAAAAACCCTACCACATTATCTTAATGTAATCTACTTTATGTCTAATCGAGCTCACTTTAATTCAAATTAGTATACCTTAATTAAGAAGCTTCTTTGAGAAGCTTTGGCCAAATGACAACCTTGCCCTTGATTTGTTGGGGAAGCTAAAATTTTTCCCTCTTCTCTCTCCAATTGCCGCAGCACACCCTTGCCCAAGGGGGGGAAATTTGACTCCCACACACTTCACACACTTAGTTACTTTCATTCATTTTCACCTATCCACTTCTCTCTCTAACCCTTTCTTCTTCATCTTTCTCTTCCTTCTCTCTTCTTCCTCTTCTCCGTATGAAATTGCAGCCCCTACCTTCAACCATTTTCTTCACTTTCCTCTTCATCAAGACCATTTTTACACTCACCTTAACCCCATCTACATCTTTCATTTAGAAAGTTTTTCCAAAAATCTAACCTTTCCTCCATTGTCTTCCAAGGCAAAGCTTCTAACTTTGAGGTAAAGTTTTCATTTTTCTTCTATTTTCTCTTCATTTTCGTGTTCCATGGTCTCTTTGATGACCATGGATCTATTCTTTTTCAACCATTGGTGTTGATTCATTATCTTGAAAATCCTAGGGTTTTGAAGGCTCAAAACCGAAATCACCAATGAGCTAAAAGGAGACCATTTTCATGATTCTTCCTTAGGTAAGAGGGAGATTACTCACTTCAACCACTATTGGTGGTGAGGGAACATTTGTATGCTTGTTGATGGAGAAATCCATCTTTGTATGCTCACTTTATTTAGTGATTTTGCATGTTTATATATTTTTGAATTGGATTGATGCTTGATTAGTAATCTTAAACATATTGGATGTGTTGAATATGCTTGATCATGTTAGGGTTGCTAAATGAAAAATTTGGAGTTTCCTACCCTAATATGGTGCCACGGTTTTGACTAGAATTTAAGGGTGTAAAATTATTTTTGTACACAAATAAATAAAGCTAATGTAATTAAATGTTGAATGATAACATTAAAGTTAATGAATGGAAAGTTTTAAGGGTTTAATACCCTAAAGGGAGACCACGGTTTTGGCTTGAAACCATAAGAGATTGGATTGATTTTGGTGGACTAAAACTTAAATGATTGGATATCAAGGAACTAAGGCATAAAATGGAAGAAAATTTGGAACTTGGAAACCTAGTGAGGCTATAGTTTTAGAGGGAAAACCTTGAGGCTAAATGATGCCTTGGTGCATCTTTTGAGACTAAGAATTAGAGACATGCATAATCCTTAATGAAGTGGAAGAATTAAAATTGAATAATGATACTTTAGAAAGCCACAGTTTTGAAGGGGCATTTACCCTAAAATTTTCATAATTGACTTAAGAGTAAGACTTTGCAAATGTGGATCCATAATGTAGACTTGTGTTAATTGATGAATCATGATAACATGTTGATGTTGAAAAATGAATATATATGCCATGGTGGTATGCTTATGATGAATGCATCATTGATAAACATACATGATGTACATTGAGTCGTCATACATATGTGTTGTTCGTTGGACATTGTTTGAAAGGCGGTGTATGCCTAGGAGTTGAATAACACCTATGTGCGGGTGTGAATAAACTAAGCGTAGGGTCATAGTGGTTGGCCCTGGGGGCGTCGGGGAATGGGTGTCTCACAATAGACAGTGGTAGCTCCACTAGGGCCGTGGGATAGATCGATGCAACACACTGACGATCCGGACTGAGATGCTGTCTTATATTGCAATCAACTGTTGAGGTGCCATGTATAAACCATTTGCGCAACTATTTTATGAGATGAAGCACACTGTTTTTAAGGCTAACGATATACTGACATTACTCCTTGATTATTCACTTTGAAAATGTTAATGTCTAGTTCCATGGAGTAGGATTTTTGGTACCTTGTGTGTTGTGAATTGTCAGTCTCATAATCTATTGAGCATGAACATTTATAACTGTTCTTATTACTTTAATAATTGTCTGGTTATCTGAACTGTTAACTGCCGAGAATTTCACTATTGTTTGCCTGTTATCGCAATTATTGCAATTAATTATTGTTGTTTTGCTTTTACTGTTAATTTTAATATTGCTGTGATTAAATATATATACTATGTTATATGTGGGCATCTAGCGCCGTTTTGTTTTCTTACTACCATACTGGTAATGAAAGCTGGGTGTTTCACCTCTTTCTGTATTTTTGTGTTTCCGTATTTTGTTGGTCTGTTTACTTTTGAGAAGACGAGCGTAAGGAAGAAGAGGCTCCTGAGTTTTTGGGTTTTTGGCCATACTACGACTGAAGCTTATCAAGGATGACGTCGCGCCCTCGTGGATTTTTGGGCTACACACAGATAACTTTTCACAGAGATCCTGATTGTTGGCACATTAATGTGCAGATGGACCATTGTGTGTTCCATGGAGAGTTAACGGTGTCCTTGGTATGGGGTCGTTATGACGTTGTTATTTTTGATTTTCATGCTTTTGTCTGGTTAGAGTAATATCTGCCCGTTAGGGATATGTGGACTGACATGTACTACACCTCACGTGATGACTCTTTTTTGTCCACTGCTCGGGCTCCTGCCCGTTGCTCTGTCGCTCCGATGGATGTTTCATTGGACGAAGAAGACCCTGAGGAGGACCCAGCTACGGTCTCTTCTCGTCAGTCTTAGGGGCTGATACTATTGGTAGCTACTGATGGCTAATCATTTATCTTTTTGGGAAGCCTGACGTTTTGCTGTATATGATGGGGGTATATTTGTATCACTCTGGGTGGGTACATCTTTTGCTTTTCTTTTTGTATATTCTGGAATGTAACTAAACAGGCTGATGCATATAATATATATTGTGTATGTATGAATTTCAATACTGTGTCGATTTTACCGCATTTGTAATTATTGCTATCTTCTAACGTTATTTAAAGAAAAAAATGTGTACACATATCTCAATATTCGATCATCTTACAATCCAAGGATGCAAATTATTGAATCAAGCATTAATTAATGAACCGGGTGTAAATTAATCAAAGTAATTATTATTTCTGTAAATTTTTATTTTGTTTCTTTATATTATGGTGCGACGTCCCTTCTTCGCAGCATTAAGAAAAAGGGCGTTACACTGTCTTGGTATCAGAGCCCTGGTTTAAGTTTTCTTTTGGGTCATGTGGTATTGGACTGTTTTGTTTGTGCTGTGAGATTCTCTGTGTATCTTTGTATTTGGTATTCCACAAGGATACATCTGACTTTTCTCTGTGTGTTGTATAGCTTGATTTGAAAGGAGGTATGGCTCATCTGTTACCAAGTGGCCTCAATACTCAAGAGGGGGGTGAATTGAGTAAGTAAAACAAGTTCGCAAATCTTTCGCAAATCGTTTGATAAACAATTTTCGTTGAAGCTATTGAACGATTAGAGATAATTGGATGAATGAGATAAACACTTTTACTTATAAATATGATAGTCAAAGGAGACAATATCCAATCAATTCAATAAAATAGTAAACTAAATAAAGAGAAGGGTTTAGAGAAAACAAACACAATCGTTTATCCTGGTTCGATCACCAATCCACTTGTGATCTACGTCCAGTCCCCAAGCAACAACTTGAGATTTTCCACTATATCTTCATGCTTCAATGGGTGCTTGACAACCACTACAATCTTGAGTGTAACATCCCGAAAATTTATAATTTTAGGATAAATGGTCATTTTACAATATTTAGGATTTTTAGGAATTTTTCTAGATTTTTCTGGGAACGCAGAATATTTTAATATTATTTCTCGCTTCGCTGCAAGCACATTGGACAGACTGGCGTAAACGACCGTAACGCTTCCAAAGTTGGAAAATTATATGACGAATAGTCGTTTTATAATATTTGTAATTCTTGAGAATCTTCTCGGGAATTTTCCTAAACGACGAATATTTTAATATATTCCTCGTTTTGCGTGCACACCGAGTCAAACAAACCTAGAAAATGGAATATTTTTCCCGAGAACCTTGAACTATGGAAACGTCGACGGGGATCTTACTAAACCCGAGACCGGACATAGTTTACAAGGTTTCACATTTTTCGAAAAATTTTAACGGATGAAATAATAAAACAACAAATGAAGGATTAATCTGTCGGATAAATTAATACCGACTTTAGTCGATTGTATGTATTATCTAATAAATAATAATATGTAATAAAAATCTTATCACACTGTTCAAAATTTACCTTGTATCATGTCCCTTTAGCTTTATTTTCAAAACAAAAGTTAAATTAATTAAAAAAAAAAAAAAAAACCAAACATTTACTCATTTGGGAAGCTTCTAGGAAATTTCCTTCATTTCACATTTTCTCTCTCTTCCTCCTCACCCTTCTCTACTACAGAGGCCTTAGGAGCCCAATACTCACATTTCATTATATCTCTTTTCTCCCCTTCTCTTCTTCTTCTCTTCTACGTTTCTTTTCTTCTTCTTCTTCTTCTTCTTTTCTTTTTTTTCTCTTCTCCACCGTCCACCCTTTCCACTCACCATTTTCATTTTCTTGCTTCACCATTCCACATCTAGCTTTCTCCCATCATTCCAAGAGCATTTTCCTTGTGGCCATCCTTGGTTCTTCTTCTTCTTCTTCTTCTTCTTCTTCATTCTCCACCATTAAAGCCAAAGCTTGGAGCTTTTGAGGTAAAGTCTTCAACTCTCTTCCATCTCCTTCTCATTTTCGTTTTATTGGTCACCTATGTGGCCAAGGAGTCATTTTCTATGATTGGAGTGAACACATTGGGGATTTCTCACCCTAGGGTTTTTTTTTTTCTCTTGAAGGGAAAACGAAAATCAAGAGCAAAAAGGGAAAGCATTCTTGTGATTGCCTTCATTTAGGTAAGAGGAGATAATCCTCTTCAACCAATCTTGGTAGTAAGGAAATGTCTTGTGTGTTGTTGTTGATGAGAGAATCCATGTTGGATTTCCTCTTTGTTATGTTGGGTTATTTCCATGATGTTGTTGTTTGATTTGTATGGATGTATGAATGTATATTGTGTGACTTGATGATTATGAACTCATATGTTGCTATTTTGTAATTAAATGTCATGTATCTCATTTTAGAATGGTTGAAAATTGATGAGGGATTTTGGATAATGAATGGGCCAGGGCTCTGCAGAAAAGAATTCAGAACCCCTGTTAATGCACTAGCGCCCAGGCGGCGTGCATAGAGCGCCAGCGCCTGCGTGCCCGAGAAGTTTTCCCGTAACGCGGCCCGGTGAGCGCTCGGGCGCTTCGTGGTCGCGTCTAGGCGCTACACCGCGCCCGGCGCTACGATATGGCGTCTAGGCGCCCATGACGAAACCGTAGGAAACTGTGAGATGAAGCCTATGTAATTGAAAATATAAATGTTAGTGTTGGGATGTGAGATGGAGAGCTTTAAGGGTTATTTAACTCAATTTGAAGCTAGGATATTAGATTAAAACTATAAGGGATTAGAATGAACTTGGTGAACAAAAACTTAAGTAAAGGATATCAAGAAATCAATGCATAAAATGGGAGGAATTGATGTTAGCAAAGGGACCTTAGGGAAGCCACGATTTTGATCATTGATTTTAGGAATGAGATTGACCCCATGAAGAATAAAAACTAAATGATCGGTATCGAGAGACTTGAGCATAACGCGAGATGGAAACTTACTTAGTGATGAATTCTTGTAAGAATGGAAAATATTGAATAAGAACGCGTAATGGACCCTAAAAGCATATTACCTTATTTGATTTCAATATTATGATATTGTGGATTCATATGAGTGACCAATGTTGTAATAATGCTTGTTTGAGCCAATTGTGGCATATTATGGAATAGTATGTGATGTTGATCATACATATTCATGCATAGAGTCTTATGCATTGTGAATGTCCTTGTGGATCCAGTTGTAAGGCCAAGTTGCCTAGGAGATTGAACACACCCCGGGTGCGGGTGCGAATAGACAAGTGTGGGTCGTGTTATGACCTCGGGGCGTCGGGTGCGGGTCCCTCACATGGACGCTTTAGAGCTCCTCTGCACCGTGGGGCAAACCGATGCAAACACACCGACGATCCGGACTTGACACCGTCCTATGTCGTGATCGAGCGTGGGCCGTCTCGTACAATGCCCGATGTGCACGTTGAAAACCGTTGAGTTTTAGCACTGTCGCGGCAAAAATGAGTTGCGACACGTCTCCCGATCTTTCTCTCCGCTTGATTTAGTCTAGCTCCATGGAGTAGGAATTGGGAAAGCATGCATTATGCATCGTTCATTGCTTCGGTCTTATAAACTGTTGAGCATGAATATCTCAGTAAATGATTACCCGATTATTGTACCGATTCTTGGAATAACCATTGTGATCCGCTCGCTATTGCTTACGTAGTTCTACCTTTACCATAAATATCACCGTTGTTATTGAATCGATTATCGCTTAGAATTGAATTGCTTCTTTATAATTTTTGTTGTTGTTATTGATAAATGCATGAACTGTATTGCTCGGTGGGCGCTTTGCGCCGTGCTATTTTCTTGCTGCTAATAGTGGTAATGAATGACGGGTGTCTCACCTCTTTCCTATATTTTTGTATTGCTGTTTTATATTCATATTTGATAAAAGATCGTGAAGAAGATGATGAGGAACCACACCTTGCCGATGGGATTGAGAACCTGGCAAGATTTCTTTGATTTCATGGGAGCGCAGCTGCGAGGGGGCATTGATGCCTGTTGTGTCAACTGGGGCACCGAGTGTCACATGCATATGGGGTTGCGGCTTTGTCTGCTGGTAGTACCCATCCCTGGGCTATTACCTCCCCCTTTTTCATGTTTTATTCCCGCTGTATTTTACTTGACTCTGTAATTATTATATTCTATGTTATCAGTGATTCGTGTAAGTTGGCTATAAAATATATATGTATAAAGAATGTGATTTCATTTCAATGGTTGTATTAAGGGTTGTATGCAGCTATAATTCATTCATGGCTCGTATTTTCTACTTATGTATAAATGCGAAGAGATAAACTCGTTAATTTTTCTTAAACTACTGTTATCATGACTGTGACACGCCTGGATTTAGTAACTGTGGTGTAATGACGATTGTGCCGCAGTTGGTACATCAAGGGGTGTTACATTGGGTGGTATCAGAACAGTTCATCCTATTGAGCCGGGGTATGGACTTGCTATGTTTAGGCATATTAGAATTTGGTCTGTTGTGCACTTCCTTGTCTCTTGATTGAGATGATGGGAAAGGAATGCATGGCTTGCCATAGGTTGAATGTTGATAGCTACTGTTATACAGTTGCATGATATTGAGGACTGGCCTACTCAATATGTAATGTTCTGTGTGTACAGGAAACTATGACTTCACCTAGGCGTATCGTGTTAGGAAAATAGGAATTCTTTTGTGAGGAGATCAAAAGGTCTTGGAAAACCGATCTTCTGGAGAAAGAAATAATACGTGTAAACTAGATTCGAGAAGTAGTTTGGAAGTTGACGGCTTGCGAGGGATTACGCTGTGGAAGCATAACGAAGAAGTTCGAGCTAGAGATCGTTAGGGTTCGTGAATTGAACTTGTCTTGTTTGAATTGTGTGAATTGTATGACTCTCTCGTATTTGGTTTTCATAGGGAGATAACGCTGTTTAAAATAATGATGTTTGTTTTGTTGTGTTATGTTTGTTTATCCTCAAAAGAGTCAATGGCTCGTGGCGTACGTACGCATGTGAGCGCAGGACAAGACAATAGGAGTATGGCTGCAACGCAGAAGAAAGGCAAATGATAGCCGAGATGACGACTCGTCGGATCGAGGACCACGCAACAACGAGAATTGGAAGTGGAGGTCCGAATCTGTTGAAGGAAGGTCGGCGTTGGGGCAAACGTGGACTACCTAGATTCCAAAGGAGGAATAATAGAAAAGTTAACCAGTTTATGCGGAAACCATATGCACGGGTATCAGGGAAACAACAACAACAACCAATTCCTGGACAAAGTACTAGTGGTGGTGTATCCAGTCAGACCTCGACATCTTCACCAAGATGTAGGAAATGCGGAAAGAACCACTTCACGAGGGAGTGTAAAATCGAAGGGATAATCTGTTTTAAATGCGGAAAGCCTGGACATGTCTCCCGCAACTGCGACCAAGTAAAGGCAAATTCTTCAATCAATGCTGTAAGGGCTGTGGAACCACAAGCAGAAGCCAGAACTTATACCTTGGGTGGTGCTGAAACCTCGACATTTGGAGATCTAAACAAGAGAAGTTACGCCTCAAGTGATGACCCTGTAATCGTACTGTATAATTCTGGGGGTAACCCTTCCTTTTACAATTTGTAACCGTATGGATCGTTTGGATTCATTTATATCTTTCTTATCTTTAACTTAAGTTACTTCTATTTCTGTTACTAAGACTTGTCGTTGACACCTAAGTTGTGTAATCTATCCCACTTCTACTAAGATCGAGTCTTTTGTTAACCTATCTTGCTTACCTTAAATCATATCTGTTCGAGTTCATGATTTTAGAAAGTGATCGGTCGTTTTCTGGTTATTGTCTGCTAGGTCATTCTGATAAAAATCTTAGTGGTTTTTGAAACTAAGACTTTTGAATTCGTGACAACCAACAAAGTCTAAGCTTCATAAGGGAAAGGAGCTTGAGGGTATATGTTAATGTTTTCCGTAGAGAACCAAGAGTAAAGGGAATATAGATGCCGCTCTTATAGTCGAAGAGTGTCATATGTCAAACTACGATAATGTTGATTAAGGAGAAGAATGAAATTTCTCGGTGAGACGGGGACCGTCACAAAATAAACAAGGCTTCAATCAAGGAGGAGTGTCCTCGGGGAAAGATGAGCAATTCAATGGGCTGGTGAGGAAAGAGTCGCTGTTCCTTCCAAGATAAATGTATGTCCTAGTCATCGAGGGATTTGTGGAAATAGAGAATGTTCCCAAAATGATTTTACGAGTGTGCTTTCGACATTATGGGTATTCCGTGATGTCAATCGGAGTGACAAGCGCTCCTATTGTATTCATGGACAATGTGAATTATATTTCCTATCCTTACCTAGAACAGAATTGTCGTTGTCATTAATGATGACATTCTGATCTATTCTCGAAGATATGGGGAGATACGTCGGACATCTCGGTATAGTTTTCCTGACTTTGAAGAAGATGAAGTAAATGCTAAAGTATCAAAGTACGATTTCCCGTCTGAAGAGATTCAGTTTTTGGGTTGTGAAATTCCAAATGGAGGAATTGTTATGAATTCACCAAAGGTTGGAGCAGTTCTTCAAAAGGAAAGACCGGAAACCGTAAAGGAGACTTGTAGCTAATGGAATTAGATGATTTTATCGAAGAAGCACCGATGAATTCTCCAAGACGGCAGAATCTCTTACGTAGCTTACAAGAAGAGGATCAAATTTCTACGAGCTGGCACAGGTAAAGAAGGTTTTCCAAGAATTGAGTAGATATTTCGATGCTCACTAGTTTTGATTCTACCGAACCTCGAGAAACCATTTGAAATACCTTGTGATACTTCGTATTAAGGTTTCGAATGTGAGCTCATGCAAAGCTGGGAAGTTGTGGCTTGCACCTCAAGGTAGTTGAGGGTGCATGAGGAGAGTTACCCGATCCGTGACTTGTAATTGACCACTGTGGTATCCGCTCTGAGAATGTAGGGACACTTTCTATATGGAGCAAAATTCAATGTCCTTAGCTGTCACAAGAACCTGAAGTACTTAATCGACGAGAAGGAACCAAACATGAGGCAGAGAAAGTGACTAAAGATTTTGAAGGAACATGATCTCTAACTTTAGAGTCATCTTGGAAAAGAAAACACTATGGCGGACGCTTTAGAATCAGAAACTGCCTAATGCCTTCATTATGAGGGTTGATAAGAAGGAATTAGTGGAGTGATTCGAGGACAGGTGGTTGTCATTGGAAATGACACCGGATGAGGTATGTCTAGATATAATCATTATTTCAAATGATTTGTTAGGGAGGATTCGAGAGAAGTAGAAACAGTGATCAATTTCTACAAGACAAGAAAGAGCTATTGAGATAAGGCTTAGTGTCGGAATGTGAGGAAGGAACTCGACAGAATCTTACTGTTCATGAGTGAAGGTTGCATACCAGATGATTCAGAACTTAAGCAGTTTATTCCTAATAAAAACTCACGAGAGTAAACCGAGTTTACCCATCGGAGCGATCAAGATATATCAAAATCTAAAAACAGAAGTAATGGTAGCAAGGGATGAAGAAATGCATTGCTAAATGTGTGTAATCTTGTCTAAGTTGCCAAAGAAACTCACTCTTGAATTCTACGGGCTATATCAAATTCTTTTCGGATTGGTCCAGTGGCCATAACTAATCTTTGCCATCTCTTCTTTTCAAATCTTCATGATATCTTCGGTATGTCATGATCACGAAAGTATATCCTTGGACCCAGCCATGTTAACGAACGGGACACAGTATGATTAAAAGAGAGTTTAACCCATGGAATGCTTCCTGTGAGATCGAGAATAGAATAGCAAAGCGACATGGAGGTCAGAAGATAAGGTGAAGAAACAACGTCGATATTTATCCTAAGGAATGAAAATTTCGAGGACGAAATTTCTATTTGAAGGGGAGTGTTGTAACATCCCGAAAATTTATAATTTTAGGATAAATGGTCATTTTACAATATTTAGGATTTTTAGGAATTTTTCTAGATTTTTCTGGGAACGCAGAATATTTTAATATTATTTCTCGTTCTGCGCGCACATTGGACAGAATTGGCAGAACGACCGTAACGCTTCCAAAGTTGGAAAATTATATGACGAATAGTCGTTTTATAATATTTGTAATTCTTGAGAATCTTCTGGGAATTTTCCGGAAACGACGAATATTTTAATATATTCCTCGTTTTGCGTGCACACTGAGTCAAACCGGGAAAATGGAATATTTTTCCCGAGAACCTTGAACTATGGAAACGTCGACGGGGGATCTTACTAAACCCGAGACCGGACATAGTTTACAAGGTTTCACATTTTTCGAAAAATTTTAACAGATGAAATAATAAAACACTGTGAAGGATTAATCTGTCAGATAAATTAATACCGACTTTAGTCGATCTGTAGCTGTTGTCTAATAAATAATAATATGTAATAAAAATCTTATCACACTGTTCAAAATTTACCTTGTATCATGTCCCTTTAGCTTTATTTTCAAAACAAAAGTTAAATTAATTAAAAAAAAAAAAAAAAAAAAACTCATTTGGGAAGCTTCTAGGAAATTTCCTTCATTTCACATTTTCTCTCTCTTCCCTCTCCTCACCCTTCTCTACTTGAGAGGCCTTAGGAGCCCAATACTCACATTTCATTATATCTCTTTTCTCCCCTTCTCTTCTCTTCTTCTTCTCTACGTTTCTTTTCTTCTTCTTCTTCTTCTTCTTTTTTTCTTTTTCTTTCTCTTCTCCACCGTCCACCCTTTCCACTCACCATTTTCATTTTCTTGCTTCACCATTCCACATCTAGCTTTCTCCCATCATTCCAAGAG
This sequence comes from Ormosia emarginata, assembly GCA_029884605.1. Taxonomy (NCBI): domain Eukaryota; kingdom Viridiplantae; phylum Streptophyta; class Magnoliopsida; order Fabales; family Fabaceae; genus Ormosia; species Ormosia emarginata. Next base: position 26,227,186 of record JAQQTP010000081.1, on the reverse strand, counting down.
CATTTTCCTTGTGGCCATCCTTGGTTCTTCTTCTTCTTCTTCTTCTTCTTCTTCCTCTATTCTCCACCATTAAAGCCAAAGCTTGGAGCTTTTGAGGTAAAGTCTTCAACTCTCTTCCATCTCCTTCTCATTTTCGTTTTATTGGTCACCTATGTGGCCAAGGAGTCATTTTCTATGATTGGAGTGAACACATTGGGGATTTCTCACCCTAGGGTTTTTTTTTTCTCTTGAAGGGGAAAACGAAAATCAAGAGCAAAAAGGGGAAAACATTCTTGTGATTGCCTTCATTTAGGTAAGAGGGAGATAATCCTCTTCAACCAATCTTGGTAGTAAGGAAATGTCTTGTGTGTTGTTGTTGATGAGAGAATCCATGTTGGATTTCCCTCTTTGTTATGTTGGGTTATTTCCATGATGTTGTTGTTTGATTTGTATGGATGTATGAATGTATATTGTGTGACTTGATGATTATGAACTCATATGTTGCTATTTTGTAATTAAATGTCATGTATCTCATTTTAGAATGGTTGAAAATTGATGAGGGATTTTGGATAATGAATGGGCCAGGGCTCTGCAGAAAAGAATTCTGCAGAACCCCTGTTAATGCACTAGCGCCCAGCGGCGTGCATGAGCGCTTCGGCGCTCAGTGCCCGAGAAGTTTTCCCCGTAACGCGGCCCGGTGAGCGCTCGGGCGCTTCGTGGTCGGCGTCTAGGCGCTTACACCGGCGCCCGGGCGCTACGAGATATGGCGTCAGGCGCCCATGACAAACCAAGAGGAAACGTGAGATGAAGCCTATGTAATTGAAAATATAAATGTTAGTGTTGGGATGTGAGATGGAGAGCTTTAAGGGTTATTTAACTCAATTTGAAGCTAGGATATTAGATTAAAACTATAAGGGATTAGAATGAACTTGGTGAACAAAAACTTAAGTAAAGGATATCAAGAAATCAATGCATAAAATGGGAGGAATTGATGTTAGCAGTGGACCTTAGGGAAGCCACGATTTTGATCATTGATTTTAGGAATGAGATTGACCCCATGAAGAATAAAAACTAAATGATCGGTATCGAGAGACTTGAGCATAACGCGAGATAGAAACTTACTTAGTGATGAATTCTTGTAAGAATGGAAAATATTGAATAAGAACGCGTAATGGACCCTAAAAGCATATTACCTTATTTGATTTCAATATTATGATATTGTGGATTCATATGAGTGACCAATGTTGTAATAATGCTTGTTTGAGCCAATTGTGGCATATTATGGAATAGTATGTGATGTTGATCATACATATTCATGCATAGAGTCTTATGCATTGTGAATGTCCTTGTGGACTGTTGTAAGGCCAAGTTGCCTAGGAGATTGAACACACCCTAGGTGCGGGTGCGAATAGACAAGTGTGGGTCGTGTTATGACCTCGGGGCGTCGGGGTGCGGGTCCCTCACATGGACGCTTTAGAGCTCCTCATGCCGTGGGGCAAACCGATGCAAACACACCGACGATCCGGACTTGACACCGTCCTATGTCGTGATCGAGCGTGGGTCGTCTCGTACAATGCCCGATGTGCACGTTGAAAACGGTGAGTTTTAGCACCGTCGCGGCAGCCGAGAGTTGCGGAACACGTCTCCCGATCTTTCTCTCCGCTTGATTTAGTCTAGCTCCATGGAGTAGGAATTGGGAAAGCATGCATTATGCATCGTTCATTGCTTTGGTCTTATAAACTGTTGAGCATGAATATCTGTAAATGATTACCTGATTATTGTACTGATTCTTGGAATAACCATTGTGATCTGCCTGCTATTGCTTACTGTAGTTCTACCTTTACCATAAATATCACTGTTGTTATTGAATCTGATTATCGCTTAGAATTGAATTGCTTCTTTATAATTTTTGTTGTTATTGATAAATGCATGAATGTATTGCTCGGTGGTGCGCTTTGCGCCGTGCTATTTTCTTCTTTGCTAATAGTGGTAATGAATGACGGGTGTCTCACCTCTTTCCTATATTTTTGTATTGCTGTTTTATATTCATATTTGATAAAAGATCGTGAAGAAGATGATGAGGAACCACACCTTGCCGATGGGATTGAGAACCTGGCAAGATTTCTTTGATTTCATGGGAGCGCAGCTGCGAGGGGGCATTGATGCCTGTTGTGTCAACCGGGCACGCACGAGTGTCACATGCATATGGGGTTGCGGCTTTGTCTGCCGGTAGTACCCATCCCTGGGCTATTACCTCCCCCCTTTTCCATGTTTTATTCCCCGTATTTTACTTGACTCGTAATTATTATATTCTATGTTATCGTGATTCGTGTAAGTTGGCTATAAAATATATATGTATAAAGAATGTGATTTCATTTCAATGGTTGTATTAAGGGTTGTATGCAGCTATAATTCATTCATGGCTCGTATTTTCTACTTATGTATAAATGCGAAGAGATAAACTCGTTAATTTTTCTTAAACTACTGTTATCATGACTGTGACACGCCTGGATTTAGTAACTGTGGTGTAATGACGATTGTGCCGCAGTTGGTACATCAAGGGGTGTTACATTGAGCACTCAACACTGTGGGATACCTCACCCTAATGCTTGAGCCTCTATTTTCCAAGGGATACCTCACCCTTACAATACTTGAGGGATGCCTCACCCTCACTAAACAGATTGTATAAGATTTAAATGGAAGAAACTCTCTCTAGAGCAAGTATTACAAATTGAAGCACTATGGTATTTGGGATTCACACAAGTTTAAGCTCAAATCAAAGGATTTTGTAGAATGATGATAAAGACTTGTTTAAAGCTCAATACAAATTTTCCAGAATGATAGACTCAGTTTTTTCTAACCCCCCAACGAAGCCCAACATGCAAATATATATAGGTAAGGGTTATTTAATGCCGTTGGAAGTGGTTGTGAGCAATTAATGCTCAGCAATATAGCCGTTACGGGCTTCTCCCTGTTTTTCCAGAACATAGGCTAACCGGTTAGGAATGTGTCCTAATCGGTTAGGACACCACGAAAATGAGTTCTGGGAAGGATGCTAACCGGTTAGTCCTCCAAGCTAATCGGTTAGGACATTACCAACGTGGGTTCTGAGTTGATGTATAACCAGTTAGGTCTTCTACCTAATCGGTTAGAATAACACGTTTTTGGCTTCTGAGTTATAGAATAACCGGTTAGGCCATCTGCCTAATCGGTTAGGACAGGATTAGAAAGACTTTTGAGTTTATGAATAACCGGTTAGGCCATCTGCATAATCGGTTAGGACAAAACATTTTTGGCTTCTGGAAGTGATACTAACCGGTTAGGTCTTCTACCTAATCGGTTAGGACAAATATATTTTGGCCTCTGAGATATAAAATAACCGAGTAGCTACTTTGCCTAATCGGTTAGGCACGTTAAAAAAACGAGGCAAAGCTTTTGTTTGAACTAACTAACCGGTTAGGAGCTGGTCCTAATCGGTTAGGGGCCTTGAAATTTTGGCTCCTAATGTTTATCAAGAGGCTGGTAAGTTTCCAAAAAGGCTTCGAATATTAGATTCGAAAGAGTTGTTGCATAAAACCTTTTTGATCCTAACTTGAAAAACCATTTTACAAAAACATTTTAAGGAAATCATTTGAGCTTGAGGTGAATCTCTAGAATACCTTTACATTAGATCTATAACCTATATGCTAAGCTTGAGTTCCTTGTGACTTGATCATTGTATTCCCATTGGTTTCTTTGTTTGTCAACATCAAAACCATTTGCATCTTATCCATATCAATCACATTCTCCCCCTTTTTGATGATGACAAACACTTATTGAGAAAGAGATTAGTTCAAATGATAATTGGAATTTAGAATGGAATTTGGAGACTTACTCCCCCTCTTTTGTTCAAGAGGTGCTTGAATCAGAGATGCACAACTCCCTCTTTGTTTTGGGATTCCAGAACCATTAACAGACAATACATTATATTATCATAACACATTCACTTTTCTTACTTTTCTCAATAAATAGAAAGACCGTTATTCTTCTCCCCCTTTTGGCATAATAAAAAAGAAATTCAGTAGCCTAGGGTATTCAAAAACAAGCATACAAAACTGAAACATAAGATTAAGCATTTTCCAGTAACTCAGAAGCAGTCATACTATACATAAAAAAATGCATTAGTAGGCATATCATACTAAAAGAAATATCCAAGATTCAAAATAAGAAGCAAAGATCACTATTAGGATTACCAAAATAAGCCAAAGATAAACAGTCATCAGTCATGCTAGATAATTCTCCCATAATATCCAAAATAAGATAACTAATCAAAGTCAAAAAGAGTTCAAAGGCAATTAGTGCAGCAACACAATCATGATAGAAACAGAGAGTCCATGCCTAAGCCCCGTGATCCTCTGATTGTGAAAATTGATGCTCAAGTCTATCCAGCCGTCCTTCCATAGCGCTCAAGCGATCATAAATAGCAGAGTTGCTGTGTTCTTGATAAGCTTTAAGATCCGCAATCCGGGCTTCAATACTGGCTTGCATATTTGCAATTACTTCCAGGACATGTTCATTATTGGTGCCAAGGGCCTCTTCCATAGGGTCATCAGTAAGTGCAGGAGGATTTTCGCCTTGTGGAGCTGCTGCTTCATTTCTTCGACTGTAAATCCATTCACCATCGACTTTCTTTGCATGCATGCGGTTTAGAGATGCATTGCCAAATTTGTGGGGACCAGTAGAGAAAATGACTCCACCATCCTTCAAATCGACCTTATAGTGATCCAAAATTTTAGCCACTATGAAGGCGTAAGGCAGATCCATCATTGCCTTGTCCTTGGCTTTCTTCATGTTGTGCATGATATAGTGTGGCCAGTTGATTTTCTTGCGACTTTTAAGACCCCATATCACAAATATATCATCTTCTTCAACCAAGGCATAGTTGCTTGCTCTTGGCACCAAGATATGGGTTACCACAAAAGTGAAGAAGGCGATCCAGCAATTTCAAAAAACCAGTAGTGAAAGATCCGGGGGGCACGGCAATACCTGGTCGAATCATGTCTTCTACAAGAAAGTGCTCTATCAAAATCCGCCCATGTAAGGTCCTCATTCTCAGTAAGTTTGGCTCCAGTGAGTGAGCCCAAACAGAGTGGTCCAATGACTTGGTGACACAGTGATTTTGTGTTTCTTGATTTCAGACACCAAATTCGTACCAGAAAGAGACAAATTGCAGAAATAAACTTTAGTTGGTTCAAGATAGAAGTACCCTGGGTTGGTGGTGACAAGAGTTTTCAAACCCTGAAATTCCAAGAGCTCGGTGAAGGATGTAAAGCCTTCTTTTTCGAAGAAATCGCAGTCCATGAACTTGGGCTGAATGAGGCGTTGTGCATGAAACCCAAGTGTGTATGACTCTATTTGAGATTTGTGAGAGAAGTACCTTCCAATGTTGAGAGCGTTTGAGAGATCTGGGGCAGAGAGTGACGAGGCTTCAGGTTGAAGGGAAACATTGGGGTTTTTGGTACGAGAGCGCTTTAGTTGAGATGAGCTGCTGGCCATGGATGAAAATGGAGGTAGGGTTCGGTGTAGGAGAGAAAGAATGAGGGGAAGAAAAAAAAATTTAGAAGAAAATGGAATGGAATCGGTGAAATGTGATGGAAAGGGATGAAAAATGATAGAAATGGATTGTAAATAGTGGGGTTATGTTGGATTTGTGGTAGGGATGGAGTTTGAGGGAGTGGGTGTTGGAGAGGTTGAGAGAATGACGATGAAAATGGAAGTAGAAGGGGCGTGAATGGAGGGAACCACGCTGCTGGGGGGCTGTTTAATTGGAGGGACCTAACCGGTTATGGAATGTGAGTAACCGGTTAGGGATATTAGGAAATAGCCACTGAGTTGTCCAATAACCGCTTAGGAAAATTGGGTAACTGATTATTGTGCTAAGTCAGATTGCACAAACTGGTTTCCAAATACAGGGTAACCGGTTAGGAATCATGCCTAACCGATTATTTGGCCATGACAGAGAACCCCTCAGTATTCAAAGCACTTACAGAGCCCATACGAAAACATATTTTTCTTCTTTCACTTGATCATTGTACTGATAGCATTACAACAAACTCATGGGAATAATCCTTGACATATATATTTCTTCTTGATGTTCATCTTGGCTTGATTCCATTCTCATTTAGAGACAAATTTCTCCCAAAATCAGTAGGAACTTTGACCTTTCAGATTGGGGGACTTAAGCATGAACTCAGCTCCTGCAAAACAAAATAAGGGGACACTCCGACGCTCAACTTAGTATTGGATTCAAATATAATAAGAAATTTAAAGATTATGCAGCAATTTGGCATGATTATACAGAAAAATGCAAGTTTATGCATGAGTTTTAGGATTATGCAGCAAATATTTAACTGATGCATGATTGATCCAATAAGCCAAGTTCAAGGATGTTTTACATCAAATATGTTATTTCAAACAAGAAGTGAACTTATCCAGCATATTATCACATATTGAGATATTTTCAAGATATAAAGCTAGAAAAGCACTACTTCAAAGCAAGTAAAAACATATAACAAATCTCTACTCATCCAAGGGTTTCAAGTCCAAGCTTCATGGAGACAAGGGAGAGAACTTTGGAGTATTTCCTGATCTTGTGCTTGCAACAACCACTTTTGAGATTTGAAAGTCCATTCTTGTCCACCAAGCACACCTACAACACATTTCAATTTTTGGCTTTGGTACCTAAGTTTTGTTGGGTCCTTGTGTGTTAGAGTTAGGCAAGGTGCCTTTAGGAACCCAAATTATTTTAGTTCCTACTTTGGTGTTGATTTTCTTCCTTACATTACATGTTGATGCACTATGCCCTTTCTTTCCACAATGAAAACATTTGATAAAGGGGGTACTTGATGTTCTAGATGGAACAAATAAATTATTGTAGGATTTTTGATGATTATTTGGATTGTATCCCAATCTAGCTTTTTGAAAAACACACCTTTGTTTGCTTAGTAACATGTTCAAATTATCTCTTCCCATAGTAAATTTTGCAAGAGTGTTTTTCAAGTCCTCAATTTCAACTTCATATTCTTTACATGAAGAGCAAGATGAGGGTGTGGGTGCATTTTCATGTGAAGAACAAGTCATGCATGATGAGTTGACATCAATAAGTCTTAGAGTCTTATTTTCAACTTTGAGTTCTTCATTCTCCTTAGTTAGGCTAGAGATTTTGTTAGACATTAAGGAGATTGTTTTGTTGCAAGCTAAAACTATTTTAGTGAGTCTCATGGATTCATCATGCAATTCTTGAAATGCATCTTGCAATTCACTATATGAAGAAGAAGTTTCAAGATTAGTAGAGGTTACCTCGGTTTCACTTTCTTCTTCTTCTTCTTCTTCTCCATTTGCCATAAGGCAAAGATGGGCTTCCTCATCTTTCGAGTCATCGGTGGAGTCCATATCGTTATCCTCCCAAGCGATGTATGCTCTTCTTTCTTTCCTTTCCTTAAAGGGCTTCTTTTCAAACTTCTCCATCTTCTTTTAATAAACTGGATATTCCATCTTCATGTGTCCAGGTTTTCCACACTCATAGCATGTTGGAGTGGATGAGGTTCCTTCTCCCTTTTGGAAAGACTTCTTCAGAGGAAAAGGAGGTCTTCTTTGAGTTCCTTTCTTCTTGAGAAATCTTCCAAATCTCTTAACAAGGAGGCTGAAGTTTTCTTCATTCATCTCAAGATTATCAATACCGTCTTCATCATCTTCATCTTCATTATAAATTGTTGAGGAGGTGGCCTTGAGAGCAATTCCCTTTTTCTTCTTATCTTGCTCCTCATTTTGACTTAATCGGTTTAGTTCCAACTCATGTTCTTGAAGCTTTCCAAAGAGAGTGGCCAAAGTCATTGCGGCAAGATTTCTTGATTCCGATATTGCCGTCACCTTGGGTTGCCAATTTCTGCTCAAACATCTCAAGACTTTGTTAATAAGATCTTCATTGGCAAAAGTTTTTCCCAATGAAGCAAGATGATTAATTATATGAGTAAAATGTTTTTGCATTTCTTGAATGCTTTCCCCTTAGTTCATTCTAAACAATTCATATTCATGAGTAAGAGTGTTGATTCGAGATCGTTTTACCTCACTAGTACCTTCATGAGTTACTTGTAGGGTATCCCACATTTCTTTTGCGGATTTACAATTTGAGACTCTAAAAAACTCATCATACCCCAAAGCAGTGGTAATGATGTTTTTGGCTCTCAAATTATATTGGATCTTCTTTTTATCATCATCCGTCCATTCACTTCTTGGTGTATTAATTCTTACACCATTTACAACTTGTGTGGGTACAAAGGGACCATTTTCAACAGCATCCCACGCATCTAAGTCAATAGCTTCAATAAAAATTTTCATTCTTTCTTTCCAATAAGCATACCCATCCCCATTGAAAAAGGGAGGTCTACAAAGAGAAGAACTTTCATAAAAACCATTTGAAGAGGCCATCACTTTCTCTTGAAGCTGCTAAGCTCTTTACACAAGAGCCTAGCTCTGATACCACTTGTTACCAAGTGGCCTCAATACTCAAGAGGGGGGTGAATTGAGTAAGTAAAACAAGTTCGCAAATCTTTCGCAAATCGTTTGATAAATAATTTTCGTTGAAGCTATTGAACGATTAGAGATAATTGGATGAATGAGATAAACACTTTTACTTATAAATGTGATAGTCAAAGGAGACAATATCCAATCAATTCAATAAAATAGTAAACTAAATAAAGAGAAGGGTTTAGAGAAAACAAACACAATCGTTTATCCTGATTCGATCACCAATCCACTTGTGATCTACGTCCAGTCCCCAAGCAACAACTTGAGATTTTCCACTATATCTTCAAGCTTCAATGGGTGCTTGACAACCACTACAATCTTGAGCACTCAACACTATGGGATACCTCACCCTAATGCTTGAGCCTCTATTTTCCAAGGGATACCTCACCCTTACAATACTTGAGGGATGCCTCACCCTCACTAAACAGATTGTATAAGATTTAAATGGAAGAAACTCTCTCTAGAGCAAGTATTACAAATTGAAGCACTATGGTATTTGGGATTCACACAAGTTCAAGCTCAAATAAAAGGATTTTGTAGAATAATGATAAAGACTTGTTTAAAGCTTAATACAAATTTTCCAGAATGATAGACTCAGTTTTTTCTAACCTCCCAACGAAGCCCAACATGCAAATATATATAGGTAAGTGTTATTTAATGCCGTTGGAAGTGGTTGTGAGCAATTAATGCTCAGCAATATAGCCGTTACGGGCTTCTCCCTGTTTTTCCAGAACATAGGCTAACCGGTTAGGAATGTGTCCTAATCGGTTAGGACACCACGAAAATGAGTTCTGGGAAGGATGCTAACCGGTTAGTCCTCCAAGCTAATCGGTTAGGACATTACCAACGTGGGTTCTGAGTTGATGTATAACCGGTTAGGTCTTCTACCTAATCGGTTAGAATAACACGTTTTTGGCTTCTGAGTTATAGAATAACCGGTTAGGCCATCTGCCTAATCGGTTAGGACAGGATTAGAAAGACTTCTGAGTTTATGAATAACCGGTTAGGCCATCTGCCTAATCGGTTAGGACAAAACATTTTTGGCTTCTGGAAGTGATACTAACCGGTTAGGTCTTCTACCTAATCGGTTAGGACAAATATATTTTGGCCTCTGAGATATAAAATAACCGATTAGCTACTTTGCCTAATCGGTTAGGCACGTTAAAAAAAAACGAGGCAAAGCTTTTGTTTGAACTAACTAACCGGTTAGGAGCTGGTCCTAATCGGTTAGGGGCCTTGAAATTTTGGCTCCTAATGTTTATCAAGAGGCTGGTAAGTTTCCAAAAAGGCTTCGGATATTAGATTCGAAAGAGTTGTTGCATAAAACCTTTTTGATCCTAACTTGAAAAACCATTTTACAAAAACATTTTAAGGAAATCATTTGAGCTTGAGGTGAATCTCTAGAATACCTTTACATTAGATCTATAACCTATATGCTAAGCTTGAGTTCCTTGTGACTTGATCATTGTATTCCCATTGCTTTCTTTGTTTGTCGACATCAAAACCATTTGCATCTTGTCCATATCAATCACATCATCGAGGAGACGTAATTGCTGCGATCGAAGCAATCCAGAAGATGGCTGAAGCTATGCTGCAACAAAACCAACAAACTGCTCAACAACAGGAGCGGACTGCACAATAATTGGAGGCAACTGCTGATGCCCAGAATCTGGCAGAGTTTCGCCGCACTAATCCTCCACAATTTAAGGGAGAGTATGATTCTAAGAAGGCTGCTATGTGGATCAAAGAGTTGGAGAAGATATTTACGGGCATGAACGGTACCGACAACAAGAAGGTAACTTATGCTATGTTCATGCTGATCGGGGATGCAGAGGATTGGTGGACCGGAGAATAGAGGTTAATGGATGCTGAAAATCGAGCAATTAATTGGGAAGTGTTCAAGGAGAGGTTTTTGAACAAGTATTTCCCGGAAAGTGCTAGGTATGCTAAGGAGATGGAATTTCTTGGCTTGAGGCAAGGAAGTATGACTGTGAGTGAATATGTTGCCCAGTTTGAGAGTTTGTCCAAGTTCTCAACCTACTTCCTACATCAACCGAACGAAGCGTGGAAGTTTCAAAAATTTGAGGAAGGTGTGAGACACGATGTGAAGAGAGCTGTTATTACTCTAAAGATTACTCAGTTTTCGGAACTGATTGACACTTGTCATCGGGTGGAAGGTTTGGACCAGGCGCGTGATGTGAGAAACAGAAACTTTGGGCCAATTCGGTCTCAAAGAGGAGGAAGCAGTAGTGCTGGCCGTTACTAGAAGAAGCCCTATTCCAGACCACCTGGAAATCAATAACAAAGACCACAAGGTGGAAGCCCAAGTGGAAGCCCTAGAAGAATTGGTCAAGTTGCGGCGTCTACGCCAAAATGCCTGAAGTGCAGGAAGGAGCACTATACAAAAGACTACACTATCAAGGGGATCATCTGCTTCCGATATGGGAAACCTGGACACGTTTCTCGTGATTGCAACTAACCTAAAGCTGAACCTGCTGTCAATGCTGCACGGACTACGAAACCACAAGTTGGAGGAAGAGTTTACACCCTGAGTAGTGCTGAGGCCTCCGAATTCGAAGTGTTACCAAGTGGCTTCCAGTACTCAAGAGGGGGGGTGAATTGAGTAACAAAAACTTTTGCAAAAGCTTTAAACAAATAAACTTTGCTCAATATAAATATTAAAGAACGTGGAAGAGATGAGAAAAAGGAAGAACAATTAATAAATAAATTGCAGGAATCAAAAGTGCATAAAATAAAGAGAATAAGGGAAGGAAAACAGGCACAGAATTTATCCTGGTTCGACCACCAACCACTTGTGGCCTACGTCCAGTCCCCGAAACACAGTTCGAGATTTTTCACTATTCAAGACAAGCTTAAACAACAGGTGCTTGTAACCTTTACAATACGGAGAACTTTTCACACACAGGGAAACTCTACCCTTGTGCTCAAGCCTCAATCAAACAAAAAGGATACCTCACCCTTATACAATCCTTGGGGATACCTCACCCTCAATATACAGAAACAGATAAAGAGATGAAATGAAACTCTCACTAAGAGTAGATAAATACAAATTGAAGTGCTAAAGAGCTGTTTCTCAAATATCTCAAGAGTTAAACAATTATAAGTTCAGAAAAAAGAGAGAATAAAGCAGAGCACGTTTTCAAGCAAGCAAAAATTGATCACAATGTTCAGGGGGTTTTCAGAGAAGTCCCAGGCCTCTATTTATAGAGCTCGTGGAGAAAAATGGCCATTGGGAGCAATTAATTACGTTTAAAACTTTATGATTCTCGTATGGAATTTGAAAACTTAACTCTGATTCTCGTGGGGTATTCGAATGCCTGAAGGAGGTATTCGAATACCTCTGTCAAACTCTTTCAGAAAACTGATTAAGTTGGGGTTATTCGAATACCAGTCAAGGGTATTCGAATACCTCATTAAAACAAGGCATGTTTCGAAAACAGGGTATTCGAATACCATATGGGGTATTCGAATGCCTCATTTAAAAAGGTTCATTCTGAAACTAAGTTATTCGAATACCATATGGGGTATTCGAATGCCTCTGTTTTGGCACAAGAAAAATATCAATTCTGACGAATCAGTTATTCGAATACCAAATTGAGGTATTCGAATACCTCGCTAAAAACAGTTCAAAATCCTTTCCAAAAAGCTTCGAAATGCTTGTTTTTAACCTTTAAAACATTTGATCATTTAAAACCTTCAGTTTAGGTTATCTTTAATCATTTGAGATATTTAATTGACAGCTCCATACATGATAGATCCTAAGTCCTAAAGCTAATCTTTAAACACTTGGACTTAGTCTTCTCATCATCCTTATGTTTGTTATCATCAAAATACATCTTCATTGTTGCGTAGCAAACACATTCTCCCCCTTTTTGATGATGACAAACTATCATAGAGAAAAGCATCAGTACAGAAATAATTGGAATTCACAAAGTAAGAGGCTTACATTCATATCTAATATGTGCGTGGCGTAGCTCCCCCTTAATGTTGGAATCCAATAATAGTTATTTTAAACCTGTCTTTTCTCATAGTTATATTTTTCTCCCCCTTTGGCACAATCAAAAAGATACAACAAAATATAATGCATAAAGGAGGCAATAAGCATAAAGAGAAACTGATTGTATTAATAATTTAGCCAATATACATAATATAATAAAAGAGTACACAGCTAATACAAAAAGGCATCCAAACAAGAACAAAGCCTAGAAATAGGCATCTGGCGGAGGAGGAGGGGAATCAGAACCCCGTGAAGATAGCAAAGCACGCAAAGCAGCTTGCTCACGCTCAACACCATCAAGTCCGTCAAAACGGGCGAGAAGGTGTGTTCCAAATAAGCTCGGTTATCCTCCATGTAAGCACGGTTGGCTGTAAGGTGGCCATGACTTGATCCAGTGTGACCGAACCAGGAGCGGGGGCGGCGGGGCCGCCAGCGGTGTCAGAGGCAGCAGGGGCTACTGGAGCAACAGTAACAGCAGGGGCAGCGGCAGGATCAGCTGGGTCGTCCTCATCATCGTCAACTTCAACTGGGAATACCCAGCCTTCATCAGTCTTTATCATCTTCATTCGGTTCAGCGTATAAGAGCCAAACACATTGTGATGGGTCAGCTGAGTTTTCCGCTCGGTCTCCACAATCTGCGGATACTTGCCTAGGAAGGCAGTGATGATCACCCCATAAGGTAGCTCTGAGCGTTCTTTTCCCTTAGCTCTCATCATATGCTTCATAATGAAGACGGGCCAGTTTATCTGGTATCCTTTCTTCAGGATCCACAGCATAAACACATCATCTTCACTCAGGTAGGCGTAGTTCCCACCTCTAGGAGCTAAGATGTGGGCATAAGCATAATGTAAGAGCATATCCTGGCTCTTCATCATGCCCCTTTGACTCCCTTTTGAGTCGGAGGTAATGCCAACCCAGGTCGAAGAACATCTTCAATGGCTCGAATCTTGTCGAACCGCTGGACAAACTCTTCACAGTCTTCATTGTTACGGCCAGCAGATTCTAATCCGAAGAGGCGAACCCAGTCTTGAGGAGTGATCACAATGTGCTGATCACTGACGTCAGAGTGGAGCTCCAGACCTTCAATCCTTAAGTTGCAGTAGAACATTTTGACTAGATCGGGATAGAGGACCGCCTTATAGGAGCAAAAACGAAGCACGCCCTGGATGTCCAGCTAGTGTAGGAAATCAAAGCCACCTTCTTTTTCAAAGAATGCCAAGTCCAGATACTTGGGCTGCACAAGGTTTCGTTCTCTGAAATGAGAAATGAAGCGTCCAAGGGTTTCTGGGTGAGAGGAGAGCCTTCGCAGATCCAATGGGTTGTTGCAAGGCGCGGTTTTTGTGCGAGCACGCTTGGAGGAGGAAGCCATGGATGAAGGTTGAAGATGAGAGGAATGGGTTTGAAAAGAAAGGGAGTAATGGTTGGGTCAGACGTAGGAGAGGTATTCGAATAGGAGGAGATGAAAAAACGGGAGAGAAGAAATGAGGGAGAGAGATGAGTGAACGGGTGTGCGAAGGAGTTTATATAAAACTCGACCCAAGGTATTCGAATGCCTCGATTGGTATTCGAATACGGCTGTTTGGAAACACAAAGGTCGGGCTATCTTGAAAGAAGGTATTCGAATACTGCTTTGTAGGTATTCGAATAGGCTAATCCAAAATGAATTGGCCCGATAGCGGGTATTCGAATACTTGCTTAGGGTATTCGAATACTTGAGACGAAACAAAAGCCCGATAGCAAGAGGCTTGGGTTATTCGAATAACCACGAAGGTATTCGAATACACCTGGTTAATAAATTATGAAAACATGCGAGGAAATGATGGTATTCGAATACCAGATGAAGGTATTCGAATAACTTAGATAGAAAAACATAAAACTTACGTCCAGAATGCAATTTTGAAGAAGAAAACTTACCCAATTAAATGAGTACCTGCAAAACAGAATGGAGGATATCTCCGACGCTCAAGTCAGTAACAATTAAAGATTAATAAAACAATAAATGAGTATTAAATTTAACAGATTAAATACACGATTGATCCAAAATGCCAAGTTCTCTTCTTAAATGAAAGAACGAATCTTTAGGTAAAGGTTTTGTGAAAATATCAGCAAGTTGATTATTGGTTTCAACAAATTCTAACACACAATCACCTTTTTGAACATGATCTCGTATAAAATGGTGCCTTATCTCAATGTGCTTAGTCCTAGAGTGCATAATGGGATTCTTTGTCAGATTGATTGCACTAGTATTATCACATCTTATAGGGATGTGATTAAGCTGAAGACCAAAGTCTAGAAGTTGTTGCTTCATCCATAGAATTTGAGCACAACAACTTCCGGCCACATATTCACCTCAGCGGTGGATAAAGCCACGCTATTTTGTTTCTTGCTATGCCAAGAAACTAAGGAATTGCCAAGCAGGTGACATGTTCCACTAGTGCTTTTCCGATCCAATTTGCATCCAGCAAAATCGGAGTCAGAATAGCCAATAAGACTACAAGTGGCACCTTTGGGGTACCACAAGCCCACTTGTGTAGTGCCACCTAGATATTTCATAATACATTTTACAGCACTTAAATGCGACTCTTTAGGATTAGCTTGATATCTAGCACACATGCATACGCTAAATATTATATCAGGCCTACTAGCAGTGAGATAGAGAAGAGATCCAATCATACCTCGATATTTAGTAATTTCTACAGAATTACCTGCTTCGTCTTTATCCAAGTAACACGAAGTACTCATTGGTGTAGCCATGTGCTTTGAGTTGTCCATTCCAAACCTCTTGAGAAGTTCTTTGCAATACTTTGTTTGGCTAATGAACGTTCCACTCTTTGTTTGTTTGATTTGAAGTCCAAGGAAGAAATTGAGTTCTCCCATCATGGACATTTCGAATTCGCTTTGCATGATTTTGACAAATTCCTTGCACAGATTTTCGTTAGTAGCACCAAATATGATATCGTCTACATATACTTGTACAATGAGTATATCATGGTTTTTATTTTTAATAAAAAGAGTTGTGTCAACCTTACCTCTTGTAAAATCGTGTTCTAAAAGGAACTTACTTAACCTTTCATACCAAGCTTGTGGAGCTTGTTTTAAGCCATACAAAGCCTTTTTCAATTTGAAGACATGGTTAGGTAGATCATAATTTTCAAAACCTGGAGGTTGGTCAACATATACTTCCCCTTGAATAAAGCCATTTAAAAAAGCACTTTTAACATCCATTTGATATAATTTAAAATCCATGATGCAAGTAAAAGCAAGTAACATCCTAATAGCTTCTAATCTAGCTACAGGTGCATAGGTTTCTTCATAGTCTATACCTTCTTCTTGATTATAACCTTTTGCTACAAGTCTAGCTTTATTTATTGTTATTATTCCAGCTTCATCAAGTTTGTTTCTAAACACCCATTTAGTACCGATAATAGGATGATTATTAGGTCTAGGAACTAGTTCCCAAACTTGGTTTCGTTCAAATTGATTTAATTCTTATTGCATAGCTAGAAACCAATGTTCATCATTAAAGGCTTCATTGATGTCTTTAGGTTCGATTTGAGAAACAAAAGCTAAGTGGTTACATGCATTTCTAATGGAGTTTCGAGTACTTACACCTTTGGATACATCACCTATTACTTGATCAAGCGGATGATATTTTGAAGTACGCCATTCTTTGGGAAGTTCCAAAGCTTGTGAATCCTCTTGTCTTTGTTTATCTTCTTGCTCCTTGATTTCTTTTTCCTTGCTATCCAAATGTGTTTCCGCTAAGGCTTCTGCAACATCATCAATAACAAGATCCTTTCTCGATCCATTTGGGTCAGTTTCATCAAATGCAACATGTATAGATTCTTCAATAGTCATAGTTCTTTTATTATATATACGAAAAGCCTTACTTTGATTTGAATAACCAAGAAATATACCTTCATCAGACTTAGCATCAAACTTGCCTAAGTTATCTTTTTCATTATTTAAAACAAAACATTTGCATCCAAAAACATGAAAATGTGCGACATTTGGCTTTCTTCCCTTGTATAATTCATATGGGGTTTTCTTTAAAATAGGCCTTATAAGGGCCCCGTTCATAACATAACAAGTCAGTATTCTGACATCCGCCCAAAAATACTTAGGAAGAAGCAGACCTCATTAATTAGCATAGTTCTCGCCATTTCTTCTAAAGAACGATTTTTCCTTTCTACAACTCCATTTTGTTGTGGAGTTCTAGGGGAGAGAAATTATGATTAATGCCATGTTCATCACAATAATTTTCAAAAACATTGTTTTCAAATTCGCCACCATGATCACTTCTTATAGAAGAAATTTGAAAACCTTTTTCGTTTTGAATAACTTTGGCAAGTCTTTTAAATGCTAGAAATGCATCATTTTTATTTGTAAGAAATAAAGTCCATGTAAACCTAGAAAAATCATCCACAATCACTAAAGCATAGTAATTCCCACCAAAGCTCATAGTTCTAGAGGGTCCAAATAAATCCATGTGCAAAAGTTGTAAAGGTCTAGTTGTTGAAACTATATTTTTTGATTTAAAAGAGACCTTTATTTGTTTATCCTTTTGACATGCATCACATAATTTATCTTTAACAAAATTAAGCTTTGGTAGTCCAATTACTAGCTCTTTAGAGACCAACTTCCTTAGGTGATCCATGTGAATGTGTGCAATTCTCCTATGCCATAACCATGAATCATCATTCTTACTTAAAAGGCATTTCGCATCATTTGAAGATATATCATCAAGACTAATCATATAAATGTTATTTATTCTATGACCAATGAATTTAACATGTTTATCATTTTTATCTTCAATTATGCAACAATTTGAATAAAAAATTACCTTATTTCCTTTGTCACATAATTGGCTAATACTAAGAAGGTTATGTTTTAAGCCTTCAACAAGCAACACATTTTCAATAGAGGAATTTGGATTCTTGCCAACTTTTCCGATTCCAAGAATTTTTCCCTTGTTGTTGTCTCCATAAGTAACATGTCCATGATTCTTGGGAATAAACATGGTGAATTTTGAGTCGTCTCCAGTCATGTGCTTGGAACAGCCGCTGTCGAGATACCAATTTGAGCTCCTGGCTTTCAAGCACACCTCATTTTCACTTTCTTCTTCTTCTCCTTTGGCCATGAGACAAAGTTGAGCTTCTTCGCTATCTCGAGTTTGTCGATTGAATCCATGTCGTTTTCATCCCATGCTATATAGGCTTTTCTTCCTTTTCTTTCTTTGAAGGGCTTCTTCTCAAGTCTCTCTTTCTTCTTTTGGTAACCGGGCATTCCATTTTCATGTGACCAGGCTTGCCACATTCATAGCAAGTAGGAGTTGATGAAGCTCCTTCGCCTTTGTAATGAGTCTTCTTCGGAGGAAGGGAGGTCTTCTTTGCATTCCCTTTTCTTGAGAAATTTACCAAATTTTTTAACTAACATACTAAGATTTTCTTCGTTTACCTCAATGTTTTCTGAGCTTTCTTCATCTTCTTCATCATCATTGTCAATTGTTGAGGAAGTGGCTTTGAGCGCTATCCCCTTTTTCTTTTTATCGTTTTCTTCGCTTTGACTTAATCTGCTCAATTCTAGTTCATGCTCATGAAGTTTTCCAAAAAGGGTAGCTAATGACATGGTTGTCAAGTCCCTTGATTCTGAAATTGCTGTCACCTTGGGCTGCCAAATCCTGCTTAAACACCTTAACACTTTATTAATCAAATCTTCGTTAGTAAAACTTTTTCCTAAAGATGCAAGATGATTAACAATGTGGGTGAACCTCTTTTGCATTTCTTGAATGCTTTCTCCTTGGTTCATTCTAAACAGTTCATATTCGCGAGTTAGAGAATTGATTCTCGACCTCTTAACTTCACTAGTACCCTCATGGGTAACTTGTAAAGTGTCCCACATTTCTTTAGCAGTTTTGCAATTAGAAATTCTAAAAAACTCATCATACCCCAAAGCAGTGGTAATGATGTTTTTGGCTTTTAAATTATATTGGACTTTTCTTTTATCCTCATCGGACCAATCACTTCTAGGTGTCTCGGTTTTTACACCATCGACAACGCGTGTAGGTATAAATGCGCTGTTTTCGACAAAGATCCCACACATCTAGATCAATAGCTTCGATGAAGATTTTCATTCTTTCCTTCCAATATGCGTAACCATCCCTATTGAAAAAGGGTGGTCGGTTTATGGAAGATCCCTCTGAAAAACCATTTAAGGAAGCCATGTTCTCTTGAAGCGGCTAAGCTCTTTATACAAGAGTCTAGCTCTGATACCACTTATTACCAAGTGGCTTCCAGTACTCAAGAGGGGGGGTGAATTGAGTAACAAAAACTTTTACAAAAGCTTTAAACAAATAAACTTTGCTCAATATAAATATTAAAGAACGTGGAAGAGATGAGAAAAAGGAAGAACAATTAATAAATAAATTGCAGGAATCAAAAGTGCATAAAATAAAGAGAATAAGGGAAGGAAAACAGTACACGAAATTTATCCCGGTTCGACCACCAACCACTTGTGGCCTACGTCCAGTCCCCGAAACACAGTTCGAGATTTTTCACTATTCAAGACAAGCTTAAACAACAGGTGCTTGCAACCTATACAATACGGAGCACTTTTCACACACAGGGAAACTCTACCCTTGTGCTCAAGCCTCAATCAAACAAAAGGGATACCTCACCCTTATACAATCCTTGGGGATACCTCACCCTCAATATACAGAAACAGATAAAGAGATGAAATGAAACTCTCACTAAGAGTAGATAAATACAAATTGAAGTGCTAAAGAGCTGTTTCTCAAATATCTCAAGAGTTAAACAATTATAAGTTCGAAAAAAAGAGAGAATAAAGCGAGCACGTTTTCAAGCAAGCAAAAATTGATCACAATGTTCAGGGGGTTTTCAGAGAAGTCCCAGGCCTCTATTTATAGAGCTCGTGGAGAAAAATGGCCGTTGGGAGCAATTAATTACGTTTAAAACTTTCTGATTCTCGTATGGAATTTGAAAACTTAACTCTGATTCTTGTGGGGTATTCGAATGCCTGAAGGAGGTATTCGAATACCTCTGTCAAACTCTTTCAGAAAACTGATTAAGTTGGGGTTATTCGAATACCAATCAAGGGTATTCGAATACCTCATTAAAACAAGGCATGTTTCGAAAACAGGGTATTCGAATACCATATGGGGTATTCGAATGTCTCATTTAAAAAGGTTCATTCTGAAACTAAGTTATTCGAATACCATATGGGGTATTCGAATGCCTCTGTTTTGGCACAACAGAAAATATCAGTTACGAATCAGGTTATTCGAATACCAAATTGAGGTATTCGAATACCTCGGTTAAAAACAGATTCAAAATCCTTTCCAAAAAGCTTCGAAATGCTTGTTTTTAACCTTTAAAACATTTGATCTTTTAAAACCTTCAGTTTAGGTTATCTTTAATCATTTGAGATATTTAATTGACAGCTCCATACATGATAGATCCTAAGTCCTAAAGCTAATCTTTAAACACTTGGACTTGGTCTTCTCATCATCCTTATGTTTGTTATCATCAAAATACATCTTCATTGTTGCGTAGCAAACACACGAAGATCTCATACAAGGAGAAGGTCTCATAGAGGATAATCTTTTAACTGTATTGTATGACTCTGGTGCAACTCATTCTTTTATTTCGTATGATTGTGTGAAAAGGCTTGGTTTACCTGTGTCTTCTTTACCTTTTGACTTAACTGTTTCAACTCCCGTTGCTAAACCTGTTGTTAACACCAAAGTCTATTTGAATTGTCCATTGATTGTTGAAGGTCGAACCTTTTCTGTTGATTTGATCTGTTTGTCATTATCTCAATTAGATGTGATATTAGGGATGGATTGGTTATCTGTTAACCATGTCCTGTTAGATTATTCTAGAAGAACCATAGTTTTCCCTTTGGATGAGAATTCTAGATTTTTGACGGCCAACCAAGTGAAAGCTTTCTTAAAAGAAGGAGCTCAGGGACACATGTTGTTGTCTTCTTTAAAAGTCAAGAATGAGGTAGATGTGGATGCAATCTCAGTGGTTCGGGAGTTTCCTGAAGTTTTTCCTGAAGATATACCTAGTTTGCCATCGGAGCAGGAAATCGAATTTACCTTTGACCTTGTACCTGGAGCTGGTCCTATTTCCATAGCACCTTACTGTATGTCACCAGTAGAGCTAGCTGAGCTCAAGGAGCAACTGGAAGAGCTTTTGGAAAAGCAATTCGTTAGACCTAGCATATCACCTTGGGGAGCACCGGTGTTACTGGTCAAGAAGAAGGACGGTACCTCAAGATTGTGTGTGGATTATCGTCAATTAAACAAGGTCACAATCAAGAATAAGTATCCACTACCGAGGATAGATGGCTTGATGGATCAGTTGAAGGGAGCGACAATATCATCTAAGATTGATTTGCAGTCGGGCTACCATCAGATCAGAGTGAAAGCTTAAGACATTCCTAAAACAACTTTTTGTACTCGTTATGAACATTACGAGTATTTGGTAATGCCTTTTGGCATGACTAATACACCTGCTGTATTCATGGACTATATGAATAGGATCTTTCGTCCTTACTTGGATAGATTCGTCGTTGTCTTTATCGACGATATCTTGATCTATTCACAGAATCAAGAGGACCATGCGGAACATCTCAGTATGGTTCTTCAAATTTTAAAGAAAAAAGAATTGTATGCTAAGTTGGCAAAGTGCGAATTCTGGTTGGATGAGGTGAAATTCTTGGGCCATGTGATTTCAAAGAAATGAATTACTGTAGACCCATCGAAAGTAGAAGCTGTTCTGCAATAGGAAAGGCCAAAGACGGTGACAGAAATTCGAAGCTTTGTCGGATTAGCCAGATATTACCAGAGGTTCATCGAAGGATTCTCTAAGATTGCCAGACCTCTCACTCAACTCACGAGGAAGAATCAAGCTTTTGAATAGATGGACACTTGCGAGGAAAGTTTCTAAGAGCTAAAGAGGCGACTAACTACTCCACCAGTGTTAGTTTTGCCTGATCCAAGTGAACCATTTGAAGTGTATTGTGACGCTTCATATCAAGGATTGGGAAGCGTGCTTATGCAAGGCGAAAAAGTGGTGGCTTATGCCTCGAGACAATTGCAAGTGCATGAGAAGAACTATCCAATGCATGACTTGGAGTTAATTGCTGTGGTGTTTGCTTTGAAGATATAGAGACATTATCTCTATGGAGCAATGTTCAACATCTTTAGTGATTACAAGAGCTTGAAGTACTTGTACGATCAAAAAGAGATGAATATGAGACAGCGAAGATGGTTAGAATTCCTACAAGATTACGATTTCCAACTTCAGTATCACCTTGGGAAGGCGAATGTTGTGGTCGATGCCTTAAGTCGAAAAAACGGTCAGTGTTTCTACTATGATGATCAGGGAGAAAGATTTAATAGAACAATTCAGAGATATATGGTCTTTTATGGAATTGATGCTAGGCAAAATTTGCATGAACATGGTTACTATCTTGAGTGACTTGATGGGTGACATCCGAGAGAAGCAGAAGGTTGACAAGTTCTTGTAAGAGGAAAGAGAACTGATACAGTAGGGTAGTGTATCAACATTAGAGGAAGGAAGCGATGGAATTATGAGATTCCAAGGTAGAGTCTATGTGCCAAAAGATGAAGAGCTTAGGAAGTACATTGTAGAACATGCTCATACAAGCAAGTTGAGTATGCACCCTGGAATGACTTAAATGTATCAAGACTTGAAGAAATTATTTTGGTGGCATGGGATAAAAAGAGATATTGCTAGATGCGTATCTTCTTGTTTGGTTTGCCAGAAAACGAAGATTGAGCATCAAAGGCCATCTGGAATGTTGCAACCCTTGACTATTCCCGAGTGGAAATGGGATAGCATTGCCATGGACTTTGTCATCGGATTGCCAAGGACAAGAAAATGATATGACTCAATATGGGTAATTGTGGACCGACTTACAAAGTCAGCGCATTTCTTGCTGATCAACATAGGATATTCATTGGAGAAATTAACTCAGTTGTATATTAGTGAAATTGTCAGACTACATGAGGTGCCCACAAGCATTATTTCTAACAGAGATCCGAGGTTTACGTCAAAGTTTATCACCCTCAAACTGATGGACAATAAGAAAGAACAATCCAATGATTGGAAGATCTACTGAGGGCTTGTGCTATAGAGCAAACTAGAAGTTAGGATGAAATTTTACCGTTGGTAGAGTTCCCCTACAACAACAGTTATCACTCGAGTATAGGAATGACTCCCTATAAAGCTCTATATGGACGAAGGTGCCAAACACCATTATGTTGGTATCAAGATGGAGAGCGCTTACAGTCGGACCTGATCTTATCTAGCAGATAACTAAGAAGGTCAAGATGATTCAGGAGAAGATGCGAATGGCTCAGAGTCGACAAAAGGGTTATGTGGACAAAAGAAGGAAACCTCTTGAGTTCGAAGAAGTAGAACATGTATTTCTGAAAGTCACGCTTATGACTGGGGTTAGCCGAGTTCTCAAACCTCTTGTTCTGCAGGATTGCACTATACTCCTCTGTGAGAGCTATGGTATCATAATCCCCCAATTTCCTCTTCTTAGATAAGATGTCCTTCATGAACTTCACATAACTCGGTATTTGTTCTAACGCCTCAGTAAATGGAATGTTGATGTGAAGCTTCTTGAAAATTTCCAAGAATTTTTGGAACTGAGCATCAAACTTCTGCTTTGCTAGCCGGTTAGGAAAATGTGGAGGTGGTGTTATAGGCTTATTCTCCTTCTTCTTGTCTTCAACCTTTTCCCTAGCCATTTTCTCATTTTTATCAACCTCATTGCTCACAACCTCTTCCTCTTGAGCCACCTCCATTTCTTCTTCAAGTTGTTTGGTCATTGGATTACCTTTTATCTCTTTCCCACTCCTCAATAAGATAACCTTGCAATGCTCATTAGATGCATCCTTGGGATTATTGATGGTGTCACTTGGGAAATTCCTTTGGGGTCTGTTATTTAGAGCTTGGGCAAGTTGACCCACTTGAGTCTCAAGATTCCTCAATGAAGCTGCTTAACTTTGCATTAAAACATCGTGGGATGCTAGCCTTGAATTAGTCTTGGTCATGTAATCTTGTTGACTGGTCATAAACTGAGCAAATATCTTCTCCAAATTAGAAGTTGAAGTCGATGTTGAAGTTTGGGCTTGAAGGGGGCTTTGTTGTTGAAAGCCTGGAGGAGCATGGGGTGCTTGATTATTCTGATAAGACGAGGAAGAGCCTTGAACATTTCCACCCCATGAGAGATTAGGATGGTTCTACCAACTGGGGTTATAAGTATTACCAAACGTAGTATTGTGACCCGGTTGACGGAATTGACTAGCATATTATACACTTTCCAAGCTAGTCGTACAATTAGCAGTGGAGTGATGATCCCCATAATGATCACAAATCTCAGCTGTGATATTAGCCTCGCTTCCAACTGAGTTTACTCCCATGGTGTCAAATTTTTTAGAAAGAGTAGCCACTTGAGCTGAAAGTGAAGTGAGAGCGTCCACCTTATTTATGCCGGCAGCCGTTCTCCTAGGAGTAACCCTTTTTGCTGGCTACTGATAGTTGTTGTTAGCCATTTCTTCCAACAGGTCATAGGCTGCATCCACTGTCTTGCTTATAATAGTCCCTCCAACTGCTGCATCAATTATGGATCGAATGGATGTTGTCAAGTTGTTGTAGAAGGTATGCACTAACATCCATTTTGCAATACCATAATGTGGGCACTTCCTTAACAACTCCTTGAATTGCTCCCATGCTTCATATAAGGTTTCTCCTTCGAATTGCCTAAAGGACAAGATGTCATTCCTGTACTTCATTACCTTCATGGGAGGAAAGAATCGATCTAAGAATTTCTGAGCTAGCTCTTCCCAGGTAGTGATAGAATGCTCTGGTAAGGAATGAAGCCATGCCTTGGCCCTATCCCTCAAGGAAAAAGAGAAGAGCCTTAAGCGAGCTGCATCATCAGTCATCCCGTGATGCTTGAAAGTATCACATATCTCCAGGAAGTTGGCTAGATGAGCATTAGGATCTTCATGGGGTAAATCTCCAAATTGCGCATAACTCTGAACCATTTGGATAATAGCAGGCTTGATCTCAAAAGTCTGTGCTTGGACAGCTGGTCGTCTAATGCTAGATCGAATTTCTCTAGCATTTGGGGTGGCATATTCCCTCAAAGGTCTTTCAACATTTGCCTCCTCCGCCATCTCAGATTTGTTAACCAAAGTTGGTGATTGTGCTTGTACTTGTCGTTCTCTTAGCAATCTATGAAATGTCCTCTCGATCTCAAGATCGTAAGGAAATCGAGATCTTGAGTTCTTCGCATACAAGAGCTAAGTACCTGAAAATAAAAAATGTAAAACAAAATAAACGAAACTTGAAATAAGAATTATGAATAGATGTAAGAAATAACACAAAATCTAAACTCAATCCCCAGCAACGGCGGCAAAAACTTGTTAACTGTTGTCCGTAACTCCACAAGCGCACGGGTCGACAAGTAATATAAATGAGAGTTAGAGTATCGCGTCTCAAGGGATTGATAATTAGAAAGATGCTAAACTTAACCAAATTTCACAAATTTTTATCTAAGTAATCGAAGGAGAGTATGTTGCAATTAAAATAACAATTTAAAGGAAACAAAACAAGAGAGCGCTAAACACCAAATTCACAAGAGAAGATGAGAATGATTAAAGCTTAGGGGTCCCTATTCACTTGCTACTTCAATGATTAATTATAATTAACAAGCACCTATCAATGAAATGATATTTATTAGCTAATAACCATCAATAGGTAAGAGCCTATGTTTAGGACAATTACCCATGTGAAACCTAGCTATTCCACTATGTGTCTATGTGAATTAACAAAAGAATCACTCATTGAGACCTATTATCAAACACTTGCCATGCATGACCAAAGGGTATGTGTCCATCCCCTTAGTTAATCAATACACCCATACCAATAGAATGTAATTGAACATACATCAACCATACCATATCCATATTCACAACACCTTATTTCTAGTTCAATTGGAATATTAAAATCATGCAATTGATGGCCAATCAATAACAAGCACTAAGCATAGATATGAATGAACAAAACCAATTTCATTAAAAGGATACTTAACTAATTACAAGTTAATCAAATCCATAGCAAGATCCTAGAGAGCCCCTAGATTAGATTTTAGTTACACATCATGAAAGAGAAGCACATAAATGAAATCAAATGTTCCATCAAGTACAAATCAAGAGAGAAAAAAAAAGAATGAACAAAAATGGAGAGATTCCAAGCTTGATCTTCCTCCTTGATCTTGATTCTCCCTTTAGTCACCTTCAATCTAAGTAGGTTCCTCCTCCTCTCCTTTGCTCTCTGGAATTTGTGGTTAGGTCAGAATTGAAGAAGATTCTCTCCCATTTTCCTAAAAAATCAGAATATAAGGGTAAAACTCGTGTGCCAGGATTTTTCCCACGCCTAGGCGTGGTTATGAATCACGTGCCCTTCCTCTGCTTGCCATGCCTAGGCTTGACTTTACCATGCCTGGGCTTGACTTTACCATGCCTAGGCGTGGAGGTCTCTATCTGAACACCCTGAAAAACTAACTTTGCCACGCCTAGGCGTGGATGTCTCTGTCTGAGATCCCTGAGAAACTGCAAGGGCCACGCCTAGGCGTGGGTTGGCAGAACCTTCCCTTGATGTTTTCTTCACAATTTAAGCCTCTCTTCACTTTCCTCATCTCTTCCAAGGCCTGTCTCATCTTGAATACCTGTATCAAAACAATAATAAAGTCCATCAAACCATAATCCATCCAACTTCTATAAACAAGACCTTCAAATATTCAATTCTTAATCATTTGAATTAACAAGCTTAATTCACCAAAGTCATGCAATAATTGAACTTATGGCCTTAAAAACTTAGGGATAGCATGCTTAAATACAATCAAATTCAAGTGAATTAACTGTATTTTTTGAAGTTATCACACCTCCAAACCTAAAGTTTTGCTAGTCCTTGAGCAAACTAATCCAAGCAGGAGTCCAATCCAAAGGTCTAGAAACATGAGGCAAATTGAACTAGGGCACATCTAGCTTCCAATTATCATTCATACCCTCAGAAATCATATCTCAATCCTCACAACAAGGTCCACACATGCACAAAATTCCCAACTATCATGATTACCCTTGAATGCCATTTTTGTGCATGAAAGATTTCTCAAGCTCATATATTTAAGATCCCTTCCTAATCATGAAGAGCAAGATGGATGAATTTATAAAATGCATATGCACTCTCAAAAGAATGTCCATCATCCCTTTCTCCACTAATGTAGGCAAGACAGAATCAAAGATCATGAGGGTCTTTTAAGCTTGTAATGTAAGGCTAAGGGTAGTGGTTACGAAAAAAGGGAAATGATTTGAATTCAAATATCAAACATATAATTAACCACTTCCATTGAATCAAGCCAAGAATGTAGATGCACAAACACAATCCAAATTGAAGAAACAACCTTCTTTATTCTATTTTCTCATCATTTTCTCATCACATAATCAAAAGGGCTTCAATTCACACAACAACCCACTTATTTACTTTCTTTCTTTCTTCTTTTTCTTTTTTTTCTTCTTTTTTTTTATGAACACCATTTTTGAATGAAAGTTGCTAATAACAAATTCCTGGATTCTTAGCATCATGCAAAATACTATGGCTCAAACTAACAGAACTGCTCAATCATGTGCTCAACAAGGGACCTATAATGAGGGGAATATATTTTTTTTTTTCACAAGCATGGTTTAAGAGGGTGAAGAGATTAGGGTTAAAGAAGGAAAAATTAGGCCACACACACGCACACTAGGCTTCAAAAGGGGTACTAGGGGACTTATTCACTCAAGGTTAGCTAGAAAAGCTCAATCGGTCCAAACAAATGCCCTAGTCATTTCCTTGAAAAAAACATTGCCTAGGATTTTGCCTCAAAAGGGAATCAGACAAGCCTCTAAGATGCAAAATTGACTATACATATGCCAATCATAAATTTATCTAATCATGCATTTCATTCATATTCTAGAATACATCACATATGCAACAGGGAAATTCTCTCATACACAGTTATGGCAGTAAGTGTAAGTACAAAATTTTGAATTTTTACAAATAAGTTCCCAAACAGTGAGGCGTATATTTGATCCATACAATCATCAGATATTCAAATTAGAATTCTGGCATGCACAAATTCAATCTGCCTCAAAGCACACTCATCAATTCAATTCATAAATCACACTCACTCAGATCCGAAATTTGGGGAAAAAAAAGAATTTTAGCAAAATCCAAGGAAAGAGAAGGGAATCAATATATATATATATATATATATATATATATATATATATATATATATATATATATATATATATATATATATATATATATATCCAAAATAATGATTCAACAAGCAATCACAAAAAGATCATAATCCCCCCCAAACCTAAGTCGTGCAGTGTCCCATTGTATCCCAAAAGAAATCAAGTCTCCAATAAAATATGTATAGTGGACTGAAAGTAAAGACAGAAAAAAATAAAGCAGAAAAAGCATGAAAACAATAGGCCTTGATGCCTCAAAACAAATCCTCCTCATCAAATAGGTCATCGCCCTTGGCGCCCAAGAAATGCTGGAAGGTGAAGGTGAAGCTGCAACTAATGGAGCTACAAAAGGCAGAAATGCTGGAAAATCATCCATTGGGCGTCCCTGACCCAATGCCATCCAATGAATGCCCTGGTAAATCATAGCCAGCATCTCCTACTGCGTAGCCAGTATCTCCTACTGCCAATCCAGGTGCTGATCAACAGAGGCAACCCAAGCAGTATCAAAGACTGGAGCAGGCTGTGGGACAGGTGCAGGGGCAGGCTGTGGAGCTGGCACAGGAGCAGGCTCGGGCTTTGCAGTTGGGGGCTGAGCAGGGGCTTGCCTATGCTTCTCTTGGGCGATCATGATTGTCTGAACTACCCTCTCCATCATAGGAGTCTTTAGCTTGATGCGCACCTCAATATCCTTCCATCTGACGTGAGCTCTCTCACAAGGCTGACAGATGAGGAAGGAGAAGAAAAGTGATTTGAGTCAGGAAGTAATGCACAGTCTGATCTGATCATAAAGTATTTAACCAGTGTCCACCTACTGCAGACTATGGATCGTATACAACATGTATGCCCATTCAGGATAGATCTCTGACTGGTGCTCAGTGGGGAGCAAGCAGGAACACACAAAGTGATTCTAAGGGCGCAGCTCACGGCGCAAACTCTCCTATTTGATGAATCTGATGGAGCGGTCTGAGTTCCGCTGAAACTGAATAGGGAAGGCCGGATCACAGATGCTAGTCATGACTGTGCTGAATGGTGTTCCTCCCTCCTCTTCAGGTAACTGTAAAGTCCTGTAAGCACACTGAAGAGGAGGAGGGCCAAGGTCCATAATCTGGAGAATGCAATCCACAAAGTAATCAACTACCTTCCTTCTGACTCTGGTAGTGGTAGGAGAACACTTCTCAGCATGTGCATTGGCATAGAATTCCTTGACTACAGCAGCCACAGGTTCCTTAGCGGAATGCTCAACAAAGGTCTTCCAGTGGAGTGCTTCAGTGGCATTAGAAATGGCTGGATAACGTGCCACATTGATACCATGGAAGCCCTTTTTTGGTATGATGTTAATCTTGTGCAGATGCTGCCAAAAGTAGTCAAAGGCATCTTGCGATGTAAAGTATGCTAGGTCAAAGACAGGAATCTCATCAGCTTCCTCAGCCTGGCTTGGTCTAGCCTCAACAGTTTTTCTTTGACGCTTTGACATGATCAGAAGATACCTGAAAAGAAATAAATCCTAGTTAGGACCATTGAACTAGAAATAAGCAATCAATGTAAGCAGTCATACCCAGTTGGAACAGTTGGCAATGCAACAAATAAGCCCAGTCATTCACAAAGGTCTCTCGTGCAACTCATGTAACCCAAATCAACAATCCAACCCCAAAAGTGATGGAAGATCTTTTAGAAAACTCAAAATGGTAATTCAGAGCATAAGGATCATGACAATAGAAATTAACATCCTCCAATCGCATCACAACATCACCATATCAATCATGCACAATCCAGATATGCAAAGGGCACCATTCCAAGCCAATCAATGCTAACCCATAGTTTAGTGAACTCCTAGTCAAACCTAGTCACTACCCAACCAAGCCACAAGGTTAACCAAAACATAGCCCAAGCAACAGTCACAACTTAGATGCTTTAAATCCTAGCATTCAACATAACAGAACTTAGCCAGATCATCGCTCAACCAAAACACAACAGAACTAATCCACAAATAGTTCACAATCCAATTGATTCACACTCAACCCAACCAATTAACATGGCGTAACCAAGTCCTAGCCCCACCCAAAAAAAAAATGGCAACAGTCACACAATGAACAACTCAGCAATTAACAGAATCATTGAGCAAAATAACCATATCAACAACTATAGCATTCAAAAATCAAGAATTCCACAGTGAAGCTGAATAAAAATATAGAATTCACACTACCAGAAATATTCAACCACGTTAACAACTGTGTGACCCTTGATGAGCAATATATCAACACAAAAAAAATATTGGCAATGTTGAAACAGAGTATAGCAGAAGACTGGGCGATGCCACACATTTCAAAAAATATCTAATATGTAAATCATGGAAACAAAGCCTATCAGAATCACAGTGATCACAACACATTCAACTTAATCATATGGTGAACAATTTAGTCACAAATTGAACATCATAGCAGTTAAACAACTTGGGTGTTAAGAATATGGAACTCACCGTGAATGAAGCACAAATGGCACAAAGTATCCAAAACCCACTCAGCAGAGAAGACAAAAAAAAAAACAAAACCAACACCAAAACCAACAAGAACAGGGGAATGGGATTATGGAAAATGGTTGGGTAGGTACGATGATGGAAAATGGTGGGGGAAATGGTAGCGAGGAAGAGGGGTGGAGAGGAGGTGATGGGGTTTGAAGGAGAAGGTTAGTATGGTGGGTGAGTTATGGTTTTGGGTAATGGAATGAGTTGAGTGAAGAAGAGGAAGATGAGAAGTATGGTGGATACGGTGGGTAATTGGTTGTGGGTAAGGAAGAAGAGTTGTGGTGGTGGAGAGGAGTGGTACTCGTGGACGAAGGAGAGAAGAAATCGAACGGGGGTTAGGGCTTAGAGAGGGGAAAGTAGAAAGAGAGAGAAAAGCTGCTGCGTTTTGTGCAGCAGCAGACTCATCATGCCTAGGCGTGACCTTACCACACCTAGGCGTGGTTATTAATTTAAATTTTTTTCATTGGATTATATTTTATTTATTTATTTATTTATTTTTTGGACAGTAATACTATGCCTAGGCGTATGAAACACAACCCGAGGCGTGATGCTTGCAAGTCAAAAATACTGAAAACGTAGAGAGGACCATGCCTAGGCATGAAGCATCCACGCCTAGGAGTGGAACTCTCTGGAAATTTCCCCATATTGTAGCTAAGACCACCACGCTTAGGCGTGTAAAATCCATGCCTAGGCGTGGGCCTCTGGACCTCAAATCAGAACAGAACAACTAGAATACCCAACTTTCATGCATTAAACACAACCTCCGTATTCTTAAACAACTAAGAAACATAATAGACATGTTAACCACTATCAATGCATCAAATTGAAAACAAACACTATAAATCCATCAAAAACAAAAACAAAACAAGAAGAAAAATGAAGAATCATGTAGAAACATATCCTAAGCTAAGAGATAAGGTTAAGAAATTGGGTTGCCTCCTAACAAGCGCCTTATTTATAGTCCTGGCTGGACTTTGCAGACTCTCAAGATGGAGGAGCGAGGGTGAGTGAGGTTTTGTGCCTCTCCACCTCACCACCTAAGTAGGGCTTAAGCCGCTGACCATTGACCTTGAAGGTTAACTTTGAAACTGGGTTTCCAAGGTTACGGCACTATGAGGGAAAACTTCCACAACTAGAAATGGACCTGGCCATCTAGATTTGAGCTTGCCAGGAAATAGTTTAAGCCTTGAGTTGAACAGGAGAACCTTCTGCCCTGGTGCAAAGTTTCTTGGGATAATATGATTGTCATGTCACTTCTTCACCTTATCCTTGTATATCTTGGCAGTTTCATATGCTTGTAGACGAAATTCCTCAAGTACATTGAGTTGCAACAATCGTTTCTCTCCACAGGCTTCAGAATCCCAATTCAATTTCTTGATGGCCCAATAAGCATGGTGCTCAAGCTCAACAGGAAGGTGATATGCCTTGCCAAAACTAGTTGATAGGGGGATGTGCCAAGAGGGGTTTTGTAAGCAGTGCGATATGCCCAAAGAACGTCATCCAACTTCTTCGACCAATCCTTCCTAGAAGGACTCACAGTTTTCTCTAAAATCCGCTTCAACTCTCTATTAAAAACGTCTGCTTGGCCACTTAATTGTGGATGGTAGGCTGTGGCTACCCTATGTGTCACCCCATATTTGGCAAGTAATGCAGCAAAGTACTTCTTGCAGAAATGAGATCCCCCATCACTAATAATAGCACGAGGGGTGCCAAACCTTGAGAAAATGTTCTTTTTCAGAAAAACTAGGACCACCTTGGAGTCGCTAGTGGATAAAGCACATGCTTCCACCCACTTCGACACATAATCCACCGCTACAAGAATATAACAGTTGCCAAAAGATGATACAAAGGTCTCCATAAAGTCTATGCCCCACACATCAAAGAGTTCCACTTCCAAAATGGAGTTCAAGGGCATCTCATTCCTCTTTGAGATATTGCCAGTCTATTGACAACGGTCACAGTTAGCCGCATAGAAGTAAGAATCTCGAAACAAAGAAGGCCAATAGAAGCCTGATTGCAACACCTTGGCCGTTGTCCGTTGACCCCCATAGTGACCTCCACATGGTGAAGCATGACACTGCTCAAGTATCGCACTAGTTTCCTCCATAGGAATACATCTTCTAAGCACTTGATCAACATACTGCTTAAAGAGAAATGACTCATCCCAAATAAAATATCTGACATCATGAAGGAACTTCTTTTTCTGATGATAAGACAATTCAGATGGCACCAATCCACTCATTATGTAGTTAGCAAAATCAGCATACCAATGATCTGAACTAGCAAATAAAGCAAATAATTGTTCATTTGGAAACATCTCACTAATCAAGGTTGGGTCTTGCTGATACTTCTTATTCTCTAACCTAGAAAGATGATCAACCACCTAATTTTCAGCACCCTTTCTGTCTCTGATCTCAAGATCAAACTCTTGTAATAATAAAACCCAGCGAATCAACCTTGGCTTAGCATCCTTTTTGCTTACTAGATACTTGATGGCAGAGTGATCTATGAAGACAATGACTTTAGTGCCCACCAAATATGCTCTGAACTTGTCAAAGGCAAACACTACAGCAAGGAGCTCCTTTTTAGTGGTGGTGTAATTCAACTGAGCATCATTGAGTGTCCGGCTTGCATAATAGATGGAATGAAAGATTTTGTTCTTCCTTTGGCCCAACACTGCTCCAATTGCATAGTCACTAGCATCACACATGAGTTCAAATGGTAAGGTCCAATCTAGAGTAGTAATAATGGGTGATGAGACAAGCCTCTTCTTCAATTCCACAAAGGCTTCCATACAAGCTTCATCAAACTTGAAAACCACATCCTTTTCCAATAAGTTACACAATGGTTTAGCAAGCTTAGAGAAGTCTTTGATGAACCGCCGAATAGAATCCAGCACGACCAAGGAAACTCTGAACTCCCTTCACTGAAATTGGTGGATAGAGTTTCTCAATCACTTCAATTTTAGCTCAGTCCACTTCCATTCCTTTAGATGACACTCTATGGCCAAGTACTATTCCCTCTTGGACCATAAAATGAAACTTCTCCCAATTAAGCACCAAGTTGGTTTCCTTGCACCTTTGCAACACTAGGGCCAAGTTCTGAAGACAACGATCAAAGGATTCACCAAAAAAAGAGAAATCGTCCATGAATATCTCCAAGCAGTTCTCCACCATATCAGTGAAAATGGCCATCATACACCTCTGAAAAGTAGCAGGGGCATTGCATAATCCAAAGGGCATTCTTCTGAAAGCATAGGTACCATATGGGCAGGTAAATGTTGTTTTCTCTTGATCATCCGGGGCAATTATAATCTAATTGTAGCCCAAGTACCCATCCAAGAAACAGTAAAACTCATGATATCCAACATCTGATCAATAAATGACAATGGGAAATGATCCTTTCTGGTTGCAGTGTTAAGCTTCCTATAATCCATGCATATGCGCCATCCAGTGACAGTCCTGGTGGGAATCAAATCATTATTCTCATTTGCTACAACTGTCATTCCACTTTTCTTGGGCACGCACTGAACTGGCTCACCCATTTGCTATCAGAAATAGGGTATATGATACCTGCATCCAGCCACTTGATAATCTCCTTTTTGACAACCTCCTTCATGATGGGACTTAGTCGCCTCTGATGTTCAATGGTTGGCTTATGGTTAACTTCCAACAATATTTTGTGCATGCAGATGGTGGGGCTAATACCCCTGATATCCTCAATGGACCATCCCAAGGTCTGTTTGTATTTCTTGAGCACTCTGAGCAACTTGGATTCTTGCTCTTCTGACAAGGATGAGGAGATGATAACTGGCAATGTGGACTCCTCCCCTAGGTATGAATACCTCAAATGATCAGGCAATGGTTTGAGCTCCAGCTTGGGTGGAACTATGACAGAGGGCTGGAGACTGAGCTTATCAGAAGGTATGTTCAACGGTTCAAAACCTGGTCTCTTGTAAAACTTAGCAGACGCATCAAGCAGTTTAATACATTCCATCATATCATCCCTATCTACATGCTCATGTATGGATGTTAATGATAAAGCAAGGGGATCATTAGTGAAATTAGTATGGAATGCAGTATTAACTACTTGATCAATCATACCAGGTAAGAACATTCTTCATGGTCATTGGGAAATTTCATGGATTTGTAAATGTCAAAAGTTACCTTATCCTCATTGACCTACATTGTAAGCTCACCTTTTTGGACATTGATCATAGTCTTACCTGTGGCCAGGAAGGGTCTCCCAAGAATCAAAGGCACATTGCGGTTCTCTTCCATGTCTAGAATGATGAAATCTACTGGAAAGATGAACTTGTCCACCTTGACCAATACATCTTCTATGACCCCTTTAGAGTAGGTGAGAGAACAGTCAGCCAGTTGCAAGGTAACTGAAGTCAGCTTTGCCTCTTCCAGACCTAGCCTTTGAAAGATGGATAAGGGCATCAAGTTTATGCTTGCCCTTAGATCACACAGGGCTTTTCCAAAGAATTGACTTCCGATTGTGTATGGAATGGTGAAGCTCCCGGGGTCTTTCAATTTAGGAGGTAGCTTGTTATGCAGGATTGCACTACACTCCTCTGTGAGAGCTACGGTCTCATAATCCCCCAATTTTCTCTTCTTGGACAAGATATCCTTCATGAACTTCACATAACTCGACATTTGTTCTAACGCCTCAGCAAATGGAATGTTGATGTGAAGCTTCTTGAAAATTTCCAAGAATTTTTGGAATTGAGCATCAAGCTTCTGCTTTGCTAGTCGGTTAGGAAAATATGGAGGTGGTGTTATGGGCTTGTTCTCCTTCTTCTTGTCTTCAACCCTTTCCCTAGCCATGTTCTCATTTTTATCAACCTCACTGCTCACAACCTCTTCCTCTTGAGCCACCTCCATTTCTTCTTCAAGCTGTTTGGTCATTAGATTACCTTCTATCTCTTTCCCACTCCTCAATGAGATAACCTTGCAATGATGCACCCTTGGGATTATTGATGGTGTCACTTGGGAAATTCCCTTCGGGTCTATTATTTAGAGCTTAGGCAAGTTGAACCACTTGAGTCTTAAGATTCCTCAATGAAGCTGCTTGACTTTTCATTAAAGCATCGTTGGATGCTAGCCTTGAATCAGTCTTGGTCATATAATCTTGTTGACTGGTCATAAACTGAGCAAACATCTTCTCCAAATTAGAAGTTGAAGTCGATGTTGAAGTTTGGGCTTGAAGGGGGCTCTGTTGTTGAAAGCATGGAGGAGCACGAGGTGCTTGATTATTCTGATAAGACGAGGAAGAGCCTTGAACATTACCACCCCATGAGAGATTAGGATGGTTCCGCCAACTGCGGTTATAAGTATTACCAAACGTAGTGTTGTGACCTAGTTGACGGAATTGACTAGCATATTGTACACTTTCCAAGCTACCCGTACAATTAGCAGTGGAGTGATGATCCCCACAATGATCACAAATCTCAGTTGTGATATTAGCCCCACTTGCAACTGAGTTTACTCCTATGGTGTAAAATTTTTTAGAAAGAGCTGCCACTTGAGCTAAAAGTGAAGTGAGAGCATCCACTTCATGTGTGCCGGTAGCCGTTCTCCTAGGAGTAACCCTTTCTGCTGGCCACTGATAGTTGTTATTAGCCATTTCTTCTAACAGGTCATAGGTTGCATCCACTGTCTTACTCATAATAGCCCCTCTAGTTGCTGCATCAATTATGGATGGAATGGATGTTATCAAGCTGTTGTAGAAGGTATGCACTAACATCAATTTTGCAATACCATGGTGTGGGAACTTCCTTAACAACTCCTTGAATCGCTCCCATGCTTCATACAAGGTTTCTCCTTCGAATTGCCTGAAGGACAAGATATCAATCTTGTACTTCATTGCCTTCATGGGAGGAAAGAATCGATCTAAGATTTTCTGAGCCAGCTCTTCCCAGTTAGTGATAAAATGCTCTGGTAAGGAATGAAGCCATGCGTTGGCCCTATCCCTCAAGGAAAAAGAGAAGAACCTTAAGCGAGTTGCATCATCAGTCATCCCGTGATGCTTGAAAGTATCACATATCTCCAAGAAGTTGGCTAGATGAGCATTAGGATCTTCATGGGGTAAATCTCTAAATTGCACATTATTCTGAATCATTTGGATAATAGCAGGTGTGATCTCAAAAGTCTGTGCTTGGACAGCTGGTCGTCTAATGCTAGATCGGATTTCTCTAGCATTTGGGGTGGCATATTCCCTCAAAGGTCTTTCAGCATTTGCCTCCTCCGCCATCTCAGAATTGTTAACCAAAGTTGGTGCTTGTGCTTGTACTTGTCGTTCTCTTAGAAATCTACGAAATGTCCTCGATCTCAGGATCGTAAGGAAATCGAGATACACCTTGAGTTCTTCGCATACAAGAGCTATGTACCTGAAAATCAAAAATGCAAAACAAAACAAATGAAACTTGAAATAAGAATTGTGAATAGATGTAAGAAATAACATAAAATCTAAACTCAATCCCTGACAACGACGCTAAAAACTTGTTAATTATTGTCCGTAACTCCGCAAGCGCACGGGTCGACAAGTAATATAAATGAGAATTAGAGTATCGTGTCCCAAGGGATTGATAATTAGAAAGATGCTAAACTTAACCAAATTTCACAAATTTCTATCCAAGTAATCGAAGAAGAGTATGTTGCAATTAAAATAACAACTTAAAGGAAACAAAACAAGAGAGCACTAAACACCAAATTCACAAGAGAAGATGAGAATGATTAAAGCCTAGGGGTCCCTATTCACTTGCTACTTCAATGATTAATTGCAATTAACAAGCACCTATCAATGAAATGATATTTGTTGGCTAATAACCATCAATAGATAAGAGCCTATGTCTAGGACAATTACCCATGTGAAACCTAGCTATTACACTATGTGTCCATGTGAATTAACAAAAGAATCACTCATTGAGACCTATTATCAAACACTTGCCATGCATGACCAAATGGTATGTGTCCATCCCTTAGTTAATCAATACACCTATACCAATAGAATGTAATTGAACATACATCAATCATACCATATCCATATTCACAACACCCTATTTCTAGTTCAATTAGAATATTAAAATCATGCAATTGATGGCCAATCAATAACAAGCACTAAGCATAGATATGAATGAACAAAATCAATTTCATTAAAAGGATACTTAACTAATTACAAGTTAATCAAATCCATAGCAAGATCCTAGAGAGCCCCTAGATTAGAGTTTAGTTACACATCATGAAAGAGAAGCACACAAATGAAATCAAATGTTCCATCAAGTACAAATCAAGAGAGAAAGAAAAAGAATGAACAAAAATGGAGAGATTCCAAGCTTGATCTTCCTCCTTGATCTTGATTCTCCCTTTAGTCACCTTCAATCTAAGTGGGTTCCTCCTCCTCTCCTTTGCTCTCTGGAATTCGTGGTTAGGTCAGAACTGAAGAAGATCCTTTCC
This sequence comes from Ormosia emarginata, assembly GCA_029884605.1. NCBI lineage: Eukaryota > Viridiplantae > Streptophyta > Magnoliopsida > Fabales > Fabaceae > Ormosia > Ormosia emarginata. The sequence goes on along the minus strand of JAQQTP010000081.1, from coordinate 26,189,276 downwards.
TTTTTTCCTCAAAAATCAGAATATAATGGTAAAACTTGTGTGTCAGGATTTTTCTCACGCCTAGGTGTGGTTATGAATCACATGCCCTTCCTCTGTTTTCCACGCCTAGGCTTGACTTTACCATGCCTAGGCGTGGAGGTCTCTGTCTGAACACCCTGAAAAACTAACTTTGCCACACCTAGGCGTGGATGTCTTTGTCTGAGATCCCTAAGAAACTGCAAGGGCCACGCCTAGGCGTGGATTTGTCACACCTAGGCTTGGGTTGGCAGCACCTTCCCTTGATGTTTTCTTCATAATTTGAGCCTCTCTTCACTTTCCTCATCCCTTCCAAGGTCTGTCTCATCTTGAATACCTGTATCAAAATAATGATAAAGTCCATCAAACTATAATCCATCTAACTTTTATAAACAAGACCTTCAAATATTCAATTCTTAACCATTTGAATTAACAAGCTTAATTCACTAAAGTCATGCAATAGTTGAACTGATGGCCTTGAAAACTTAGGGATAGCATGCTCAAATACAATCAAATTCAAGTGAATTAACTTCATTTTCTAAAGTTATCACTATCCCGGAGGGTGCTCCGCTCGGTTTCCTATCTGGATTAGTATGGACTCATGGGGTTGATTCTACCACTATAATTGATAACACCTTACTGAGTCCTATTGAGTACAATATATTAATCAAACACGACATAGCAGAGCTCCTCCACAAAGCCCAGCTCTGAAGTTTGTGCAATGCCTCTTTCTTCTGATTTATGAAGAGGCTTGGGAGTCCGTTCGAGAGGCTTCCGGCTTAGAGAGGGAGCTTAACACCCTTCGGGGTGAAAAACAAAGTCTTGAGCTGGCTGTTGCCCAGAAGAATGGGTAGTTGGCTTAGATGACTAAACAACTTGAGTTGCGTGAGACCAAGGTTGGCAGGCTCCGGGCCAAAGTCGCTCGGCTTACTACAGATGCTACTGAGATTGTCTCTTTCTGGGCTCAGGTCATCGAGATGGTTGCGCTCTAAGCTAAATCTGCTGAGGCCGAGATGCTTTGAGTCCAACTTAGTGAAGCAGTGGCTCGGGAGAACGTGATGAGATAGAACTTAGTCTCTTATAATCTATCCTGGCTAGTGTCCGTGGAGTCAAGGTCTGTGGTGGAGTCATTCGAAAATGCTCTTGACCAACTTTACCTTCTTATCCCTGGCCTAAATGAAAAAAGAATTGGTGCTTTGAGGATGGTCCAGGATGGCCGAATTGTTAATGCTGCTATTGTCGTGATCAGGATTGCGGCAGGAGCAGCGAAAAATAAATTGTTAAGAAATGAAATGGAGTCGCTACCAATTTTATTTAAGTCAAGAAAAAATTGGAAAACCTTTTTTATTTTAGGAAAAACTAGTCTTCTAAAACAGATTGGATTTGGGAGTCGATTATGCATAGAGAAGTGTGGAAACTTAATCTCATAATACCCCTAATACATCCATGTTAAAATAGTTATCTTAGTTAATTGTGCAAAAAAATTGATAACCTTTAGAAATATTTATCTTACCCTTTTTTAAAAAAATGGAGAAGAAATTAACAGATAAATTATGAAAATTTAATTTTTACTTGACAGAATAGAGATTCCACTCTTACGTATCATTGGGTGAAATGAGGAATTCAAAACCACGTCGTTTTTTAGAAAAACGATTGTGAGTTGGCTGATTTTAATTTTGAAAATATTTTTGTTTTGAAAATTCATTTGGTTTTTTTTTATGTTTAAAAAAAATTGAATCATCAAGTTGTCACAACTTAGATTATTTTAAAAGTTAAAAATTAACAAGTTGTCACAGCTCAGCTAATCCCATTTTATTCTTTTCAACAAGATTCAATTATTTTATTTTTTTTTCTTAAAAAAGATTACAAAATCAACAACTAAGAAAAGATAATGTTAGCAACGTGATCAAAAGAAACATGTTGACAAGTAAGATAAATAGGTTAAACAATACCTCAATAAAGACAACAAGGGGAACTTAAGATGATTTTTTTTATTATCATTTTTGTCTATTATCCCCTTATTTTGTATATATATTTTTTGTGATTTTTACATTTTTTCTCTTTTTTTTTTGTATCTTTCATTTTTATAATTTTTTATAATTTTCATTTTTTCATTTTTTTTTACTTTCCTACTCCTATTTTATCTACTATCTTCATTATCCTAACCTTTATTTTCTAATTCCCAATATAAGAAAAAAAATTCAATTTGTTTATTTGTAATTAGTTAAGTCTTGACAACTAGGCCTAAAAAAAAACTAAAAAAGAAGAAGATGGTTTCAACCTACTAACTAAAAGAAACTTACCCTACTAAACCTATTAGTCTAAGTCCATTTCCCCAACACTCGCCTAAATAAAAAAAAGTAAAATAAAAAAATAAAATCAGATAAAGAAATAAAAATGGACTAACACATAAACAAGGGAGGTGGCAAACATAGACAGTAAGGTTCCCAACGGCAACCTCTGATAGTGAAGGCTGGTAGTTCGTGACAACGTCTCCTAGCGGTGTCTGATGGCGACTTGCAATTGTTGAGGCGGGGAAGAAGGACAATAGTTAGGCGACATGGTGGAGCGCGAAGGTGCTTTAGTCGCTTGACGGTGGAGGTGGCTATGGTTGACAAAGGTGCCCGAAGGGATGGCGGCTGGGTCATGGTTCTAGCTTGGCAGGGGTTATTATGGAGAATGGTAGAGATTTGGCGAGTTGGGTGGTGGTCCGCATCAAATGGGTGTGCATGTTTGGGGCTAAGGTGTGTCTTGGGTTTGGGCGACACTAGTGGCGCGTGGAGGACAACAATGGCGTGTGGCACAAGGTAGTTTAGGGATAGGTTTTGGCGGTGTGGGTGAGGGATTTGGGTGAGATAATTTGGGATTTGTGAGTGTGTATATGTTACTCTCTACCTCTCGCTAACACCCTATCAATGTGTCCACCAAGTGTCTGTGTGTATGAGGGTGTTTAACAAGCCTTTTCCCCAATTTGCCTCTGTCAATCACCTAATTATTTACATGGGATTAAAAGCAATAATCTCTTCATTGTAGGTGAAAAAGGAAAGAAATGCAACCTCCATTGCCCATGCATCTATGATCAAGGGAAAGTGCATGATGGAAATGGAAAGAATATGTTGTATGATGGATGCGTGACTTCGGGGTCAATTAGAGACTTGAGAGTCGTGTAATGGAGCGTGTAGTCTAGGGTTCCTGATGGTGGAGGCTAGGGTTTGGATGAAAACAAGAGTGTGTTTGGTTAAAGTGATAGATCTGGGTTGAGCCATATTTGATGGGTTACAAATTGGTTTAGGCTCAAGGTGGGTGGCTTGAGAAAAATTGGGTTAAGCTTATGCATACAAAAAAGCTAGATCATCTTATTTCTTCCAAATTTCCTTTTTCTTCTTTTTTTATTATTTTATTATTTTATATTCTAAATTTAAATGTTTTATTGACCCGGACAAAATTGAGTGTTCATAGTTACCCCTCTTTACTTGTTTCTTATTAAAGACTAGGAATAACCATAGTTTTTCATATTATCGTCATAAGAAACGAGTAAAAACGTGAACTTAAATTTTGTATGGCAATGCATAGGACGATGTGAATGGACAAGGCAAAGATGCTAATTAAAAATTAACAAGTTAATTGGCAAATTAACAAGCTATCCCTGCTAGTTAATCCTCCAAAAGTGAAACTTAACGTATAGCCAAAGAAGTCATAACCTCGTCAACAAGCTGTCGCAACTCAATTGACATTTATTGATTAAAAAAAGTTTATTAAAAATAGGAACTTAAATGATGTTGGGTGACCTTGTGACTCGAAATGTAAAAGACAGTGGGCTTGGCCCGGAATTTAGAAGACAATGGGCTTGACTTAGAATTTAAAAGACAGTAGGCTTGACTCAAAATTTAAAAGACAATGGACTTGACCCATAATTTAAAGGATAATGAGCTTGACCCAAAATTTAAAAGACAGTGGACTTGACTAGAAATTTAAAAGACTATGGGCTTGGCCCGAAATTTAAAAGACTATGGGCTTGGCCCGAAATTTAAAAGATAGCAGGCTTGACCTAAAATTAAAAAGACAACAAGTTTGGCCTGAAGTTTAAAAAATAGTGGGCTTAGCTCATAATTTAAAAGACAGTGGGCTTGGTCCAAAATTTAAAAGATAGTGGGTTTGACCCAAAATTTAAATGATAATGGGCTTAGCCCGAAATTTAAATGACAATGGGCTTAACCCTAAATTTAGATGATAGTGGGCTTAACTCGAAATTTAAAAGACATTGGGCTTGATCCGAAATTTAAAAGATAGTAGGCTTGACCCGAAATTTAAATGACAGTGGGCTTGATTCGGAATTTAAAAAGATGTTGGGCTTAACTCGAAATTTAAAAGATAGTGGGCTTTGACCCAAATTTTAAAAGATATTTAAAAGACAATAATTTTAAAAGGCAATGAGCATCTTAGCCCAAAAAGATTTTTTTTCTTTTTTTTTCATATTTTGGCTATTCTTTTATAGTGAAGCTTGGCGTAAAAGCTAGAGACGTCACTTTCATAAGTTGTTACAACTCATTGACTTTCTATCACGAAAAGATATTGCAATGTTCATTCCTGCAGCTCAAAATGATAAGAGATTGAAAACATCATGTCAATATCTTTCACTTTCATGCTCGATGCTAATTGCTTCCTCAAAAAATTTTGAATCATCAAACCTAGGCATTGGCTCTCGCAAATTAGGGCTTATCAACTTGTCTCAAATTCCTTGGGATCTTGAAACATTGGGTATCTTTACTTCTGAGTTTGTTCATCAAGCACACAATCCTTCACTTTTTCCTAGCATTGTGAATTGCATAGGGGTAGCTCTAGTTTTCTTCCCTCGATTGAAACTTCTAACACATTCTTGATCTAACTTGTTAATTGGAGGATTGCCATTAAATTATTAAATAAATGATATTGAATTTATATTCCCTTTTATCAAAGCATTTTGTAATAAACATGTGTGATTTCATAAGTATGAAAGAAAGAAATTGAACAAAGAATAACAGAATAAAGAAAGAGAAGGAAGAAAAAAACATGTTTCCATTGATTTGAACATTCATAAGCACATTAAGGCGCTGAAAGAGACAAATAGTACAAAGGATGATACGAAGAAAAAGTGAAAGGTAATTGCCTCGGTTAGGATTCCTTTGTTCTCATTAGATAGGCCCTAATTCTCATATGGAACAGAAACACGTGAAATATTATCAAAAATAGAAATTTAGGCATAATAGAAAGGAATGTTGTAACCGAGGTGCGTGAACCCTCATAGATATCCGGTGCCCATATATATAGAATCAAAAGAGATATGTAGTCTAAAGGGTAAGGGGGTTTTCTTCGGGGCTCGAGAGATGGAAAAGATAGGGCCCCAAAAGTTTTGAATTCGCCGCTGGGGAATTCACACGAAAGGGAACGAAGAATTCTCGACGAAAAAAAAAGTGCTCTCTGAACCGAACGTGAAAGTAGTTTTCCATCAGACGGCTGTTCCCGTAACTCCACTCTCCACTTGGATTATATATCCAAAAAGGTTCGCTCTTGGCCATTCCATACGCTGCCTAGTAGAGGCATGATTATCTCAAGTGGATTCTCTCTTTTTTAGTAGATGCCAAACTTGCTATCCCATTGACTAATAAGGGGGTAGACGCAGTAGCTACATGGACCCCTTCCTTTCTATTGTTGCCAGCGCTGTCCTGGACTGAGATAGAAAGGGCAAGCAAAGCCCAAATAGGCCAGCGGGTGGAATATTATCAATTTTGCTAGACTACGCAAGTGCACGTGTCAACAAGTAATAAAGATGAGTATCAAGTATCGTTTCCACGAGGACTGTATTAAAAATTATACTAAGTATCAACCAATTACTACTTAATCTTTGTTCCAAGCAATCAAATTTTATGAGTGATTTAAATACAAAACAAATAACAGAGAATCAAAAACAGAGGAAAGTTTCCAAGACACGAAAAAAGTAAACAGAGAAGAAACAATAGTTTGGGCATCTAGGGTCTAACTTCACTTATTATTTCATTTGACTTTGTGCAAACCTTTCATTACTCTTGATCATAAATTAGTTATGTTAGCCAACGTGTTTAAACATTTATAAGCCTCTTTTGATAGTCTTGTAAACTTATGGACCCTAATCAAAGCACTATATTTCTATGTGAATTGACAAAGTTCCATGCATTAAGAATAAACATCAAACACTTGCTACGCATGACCAATAGGTATATTTCTATCCTATTAGCTAATCAACTCATCCATACAATTGAAATGTAACTAAACATGCATTGTCTAATTCCATGGTCCAACTTCTAAATCCCTATGTCTAGTTCAATGGGTTCACCAAGACATCACAAATAATGGCCAATCAAATGTGAGCATTAAGCATAGAATTAGAAAACTATAACCAAAATCATCATAAGAGTAAGAAATGATTACAATCAATTTAAATTATATAATAAGATCCAGTAGAACCATAGAAAAGAGAATTAGAACATCATGGTTATAGAGGAAATAAACTCAAGAGAAAATAACAAAGTCATCATGAAAATAAAGAGAAGATGAAGAGAAGAACTCAGTGTCTTAATGGATCAATAGAGGTTCTTCAAGCTTCTCTAAATATTCACCATTCCCTTACTTCTCTCTCTAAGAAAACCCCTCAAAATCTAGAGCCTCTATCTCTTTAAAACTTGTGTAGCAAATCCAAAAGTCCCATCTCATTCTGTCAGGGAAGTTAAAATACATAATTTCTTATATACACAGGGGAAGCCGCGACACAAAATAGAAGGAGTCGCGGCTCCTAAGTCTCAAGAAAATCAAGAATTGGTGCACATGACATTGAGCCGCGACACATAAATAAGGAAGTTCTACGACACAATTGGATTCGTCACGACACATAATTTAGGAATTGCTACGACATAATTGGATATGGCACGATACTTAATTGTGGAAGTGTTGCGGCACAATTGGATGTGCCACGACACTTAATTGTGGAAATGATGCGGCCTCCATATTCTCACATGCCTTCATCCATCTTGCTCCCTTAACTTCCCCCTTGCTTCTTTGCATGTTCCTAGAAGTAAACAAATATCAAATTAGTCAAACATTCACAAAAAAAGCTACCGTGTGTATTTAAATTTATAAAGATATATGAATAAGTATTCCTTATACACTTTTTTTTATCAAGAACTAAATGAAATCAAGGTATAACTGTGTGTATTTAAATTTATAAAGATATATGAATAAGTATTCCCTATACACTTTTTTTTTATCAAGAACTAAATGAAATCAAGGTATAACTCAAGGATCTAGCCTATGAATGTATAAGGAAATGCTTAAGTAATAACTCTATTTTATAGAGTTATCACGGAATGAGGAGAGAGGCTGACAATCATACCACCATGGTCGAAAAAGCACATTCCCTTCAGATAACACGCACCGTAGGCCATCCTCGGCCTTCTTCACTTTCGATGAAAAACAAAAAAAATCTTGATCTCCAAAAGTATTTTCCTTCCCCTATCGCATCTCCCTCCCTTCGTCGAGCCTTTCCTTTAATGGTTGGGGGAAGTCCTTTTATTTGAACTTGGGGGGCATTCTTGCCCCCTTAACTCTGCCAGGGACTAGACAAGGGTTAGCTCTTTAAATGTGTAGAGCCGAGTGTAGTGTGGTGTAGTAGTACGCACTTCTAGGCCCTTTCCCAGCTACTGGACCACTCTAGTGCTTTGGGTACTACGGACCCTCTGCCATCCATTGTAGTAGAGTTATTTTATGAGCCGGGGGAGGAGGCTAAGCATAATTCTTTGAATCACATGTTGAATGAAATCGATTCTTTTTTAGATATAAAAATCTAAATCGGATAGGATAGATGGATGGATCTATCTTTCTATTAATATAGATTACTAAAAAAAATGGATTTCTTTAGTTAAGTAGCGTAGCAAGAAGCCCCAAATCAAGGATTTGGCCAGGAAAGACTGCACTGCTTTGGGCCCAGGAAGCGAAGGGAATGAGCTCGGCTGCTTATCCTCCACACTTATTTGTCTCCGTGCCCGTTTCGCATGCGCTTCGCGCGCCATTGGCGCTTTGCTCTCCTCTTATTCTTCATTGGACGGTTCGGATGGACTTCGCCGTTCTTTCCCAACTAAAATAGAAAAGGCTGTCTCACATCGAGATGTCGATTCGTTTTCCGCCCCCAATGAGATGGGGAATGTGTAACCCCCTATTTTGACTTTTGTTTTGACCCTTCATCTTTCTGAATGGAGGCCCGGCTCGCGTCGTTCCAACAACCGGCGGGGAGCACCTCAGTATACGATCGCGCGCAGTAACTGGGAGTCCTTTTACACCTAAGGCCAACTTCAATTCACCAAACCAAGGTTCATCTCGTGTAGTGATTGTGGACTCGTACAAGGATATTGAGTAGACGGTTGATGTCTCAGACTCGACCCTATCTTTCGTAGCATGCATTCCCATCGGTGTCGCAACTGATTCGGTAAGCTACGTGTCCGGTGCACGGAGAACTGCCTTCGGTCCCCCAAACTGACTTACTCGTGGCAACCTTCCGGCCGCCCAACAACCTATAACGCTAGTCACTACTCCCACTGGGGCTAGGAAGTAAGCCCCACAACCCAAAGCGGCGAAGAACAAATAGAATTTGCTACAAAAGCCGGCTAACGGGGGTATTCCTACGTATGAGAACATAGTAATGGAGAAGGTAATAGCCGAAATAGGATTCGTTTTGGCTAGAGCGCCCAAATCTGCTATATATTTGACACGGGTTTGCCGTAATGCTAAAACTATGGCGAATGCATCTATCGTCATTATAGCCATTGACTTCTAGTGACACGAAATCTTTTCCAATGATCACCACTGAAATTTGCCTTAGTTTAGAACTAAATTAAATAGGGTAGAAACTTATCCAAGTATACATCACATTTAACTAGGGAAAGGAAAAATTGCCCTAGTTTAGAGTCGAATAGAATGGGGTAGAAACTTGTCCCAATGTAAGTCAAATTGAGCCAGGGAATAGAAAAATTGCCCCAATTTAGAGTCAAATAGAAAAAGGGTAGAAACTTATTCCAGTGTAGTGCCAAATTGAACTAAAAGATTTGCCCCAATGTAGGGCTAGAAAGTACCTCCTCTTCTTCTTTTCCTTCTTCTTTTATCTCTTTTTTTTTTTTGGTTTTATGGGAGCAAGGAATTGAAAACTTGAAAGAGCATGAACCTTTTGTCTCAAAATTAAAGTTAATGAAAATGACAACAGCCCTTCATTGATTAGAATGAACTTTTGGAGGCTTGTAACGTGGCCACGATTAAGGGTTATGAAAGAAAAGATATAAGGCTCAAACAAATGTTTAAGAGTTGAATGAGACCAAGGATCTTTAATAAGCATTGTCAATTACCTTTGGCATTATCAAGAGCATTAACACTTTTTGCTTACTTTTGTATCTTTTTCCTTTTTCACTTCATCATTTACTTTTGCTATGAGTCATTTCATTTTTCATCATCTTCTTTTTCTTTTCTTTTTTTTTTCTTCGCTTTTTCTTTTTCTTCTTCCCCTTTTTATTTTCACATAAATCACCCTTTTTTACTTTATGGTAACCCCTAATGTAGGGGTGATCCTTGTCCAAGGTTCTTTAAAGAAATTTTTCAAGCTCAAAAGGGGGTACAAGTGATAATAAAGATGATGAAATTTTGTAAAGAATAGAGAAAAATGACCAATATTCATTTTCAAATCATGATTGCTTATTTTCAAAACTTTAATTTTGAGACAAGAGATAGTGCACACTAAGTGATTACTTATTTGCTATTTTTTCTTTTTAATTCATTCTTTTTCTTTTCTTCTTTTTTTGGTATTTTTTTCATTTCTCTTTTTTTTTTCTACAAATGGCACTTGCACACGTGGACTTTATGACTATTAACATCCATCAAACCAATAATTGCTAAGAATTGGAATCCAATGAGGTCCAAATACAAGGAAGGCACTTTTGAATGAACGAAAGAACATAAATGACAAGAAAAGCAATATGATGAAAATGAAAGGAAACAAGGTATGCTAAAATCTATGCAAATTCATTATATTAATGCTTCAAGAAAGTTAACATAAGTTCAGCATCACAAAAGTCTAAGATAGCATCACGACTAAATAATTACTCTATAACAATCACATCAATTAATGCCTTATATTACCAATTGTTCAAAGATTTTGAGTTGATAGAGGGCTGAATAACACGGTCTTCTCATAAGTCTTCCTCCACATTGTTAATGATTAGGTTCTATTGATAACTTTGGTAGGACGGCGAATGTTTCCTTTAAATGCGGAATCGTCTTTTTCACTTCATCCTCCTTTTTTTCACTCATTGAGAGCCAAGTCATGCTTCATCATGCCTTCCAAAGATGCCTCATATCCCAGACTATATCTACTCTTGTTCTCTGGTAGGGTGAACATAGATTTGGTTCGTTGTAGCTGAACTCCTAAACCTTTCCCAGAATTTAGGATTTCACTAGTACATGAAAGTTTAAGAACTAAACGATCCACAGTATCTATTTCTTTTGCAAACCTTTTTGCTTGAGTAACATCCACTGCACTCAGAACCATGAATCTTTGCACCTAAGCTTTAAGCTCCTGACAACTCTTAATATCGTGCCATTTCTCCATATGGTATTCACAATAAGCTTCAATATCATATTCAAACCCTATACCATTAGAGGCTACTAAAGAATAGTAGCCTACTTGGACCAAACCTTTGAATATTAACTTCATAAGAATCTTGACATCTGCTACACTATGAACTCTTTCCTTCTCCTTTTCTAATGTGTTTATAACTCTCTTCCCATGATTTAGAATTGGGTTGTTGGTAATGCTAGGCCTTTTCTCCTCTTCAAAGTCTAGCATTCCATAAGCAATCAATCTCCTCACTATTGTTTTAAATACCTCGCAATCTTCGATTAAGCGTCCTAGGTTGTCCATATAGAACTTGCAAGTTGCATTAGGATTGTACCAGGCTAGGAATGGGGGTACCATGGGACGAGAAGGAACGCATGCAACCAAGTGCGCATCAAACAACTGTTGAAACAAATCAGCATTAGAGATTGGCAATGTAACATCCTCCTTAATCTGTTAGTGTTGAATATGTTTATAGATGTACTATAACTATTGCTTGAATTACTTGTTAATTCTAGTGGCCATTTGAGATAGTTTGAGCACTTTTCTATAATATTAAATGTGAAAAATAGTTGTTGTTAGCTCCGAGAATAGCATAAACTGCTTAAAAAGTTGGAGATAAATATGAGAGATTTATTTTTAGGTTATTTAAGATTAGAACTAATTATAGTTAATTTTGGAGAATTAATTGAATTAGTTTGGTATCTTTAATAACACTGAGTAAGGGTTTAAGGATCAGATTAAATAGACAAATATCTTAGAAAATTATGAATTTTGGTAAAGATATCAAGTAAAAAGTGGAGAATTTTTTGGAGATGAATACAGGTTAAGGTAGATACCTGTAAACCTATTAACCTATTTCCTTAGGTTTAGTTTAACTTGATGAAGAGTAATAGGACTTAAGTGACAATTTTAGGTGTATGGAAAATAAAGCAATGCTGAGAATAGGATTGAGATGAATCCTAGGATTTTTCATAACACCTACAGAAGTTAGGAAACTTGGATTTGTGAGATCAAAGTATTCCTAAGAGATATAACGTTTCCAGCAAAATATCTAAACTCATCCTTATCACTCCAACAGCTCTACCGTCCTTTTGTTCTATTTCTTTGACTTTGTTTCTCTCCACTTTTCTCTTTTTCACATTCCAATAGAGGAAAAGAAGAGAAGAAAAAAGAAAAGAAAGAAAAGGAAGCAAAGGGAAGAGAAAGAAGTAGGAGAGGAAAATGAGGAAGCCAAGGAGGAAGGAAAGATGAATCATGTGGTGTCTCGGGGTTGATGAGGGTGGGGAGTGGACGCCGGTGCATGAGAGGCACGTACAAGGAGCGGCTCCTGGCATGCTTCTAAGCGAAGGGTCCCATGAATGAACTGAATACGCACCGGAATGAGAGGGATTCAGAGACTGTGCAGGTATGGGACTGTATAGTTGAGGATGACTTAAAGGAATTGATTAGGCGTAGCCATATCAACAAGTTGCAACTTCTTTTCGGGAGCCTAGAACATAAGTACTCTATTGTTAAGCGTGCTTGACTTGGAGCAATTGTAGGATAGGTGACCTCCTGGGAAGTTTCCTAGGATGCGTGTGAGTGAGGACAAAGCACACTGAAAAGACCCGTGTTAGTTTGTGGAGACACTCGTCAATCCGGCAGGCAGTCTCGGGATGTTACAAATGGTATCACAGATGGGACCTCTCCCAGTACGGTATGGTTTGGGGACGAACCAGGCGGAAGTTGGTGGGCATGTGGTGTCCTGGGGTTGATGAGGGCGGGGAGTGGACGCCGGTGCATGAGAGGCACGTACAAGGAGCGACTCCTGGCATGCTTCTAAGCGAAGGGTCCCATGAATGAACTGAATACGCACCGGAATGAGAGGGATTCAGAGACTGTGCAGGTATGGGACTGTATAGTTGAGGATGGCTTAAAGGAATTGATTAGACGTAGCCATATCAACAAGTTGCAACTTCTTTTCGGGAGCCTAGAACATAAGAACTCCATTGTTAAGCGTGCTTGACTTGGAGCAATTGTGGGATGGGTGATCTCCTGGGAAGTTTCCTAGGATACGTGTGAGTGAGGACAAAGCACGCTGAAAAGACCCGTGTTGGTTTGTGGAGACACTCGTCAATCCGGCAGGCAGTCCCGGGATGTTACAAATCAAGTCTAAGCACTATCATCTTTGGAAGTCAAGGTAGGGGAGCTTGTTCTTCAACTCTACTTTTTTCTATTCCTTCCTGATGCTAGATGCATGCAAGTTTGGGTAAAAATGGGTTTTTGTGAGATTTCTCAATGTTTTGAGTTGTATGAACTTAAGTTATGTTATTTTGAGTTCATTCATACTTGGTTGAGGTTGTGAAACTTGTAAACACCCTTATAACCTTATATTTTTGAGTTTAGTAAATATGGGTTTTTGGGTGATTTGTTTTTTATCATATTTCCATGAGATGTTGTTTTGAAATGGATTATGAGAGTTTTATTAGGTTAGGAACCATGTATGAGGTTAGAAACCATTTAGAACCCAAGTTTTAGGGCCCAAGTTTGGTTAGAAGTTCAATGGAACAAGAAGAGAGATTTCCAGGTTGAGCGCCTAAGTGCCCAGATTTTGGCCGCTTAATTGCTCATGGCCAGAGAACATCAGCGTGCAGGGTGCCTAAGCACTCAAGAGCGACTAAGTGCCCAAAGCCAGAGAGGAAAAGGTATTGAGTGCCTAAGTGTTTAGGAAGTGGGCACCTAAGCGCACAAGTCCAGAGAGTTCTAGAGCTGAGCGATTAAGCACTCAAATTCTGGGCACTTAAGTGCCCAATGACAGATAAAACAAGGGCGGTTTTCTGTCATGGAGTGCCTAAGCACTGGAAAAATGGGCGCCTAAGCGCCTAAAGGTAGTTACTCCTAAGCTTTTCCTTTTAAGAAAATAAAGTTCTCTACTTTTTGGGATCTAATATATATGCTTTGTAGAGTGAGATAGGACACTTATAGGGATATTTTTTAAGAAGGAAATAACCACTCAACATATATTTAGTAAATCAAGCCTTGTGTAAACAAAAGTTAAGTATGAACATAGGTATGTTTCTACAACTTTGTTGAGTAGGGGTGTTACACTTCTTGTTAGAAAGTAGTGAGAAAAACACTTTGTAACAAGGTGAACTATGAAATGAGGTAGTGAGAAAAACACCTTGTCATAATAGAGGAGTAAGAAAAATCCTCTGTTTAGGACAAAGGAGTGAGAAAAATACTTTGTCAAGTAACATGATATTACAATTGTATGGGCAGTTGTTTGTCATTGAATAATGTTTTAATTAGAAGTTATACAAATTACAAATATGAATAACTAATTTATCATAATGTCATATATATATATATATATATATATATATATATATATATATATATATATATATATATACACTACTTGAGAATTGTTAATTTTGACCCAGTTTGTTGTTTCCATGATAAATTCATGTTAGGATCCTTCTAAGGGAAGGTAATAAAAGAGAAGCAAATACACTAGTTTAATTTTTATCCAGTTTTTGTACTGTGTGCTTTGGTTTGTTTAAGTTTTCTTGTATTGTACTTATGCCCTTGAGGCTTAGTTTGTATATACAATGTAAAGACTTATATGTTTATGAGTTCTCTTTTTCCCTTATGGCTTTTTATAATAACAAATATGGTTATTATGAATCTAGTATCATGTGTATGAGTTAGAAGTGATGAACTTAACTCTGGTTACTCGTGTAATTGGCTAATATAATACGATATCTAGAATTTGGATGTTACAGGAAACTTTGGAAAATGGGGTAGATCGATGGGGGTCAAACATACCCTTGTTTTCCTAGATTTTGAGTTGCAGGAGGATGATTGGTATAGACAGGACAAGTTGGGACATATAGACGCGGTGAGGGAATATTGTTGACTTGGTATAAGGTTCGGTAAGCTGAAGAAGCAGGTAGAGGAGCCTGATAAAAAAGGTATGGTTATGGATTACGAGGAAAGCACGAGTTTTGTTGTTGTACATAACTGACTTTTGGTTCTTTCTTCCTTGTCAGTGCCACCCTCTTAAGAAAACTACTCTCTATATTTCCAGCAGGTAACTTACCTACTTTTGCCAGATTCTTAATCCTTTCTCCAATTGAAATTAGGTTAGAAAAATCCTTATAGGCAACCCTTGCCATCAGCCCAATAAAAGGTGCTCCTAAGTAGGGGTGTAAAAATGGGCCAAGCCCAATGGGCTAGCCTGAATAACCCGATAAAATAGACGGACTGAGCTAGCAAAATGCCAGCCTGAAACTTACATGGCCCGAATGGGCTGAGCTCGAATGGGCCGGGTCAGCCCACTCTTTTAACACTACATAAGGCTAAATGGGCTGGGCTGGGCTAGCAAAATGTCAGCCCGAAACTTACATGGCCCGAATAGGCTGGCCCGAAAATGGCCCGACCCCGAAAGGGTCGCCCGACCCGTTTTGACACCCTACTCCTAAGGTCACCCATAAAGTACGAGCTCATTTCTGTCGGAGTCAATGGTGGTTGAACCTAGGCTGCCAACATTCTCTATCTTTGAGCGTATTGTTTGAAAGTTTCATTATTCTTCTTTTACATTACCCCTAGCTATTCTTAGATAAGTGCGATGTCGATATTGAATCGATATTGCCCTAAGAATAGATTTGTCAAATCATCCCAGAGAAAAATCTTTGAATGGTGAAGTTGCATGTACCATTCCAAAGTCGGCCCAGTCAGGCTTTCATGAAAGAAATTGATTAGAAATTTTTGATCTCGTGACCAAATAATCATTTTAGTGATGTAAACTCTTCAGATGAAACTTTGGATTGGTCCTTCCATTGTACTTTGAGAAATCCAGAATTTTGAAGTCTTTAGGGATATTGACTTCATCCTCCAGGCACAGTTCATCGATTCCCACTGAGTCATATAAATTAGGTCCTTGAATGGTGAATTTTGCATCTTTCCAATCAATTCATCTCTTAATTTTTCTTTTTCTGAGTTGTTGTTCAGGAATATTTTCACTGGCTGCTCATCAGTGACTTATGCATTATTATTCCCCCCTTCATAATTTCCATTCATGGAATCATCCTTTTCATTCACATTATTGTTCGCGTTTACTCCAGTGTCGGTAGAGGTTCCATTTGTTGCTCTAAGGGTCTCAGTTAACTATATAACTAAATCTTTGACCCTTAATTGTCATTTTGCCATTACATCGATTCTTCCCCTCATTTCATTTATCTTTTTATCTAAATTTCTCTTTGAGCTTGACATCTCTTGCACCCTAGTTTGAGACTTAGTCTCGTAGGTTCGGGTTTATGCAATCTGTATTTTCTAAGGATGAGCAATGGTTCCAAGCTTTTATTTGGAAGTTTTAAAATTCAAATTATTATTTTATCAAAAGATTAGTAATTGTGCTCATTATTTGTTAGAGGAGTGTTAGTGGTTTTATGCCGAGTTGATTTGATGAGTATCTTTGATCCTTGTTTGTCATGACTATTACTCAGAATGTCTCGTTCAAAAGTATTAAATCTCAAGTGAAATATGGGATTAGAAAATGAGTGTCAATCAAAATACATTGCTTCCTAACTGAATACATTATGCCTTAGCCAAATAAGACTATTCCCTATCTGAATACACCTTAGCCATATGTTTTGTTTGCCCTATGAGGTTCTTACAATACTTAATGAAGTCACTGATTTCTACTGGTGTCTCAAGAGGATTGACCATCTTATTGGCCTTCCTTAAATGATATGGAATGGCTACAATTGCCAAGGTAGCTAAACATACTAATTTTGCAAAGTGACTCATCCAAAAACGGACTTCCTCCTTCCATCCATCAATGTCCTTCCTTTGTTGTCCCACCTGATCCATCAGTTTCTTTATATTTTCCTATTCTTGTTGCAATGTCGCCTCATATTTTGTAATTGTCCCTTTCATGTGAAGCTTCTTGTTTTTAATCATATCTTTATATCGCTCAGATGCCACTTCTATCTGTCGCCCCATTTCTTCCACCTGCACATCACATCACTCTCAGTTACTATAACATTCTTGAGTTGTTCCCTAAGCTATTGGTTTTCAGCCACAGCCATATCCCTTTCTTGCCTTCAAAGCCCTAATTCCTTGTTTGTTGCTCCCATACAATGCTTGGTTTTCTACATATAATTGTGTTTTATCTTTATATTTTTGTTAGCTCCTTTAAGAATGTGATCTTTTTTTAGTATTTTCTCACTTTAGGGCTGCATGTACGTGGCAGCTCTCTATCAACTCAACTTCTATTTTCCTTTTTTGCTCTTCCATTTTTATTAACCTTGCTTTCATTTCTTTTGTTTCTTTATTTTTAATCAAGACCGAGGCTGAAGATTCACCATCCATAGGAATTGTCTGTTGGTGTATGCCCTAGAGACCAATTTATTTTGACCATACTAACTTATATTGTATTATGCTATTTATTTAATATATGAGGCATTTCATTTATTATATGTTATTTATGATAAACATAATAAAGTCCTTAGAATAGTAAGTTTTATGCCATAGAACATCAAATGGATGACTTGATCATGAGATCCTATTGGATAGAATCAAAGTACTATTATTAAATGTCCCTAGTTAAGTATTATTGTTAATCAGGATGATAATAATGCATTGAGACTATTATGTGTATAGATTGATGGTCATATCTCACGGGTCATGGATATGAGATATCAAGTCTTCACATGGATACATATTAGAGTAATGATGTATTGGACTGACCCACCATGAGAACGCTGTGTGGATCATTATGTGAGTGTCATAAGTGATTCTCATAGTAATAATGGTGTATGTGGTCCTTTGACCTGAAATCACTATGATTCCTACGTGAGGAGTTGTATGTTTTAATATCATCAAACATCATTTGTAACAAGGTAATTATAAAGTTGGTTATTGGACATATCGCGAATCATGTGGAGGGATGTGAGTGACCTAGATGGGATTTGTCCCTTTTACATAACAGGAGTGATATCTCCAGGCCTCCTAATTGAGTGAGACTACAAAATGCATGGCCATGTTCAAATAAGTCAATATGAGATATTAATCTCATTTGTTATTACTACATCTACTCGAGTATCAGAAAACAGAAGATTGAATTATACAAGGGTGACACGTTCCATGCCTTGTGTTCAATCTAGATATTTGGACAAAGGGACTAAATTACATAGAAACATTGATCACAGAAAGATTATGTCAAATCACTGATATTCTCATTACTTGGGTAACAGTGATTTGTTGCTAGATACTACTCACTGCTTGTAATATTACAATAAGATTTTAATATTACTACTAACGTCATGAGAACCTGCAAGGTCACACATATAGAGTAGACTAAATTGGAGTAATGAGAATCCAAGTTGGACTGGGATTCTCTCATGGGTTTAACTCTTAACAGATGAGTCCAAAGCCTGTATAGCTAACCCTATTGCTGCTCACACTCACTTAAGGCAGTCACTATTATAAATAGTACTGTTAAGGGAGCTGCTAAGTATGCTTAACAGAACCCTAGCTGCACCTACAAAAACAGTGAGTGAGAGAGTGACAGGTTTCTCTTCTCTTCGCAGCTAACACTGTGTCAGAGATGTGGAACTCCTTTTTGGGTATGTTGGACGTTTATGAGTCTATTTGTGTGGATATCGCTGAGACATCATCGCTATTACGGTGTTAGTGATTCATATAATTTGTTTTCATCTCGCTTCAAGAGGTAAACTCAAAATCACGAATTATGGTCTTTTTCGCATGGATCCTTGGTGATTTTTTTTCCATTGTATTTGTTTATGCAATTCCCAACATTGTCGAGGTCTTGAATGGTAACTTGATTTCCAAAATTCTGTCTTTAACCTACTGGCGGTAATTTTTCTTAGTTGCACAACTTCTAACTCCCAGTTCTTTTCCTCTTCGGATGACTCTGTCCCAAACATTTTGGACATTCTATTGTGATTTCATGTTTTCTGTGTCCTGATGATCACATATTTTATATATTAATAAACCCTCATTTTTAGTCATTTACACTCTCCATGTACTTAATTGATTAAGCCTAGTTATGTTTTGTAAGTTTGGACTCAAATTGGACTTAATTGATTTTTTCAGCACTATTTTGGTCTTACGCTGTTTCTGTATTTCGGCCATATCTTGAGTTTTAAATGTTTGATAATTATGAATTTTACCTTGTAGGAAAGATAAGAGAGAGCTCTACAACTTTGATGAAGAGCTCAAAGTCTCAATCAGACATCTAGTGGAGCTAATTGGGCTTGGAAGACAGAATACGAGTTTTGTGTCTGAAACCTGAATAGTGTACAGTAATCAGAGCATAACTCGGGCTACAAGAAATATCTTGGGATGAAATTTGGACATTTGAAAGTTAAGACCCAGATCTAAAACTTTCATGTTGAACACAAAACTTGATTCGGGCTCCTTGATGGTGATATTGGGTCTGAAAGTCAAAACAGAGGTGTTGAAACTGGGCCTGAACAGTCTATAGTAATTGGGCTATATCTTGGGCTGTAGGACGAATTTTTGGGTGATTCCAGAGCCATTGGAAAGCTTAGACAATTTCCTAGAACTTTCATGAACCACTTGGCTCAAAAATGACGGAATCAATGACTTAAACAATGAATGATTTCAGAGACAAGAAATCTCAATGATTTTTCACTCTTATCCTCACCATTTGCCATTTTCCACTCATTCATCCACTCATCCACCTACTCCTAATCAGCCTCCTTGTCATTTTGTATCCCTAATCCTCTATAAAAGGCACCATTGGCTGACCATTTGGGGGCACTTGGTGTTAGGCTTAGTTTGTACAAGTTAAGGTTATGCTTGTTTATTGTTTTCCTTTGTTGTAATTTTCTCTTGTTCTAAATTGAAGTCATATTCATCTTTCTCTTCTTCTCTCTTTCTTTTTTCTTATCCATGAGTAACTAAATCTTCATCTTGCTTGGGTGAAAGAGTGAAGCTCTTGGTAATGAAATAAGGTTAGATTATTTTATTTCTAGTGCTTAAATGATATATTATTAAATGAACATTATATGTGTTGTATTTTGTTTCCAATCAATTTAGAAACCTTCTTTGTTAATGGAGATCTTGATTTATTGTAGACAATAGGATTGGCACAATGAATGCTTGAACTCATTTACAAATGTTGGTAGATAATTAAAGGAATCATAATATGATTACATATATAATTGAACTTTGAATGTTATATTTTTCAATTGGAACCTCCGTTGTGTGTGGATTTCAATTGAGTTAAAAAGAGAAATAATGTTACCTTTAATTTATTACCAAGAGTGGATCTCCTAACCCAAGCAAGCCCTTAAATTCATTTGTGAACTTGTTTTATTACTTTTGGTGTTGTGACAAATCCTCTTCTTACCTCAATTAATTTTTCTTCATCAATTCCCTGTAGATCGACCTCGGACTCCCGAGAAATTTACTACTTGAGACAACCTGCACTTGAGTTTGCATCCTTAAATCCCGCAGTCAAGTTTTTGGCGCCGTTGTCAGGGACTTGATTTGAAGTTTTGATTTATTGAGGTTTGTTTTCTTTAATAAAATCTATTCTCTCTTCTCCCTCACCGGAGCAAAAGATCGGTTTGCCTATCCTTCGGTTTCTTTACTAACTCTCTAACTCTAACTTACTAACTTGCTAACATACTAACTTTCTAACTTTTATATTTATGTCATTTATTTTTGTTTTTTTATTTTATTTATTTATTTTCGCCATTTTTTTTGTCAGTGGGGGTAACTCTCCCTTTTATTTTACGCACTAACTTAGTGGGGGAAACTCTCCCCTTTACTTTTCTCATTATTTATTTTTTCGAAATCTAACTTAATAAAATAATATTTCTTCTTCTCTTCTCTCTTTCACGCTCGCTCTGTGGGGCTCTGTCACTCTCAGGCTTTCATATTTAAATTTACTTTCTGCACTTTATTTTCTGTATTTTAATTTTCCGCACTTTATTTTTATTTTTATTTTTATTTTTGGGTGGTTGGTTTATACCACATCCCTGTTAATATTTAATGGTGGGTGACACCGCCAGCTTGTACATTATTTTTTTATTTATTTATTTTTAGTTATTTATGTATTTATGCTTAATTGGTATCGGGATTTAAATTCTGATTGTTTAGTTAAAATTAATCCTGGTACTTTATATATTGACTTGTTTGAATCACAATCATACACAATTGACACAATGACTGACAATGAAAGTGTACATGATGAACCGAAAAATGAACAGTTGCGAACCATGCGTGAATATTTGCAACCACCTCGAAATTCTAGTCCATCATGTTTTATCTTTCCACTCAATGCCAATAATTTTAGATTCAAACCAGGTATGATTTCTTTACTTCCTAATTTTCATGGTTTAGAATCTGAAAGTCCATATTTACATCTGAAAGAATTTGAGAAAGTATGTATTGCCTTCAATGATCAAAATTGCACTGAAGAGATTGTTAAGCTTAAATTGTTTCCTTTTTCTTTAAAAGATAAAGCAAAATCTTGGCTTAACACTTTGAAACCAAGATCAATTGGCACATGGCAAGAAATGCAAGGTGAGTTCTTAAAGAAATTTTTTCCAACACATAAAACCAATGCTATGAAAAGACAAATCCAAATTTTTTCCAAAATTCAAATGAAGCATATTTTCAATGTTGGGAACGATTTAAAGATTTGTTAAATTCTTGCCCACATCATGGTTTTGAAAAATGGCGCACTATAAGCTTCTTTTATGAAGGTTTAACTCCTGAAACTAAACAATTTGTGGAAACAATGTGCAATGGTGAGTTTCTTGATAAAGAACCTGATGAAGCTTTAGACTATTTGAACTAGTTGGCTGAAAATTCTCAATCTTGGCATAGTACTAACACTTCTGAAAATTCAATTAGATCTAATCTTGCAAGTGCTAATAAAGGAAAATATCACCTTAGTCAAGAGGAAGATCTAAATGCTAGATTTGCCAGTTTGGCTAGAAAGGTTGAAGCCATGGAATTAAGAAAAGCAAAAGAAATCAAATCTGTGCAAAATGAAGAAATTTGTGGTATTTGTAATGACTTAGGACACTCAACACACGAATGTGCTAACATTCCTATTTTTAAAGAAGTTGTACATGAGCAAGTAAATGCAATGAATAATTTTAACAAGCCATTGACTTCTTCTTTTTCAGATACATACAATCTGGGATGGAGAAATCACCCGAATTTCAGCTAGAGGAATAATAATCAGTCACAATTTGTGCAACCACCACCTCCTCAGGCACAACAGGACTCTCAAAATTCTCAAGGATATGCACCTTATGTCCCACCATATAGGAAAAACCTTGAAAAAACACTGGGTGCATTCATAGAAAAGCAAGAGGCCATTAATAAACAAACTAATCAAACCGTGAATGACATAAAAAACACTCTTGCTAAACTTTCTTCTGCACTCATCATTCATGAGAAAGGAAAATTTCTTTCTTAACCTCAACCAAATCCCAAGGGTTAGTACAGTCTAAATGAGGGGAGTTCAGAAAACCAACAAATGGACCAAGTCCAGTCAGTGATAACTCTTAGGAGTGGAAAGGTTGTTGAAAAACAAATCCCCGAATCTTGTGAGAGAGAAGATGAACCAATTCCCCAAGAAAATGAAGAAGTTGACCAAAAGGCGACCAAACTCTCACCTTCACCCCCATTTCCTCAAGCATTGAATAATCCAAAGAAATTGGACCATAACACTGGAATTTTTGAAATTTTGAAACAAGTGAAAGTCAATATTCCTTTGTTAGATGCTATCAAACAGATTCCTTCTTATGCCAAATATTTGAAGGACTTGTGCACTGTTAAAAGGAAATTAAATGTGAAAAAGAAAGCATTTTTGGCTGAACAGGTAAGCTCCATTCTTCAGAATAATAATGCGTTGAAATATAAAGACCCTGGTTGTCCTACAGTTTCATGCATTATTAGAGAACATAAAATTGAAAAAGCTTTACTTGATCTTGGTGCTAGTGTCAATTTGCTTCCATATTCAGTTTATCAGCAACTCAACTTAGGTGAGTTAAAACTAACTTTTGTAACTCTTCTACTTACCAATAAATCAATTAAAATTCCAAGAGGAATAGTGGAAGATGTGTTGGTTCAGGTTGATAAATTCATATATCCTGTGGATTTCATTGTCTTGGATACTGAACCTCTGGTTGATAGTTGCAAGTCAATTCCTGTTATTTTAGGCCGTCTATTTTTAGCAACATCTAATGCTTTGATAAATTGCAGAAATGGAGTGGTGAAGCTAACATTTGGAAACATGACATTGGATCTCAATGTTTTTAACATGTGCAAGCAACCACAGGAAGTCCTTGATGAAAATGAGGAAGTTGAAGGAATTGAAGCCATTATAGATGATCATCTTCAAAAAGGGAGTTCTTCTGACCCATTAGAAGTTTGTTTAATTAATTCATTTGATTTGCTTGATTGTACAAAGGAAATAGAATACAAAGGAAGAAAGCCAAAATTTGAAGAGCTAAAACCCATGAATGATAATGCTTATGAAGAAGTACCCACACCAGAACTAAAGCCATTACCTGCTGGGTTGAAGTACACATTTTTGGGAGAAAAGCAAAGCTTTCCTGTGGTAATTTCCTCGTCTCTTACTGAAGAACAAGAAGGAAAGATGTCGCCTCAATGGACGCACCAAGATAGAAGGAAATTTCTGACAGAGGTAAAAATTTTTTATTGGGATGACCCATACTTGTTCAAACATTGTCCTGACCAAATTTTTCAGAGATGCGTGCCCAACAGTGAGGTAGGTAGTGTCATTAAATTTTGTCACTCAGAAGCATGTGGAAGTCACTTTTCTTCAAAGAAAATAGGTGCGAAAATCTTGCAGTGCGGATTTTATTGGCCCACTTTATTTAATGACTGCTATACTTTTTGCAAAAGTTGTGAAAATTGTCAAAAGACAAATCCAATAAAATCCACAATCAAGACAATTTTGAGAAAATCTTTTGAAATTGGTCAAAAAGTTCTGTTTTATGATTCTCGCCTGCACCTATTCCCTAGAAAATTGAGATCTAGCTGGAGTGGTCCTTTTGTTGTCAAACACATGTATCCTCATAGGGCTATAGATATTGTGAATCCTAGGAATGGTAATGTGTTTAAAGTTAATGGACAAAGGCTCAAACCATTTCTGAAAAAACCAAGTTGATGAGTTCTTTGTGTTGCCGGTTAAGTGGCGGATACGGTACTCCGTGACTCTCAAGTTGGTTTGTTTTTCAGTTTCCCAAAATAACTGAATCCTTTTTCTCTTTTAAAATGGATGTCATTCTTTCAAACCTGAGAAAACATTTTCCTTCTCTCCCTCAAAATGCTCTGAAAAAAATTTACAAAGTTCGATGTGAAAGATTGAGACTGTTAATGCATAAAGGTATGCCAGAAGATGTACGCTGGGTAATTGAAGCAAAGGTCCGACTAGCAGGTGAGTCTTCAATTTCATTTGACTCATACATGCCAGGTCTTGGAAGAAGTTCGTATTCTAAAAGGAGAAGAGCAAAAAAGTTACAAGTCTGTTACAAATGTGGACGATGGAATTGTAACATGCAATGTCGTTCTTTGGGGACGGTTTCCGCAAATAGATCCTTCATTAAGAATGGACTGAGTAAGGAGTCATTAGATGATATCTTATTGACTCTTGAGACGCGTTCTTATAGATTGATGCAGGGTGAAATTCTTAATTTGTGGAATCTCTTCAAGGATGAAGAAAAACGCTACAGTCTTGGGAATCTGACTCTAAAAGACCATGTTTGCCAATTTATAAGAAAATTAGATGGAAAGCTTATCCTCGACTCATAGAAGGCGTTTAAGCCGTTACTGGACGTTAAACCAGAGGCAGATGTGAGCCATATCCACAACAATCTGTACATATCATCATCATCTTCTTCTTCATGTAATCTTAAAAAAAAGGAGAGAAAAAAAATTCAAAAAAAAAGAAAAAGAAAAAGAAAAAAAATGTTTGAACAAGGGCGATCCGGAAGGAGTACCATGGCTTTAATTAGTTGTGGAGCCCCAGCCTTTGGCTGACCCGTCATTGACTCGGGTGGACCTTTGCACGTTTTTTTTTTAAAAAAAGTTCGTGAGTGTCTACTGCACTGGTGACACGCAGTATAAAGATATGCCACTACTGCACTCATGACGCGCAGTATAAAGATACGCCATGAAAGCTGTACATACAGGTATGTCATCATTTGCTATTATATCTCTTTTATCTTTGTATGATTTTGCTGTATTTTGGTTTTGGACAGACGATCCTTTGAGCAGGGTCCTTCAGGGGTTTCTAGACTTCTTTACCCTGATGGTTTTCTTGAAGTCACAAAAAAAAAAATTCATTTACCTTTGATCTTTGATCCTGACCCAGCAATAACTCAGATAGATTGGTCAGCAGGAAGCAGTGAGGGAAACAACAAGAAAAGAAAGCCAGATCTGACACTTCATCTTTAATACCTTTGATTTTATTTATTGTACTTTGTTTAAATTTGTGTCAAATCTCTCCAATAGGTAATATCTTCTATCCTTTACTCATTTATATTTTAACATTGAGGACAATGTTGTGATCTAGTTGGGGGGGAAGGATAGTTGACCAATTTTTTTTTCTATTCTGTTTTTTGGGAAGTATGATATGATTGTCATGGACTTATTAAACCAATGAATGATGGCAGAGTAAGGAGTAATTTTACTTTTGAGACGCATCTAAATTGGGAAGTATGTTTAGTGATATGACTATCAGAAACCTATTCTTAGTAAAACCAATTAGTGATGACAGAGTAAGGAGTAAATTTTGGAAACAATTTATTACTCTTAAGATGTATTTTAGTTGGGGTAGTAATTAATTAGTATTGATTTGTGGAAGTAACAAAGTTTTGTCTTTTGATTTCCTTTGAAAGATTCAAGCGAATGCACTCTCACATCCTTGGAAGCAATTGAAATTCAGGAATCATAGCATGATTGAATAAATTATCTTCTTTCTTAAATTTCACATGCTTGGTTATGGATGTTGAATTAGTGGATAGAGAATGATAGAAATATGTCTTGTGAGATTTTGAGCTTATTGATGAATGAATTGAATATCTGTACCATTCTCTTCTTTCTTGTGCGATTTTCACTCATGGAACTGTTACTCTAGAACTTGCTTTGATTCTTTTTGAGGCTACATTTTCACATGCATACATTAATATGATTGAGGCATTTTAAAATAGCTACTTTGACCAAATAGCCATCCTTGTATATTTTCCATTGTGTAACCCTTTGAACTTGTTTAACCATTCCTTGTTTTTAGCTCATCTCATCCTTCAAAAAAAAAAAACTTAAAAAAAAAACATGTTTTTACCCAACCTTAGGGAATAAGAGAACATTGACCTTATTCTTGAATAAGTGTGTGCAAAATGATCCCAAAAAAAAAATAAAAATTTTTGAACACTGTTGCAACCAAAGGATTATCAGAATAAAGGTGGATGCTTGGAAACAACAGGAAAAAAAGGAGAATGTTCAAGTCTAACAATGAATTCAATTCACCAATTTGGGATTGATCTTCAACAAAACATTAGTCAAATGTTGGTGATTGTCCTTTATGATGAATGTTCTCAAACACTTTCTCCACTCTAACTGTACCATAATGCTCTTTTATTCTCTTCGGTATTTATCTTTTCATATCAATATTATCCCTTCTCCTTTACCATGACCCCATTACAACCTTGAATAAAGTCCTTTTGATTTTTATATGCATGTGTTTTGAGTAGCGGAGAAGTAGAAGATAAGCAAGCTTATGGTAGTGCAATTGTTCACGGGTTGAATAGAGTGAAATACTTACCTTTTAAACACTTGAGAGAGAATTCTGTGAGGATCTATCATTCTTGATTCATTCTTTTCAACTGACGTTTCCTTGCTTGTTGGTTTGAGATGTGAAGAAATGTTATCTCATTAATGCTTTGATCCCTTGAATTTCTTGTTGCTCTTCTTGCTTCATTAAGTCTTTTAGAGTTTTTAGCTTTTGAGTTTGTGTCATTTTTCTTTGTCTCCTAACTTTGGTCTTATGTGTTTTGCCCAGCAGTGCAAAAAGCTAAGTGTGGAGGAATTTGATGATCACATATTTTATACATTAACAAACCCTCATTTTTAGTCATTTACACTCTCTATATACTTAATTGATTAATCCTAGTTATGTTTTGTAAGTTTGGACTCAAATTGGACTTAATTGATTTTTTCAGCATTATTTTGGTCTTACGCTGTTTCTGTATTTCGATCATATCTTGAGTTTTAAATGTCTGATAATTATGAATTTTACCTTGTAGGAAAGATAAGAGAGAGCTCTACAACTTTGATGAAGAGCTCAAAGTCTCAATCAAACATCTAGTGGAGCTAATTGGGCTTGGAAGACAGAACACGAGTTTTGTGTCTGAAACCTGAATAGTGTACAGTAATCAGAGCATAACTCGGGCTGCAAGAATTATCTTGGGCTGAAATTTGGACATTTGATAGTTAAGACCCAGATCTAAAACTTTCATGTTAAACACAAAACTTGATTCAGGCTCCTTGATGGTGATATTGGGTTTGAAAGTCAAAACAGAGGTGTTGAAACTGGGCCTGAATAGTCTATAGTAATTGGGCTATATAGGACGAATTTTTGGGTGATTCCAAAGCTATTGGAAAGCTTAGACAATTTCCTAGAACTTTCATGAAGACCACTTGGCTCAAAAATGACGGAATCAATGACTTAAACAATGAATGATTTCGGAGACAAGAAATCTCAATGATTTTTCACTCTTATCCTCACCATTTGCCATT
Organism: Ormosia emarginata; assembly: GCA_029884605.1. Lineage (NCBI taxonomy): Eukaryota > Viridiplantae > Streptophyta > Magnoliopsida > Fabales > Fabaceae > Ormosia > Ormosia emarginata. The sequence continues at coordinate 26,161,777 of JAQQTP010000081.1, read as the reverse complement.
TTCCACTCATTCATCCACTCATCCACCTACCCCTAATCAGCCTCCTTGTCATTTTGTATCCCCAATCCTTTATAAAAGGTACCATTGGCTGACCATTTGGGGCACTTGGTGTTAGGCTTAGTTTGTACAAGTTAAGGTTATGCTTGTTTATTATTTTTCTTTGTTGTAATTTTCTCTTGTTCTAAATTGAAGTCATGTTCATCTTTCTCTTCTTCTCTCTTTCTTTCTTCTTATCCATGAGTAACTAAATCTTCATCTTGCTTGGGTGAAAGAGTAAAGCTCTTAGTAATGAAATAAGGTTAGATTATTTTATTTCTTGTACTTAAATGATATATTATTAAATGAACATTATATGTGTTGTATTTTGTTTCCAATCAATTTAGAAACCTTCTTTGTTAATGGAGATCTTGATTTATTGTAGACAATAGGATTGACACAGTGAATGCTTGAACTCATTTACAAATGTTAGTAGATAATTAAAGGAATCATAATATGATTACATATATAATTGAACTTTGAATGTTATATTTTCCGATTGGAACCTCCGTTGTGTGTGGATTTCAATTGAGTTAAAAAGAGAAATAATCTTACCTTTAATTTATTACCAAGAGTGGATCTCCTAACCCAAGCAAGCCCTTAAATTCATTTCTGAACTTGTTTTATTACTTTCGGTGTTGTGACAAATCCTCTTCTTACCTCAATTAATTTTTCTTCATCAATTCCCTGTGGATCGACCTCGGACTCCCGAGAAATTTACTACTTGAGACAACCTGCACTTGGGTTTGCATCCTTAAATCCCGCAGTCATGCCCATATAGTAAAGAGCAAAAAAGGTTATCAGTACTTTCATAGGTTGCCCAATTATAGGGTAAACAAGTTGTCACTGTACCAAGGCTGGATTGTAAATAATACATCCTTGTGTATCCATGGGGGTACATTTGGAAATCTTCCTTATTGGTAAATGATAGTTCCTATATCTTCTCATCAAGGATACCATCTGATCTGCTTTTCATCCAATTTTGCCAAATGGTCCACCCATTCATCGCTGCTCTTAGTCTTCAACTGGTACATATTGAAGTCAACAATAAGGCATTCTACTTTGTACGATTTGTTGAAAAACATGAGTTGTGAGCCAAACATACAACATTGGTAAGCAACGGAGGATTCTCTTGCCATTCTTTTCGTGACAAAAGTTCAGGGTACATTTAACATCTGCAAGAATGGTTGGGATTAGGTTGTCGATGTTAAACTTGTAAGCAAGGAATACATCAATGGCTGCATAATCCACATAGTCATTTATATTAGGGAACAAGACTGTGCCGTAAATGGTGAGGGCTACCACCTCTATGAAAACATCCTAATCTCCACTTTTGGCTAAGTGACACATGTTCTTCAAGGTACTCTCTTGAAAACCCTTTGGTTCTATTCCTATTCTACTGCGTCCTTGGAGGTCTTTTGCATGCATTTTCAAAATATTTGCTACGGTTTTGAGGGGTGCATAATGTTCTATATAACAGTATGACTTTTTACCTTCCAATAACAAACCTAGAATTTGCTCGAATTCTTCTAGAGTGGGAGCTAGCTGGAAATCTTGAAAAGTGAAATATCTAAGAGGTGGGTCATAATATTGGGCCACTGCAGTGATTGCTTTCACTTGCACATTCACCTCTAATAGGTCCAAAATCTTCCCATACTTTGCTGCGAGTGTCAAACATTGGGTCTTCTTCAACATTCAACCCATAATTACTAGGCTTTTAGTGTTAACTTTCTTAGCCTTGAGTCCCAGAGTCTTTTTCAAGGTCATATCCATATGATTTGACCCCATATTTGTAGCATTGTCTTTGCCTCAATGGTTTAATATATTAAGTTTTGATGATGACAAATACAGATAAAAGGAATTATGTTTATGCTTCATAGATGTGCTTAATGAGATATATTGTGTCATTCATATGAAGATATTGAGTTATGAATTTGGACTAACTATGCTTGTGTTAAGTGAGTAATATTTTGTAGGATAATCCAAGTATCAAGAGTAAGCATTGCAACAAGAAAGCAAAAGATCAAAACTATGCTCAACTCAAGAAGAATGAGAATGATAAAGATGTTCTAAGTAATTTACAAGATTTGAAGAGAAGAAATTTATGGAAACTTGATCACATCAAGAAGCCTAAGGACTAGAATTGGTATATTTTCCTTTTAGGTTTTCTCCTATGTAAAGATAGAAGTTTTATAAGAAAAGAGCTCAAATATGTTTTTAAGTCTTTAAAAATGGTTCTTACATGTTTAAATGCCCAACAAACTATTTTTGGAAAGTTAATCTTGGTGGTAGTTCACACATTTGAAAAATAGCCAAGTTTGTATTTTGCAAAACTGACATTTAGTTACTATTTTAATCATAACTTTCAAATTACTTTGAGATTTATTATGACTTATTTCATATGAAAATAGACTCAAATATCTTTCCAATGAGTGGTCATTTGCTTTAAATGCATAAGAAATGAAGAAGTTATGACCATTTAAAGTTAGTTTTCAAAAACAAATCAAGTTTGAGTTTTGAAAAGTTGACCTTTAGTCACTCTTTTGATCATAACTTTCAAAATACTTTGATTTTTGTTGTGAAACTTCTTTCATTTGAAAATAGACTCAAAGATCTTTCCAATGACTGGTCATTTGCATTAATCGGATAAGAAATGAAGAAGTTATGACCTTTTAAAGTCAGCTTTCAAAACCAGAAATGTTGTAATCGATTACACAAGTCCTGTAATCGATTACAACGTTGAACAACCATGTAATCGATTACAATAAGTGTGTAATCGATGACCAAGTGCCCAGAAACGTTCCCAACAGCTATAAATGGCTAGTTTTCATAAAAAATCATTTCTAAACACTACCAACGGTTATTTTATCACTTGGGCTCTATATATAAGTGTTGTATGAAGCTTATACACCTCTTCAACACTTGATTTGATCCTTGAATCACCAAAATCATATTTTAAGCTCTTTATTGCAAAATCCTTCTATTCATTTATTCTTCAATTTGTATTATTCACTCTTGAGAGAGTTTTCTATCATCTATACTTTGTTCTTCAAGTTGTATATCTACTCTTGTGAGAGTTTCATTCTATCAACCTTGATTGCTTTGTAAGAGAGGGTGAGGTATCCCTTCAAATTGTAAAGGGTGAGGCATCCCTTTGTTTGAAGAGACTCAAGCTCAAGGGTGAAGCATCCCAAGGAGTTGAGTGCTTAAGTTTGTAAAGGTCATCAAGCACCTGTGAAGCTTGAAGAATTGGAGGCTCTAGCACAAGGGTGAGGTATCCCAAAGTGTGAGGAGTGCTCTTGTTTGTACAAAAGTTTTTCTAGCATCTGTGAAGTCTAGGAGATAGTGAAGAAAATCTCAAGTTAAGCTTGGGGACTAGATGTAGGCCACAAGTGGTTGGTGGCTGAACCAGGATAAATTCTTGAGTTTGATTCTCTCTTCCCTACACTCTTTAATTTTAGTATTTAGTGTAGTAAATTTATCTATTGCATATCTTGTCATCTTGGTGATTTGATTCTATGAACTTGATATCTAACTTATTTGTTTAATTCATCATATATCCCAAGTGGTATTTGTGAAATCACTAATAGTTGCACCTTTGTTAAACTTATTCCGCTGCATTTATTAATTGAGTTATTCAAAATGCTTAATTTCTCAAAGTTGCATTAAAATTTGTAATCACCCAATTCACCCCCCTCTTGGGTGATGGTTGCCATGGCTAACAATATTTCTTTCCATCAAAGATACTTATTGTCAAACTTTGATTGAGTTTTAACGGTTCTATAAGAAATGTTACTGAGGAATGACAAAGTGATTAGAGTATGACAAAGAAACATGGTGCAAGGGTGCAAAGTATGCTATTTTTTTTCTTTTTTTTAAACTTTATGTCAATATATAGGTTGAATGCAATGATGGATAAATAATTAGTCCTTTAATAGTGACTTGCCCCCCCTTTTTTTGTAAAATTTTTTTTTTTATCTGAGCAAAAACTTTTCTTTAAGAGGTGTACGATTATGATTTATCATATTAATGGATCACACTACTTATGATGTATATGATATGAAGATATCTAAAGATAACAAAAATGTATGCTTCTTTTGTATCCTAAGGGATTGCCTTAAATTTGAAGAATTATATCTTAAGGATCTATAGGCCTTTCTGATTCGTGAGAACTTTCACTATGTAGCTCTACTATTCTAAAGGCTTCTAAAGTTAAGTCTCATTTCAGAATGTTGACCACAAACAGTGGGTAAACCAGTAGGTGTGGGACATTCGTAAAAAAAGCATATTCTACCATTACGTAACCTTTACCTAACTTAAGCTTCACTGAAACTCGGGTATAGGGCTCCACTCAAATATGTGTGATAAACTTGTAGGTGTAGTGTGTGTAAGGAGCATACAAACCTTCATAATCTTAAGGACTACCCACATTCTACAAAACAAAATTCCAAAAATTTCTCTATCCTAAGGTTTGCAAAGCAAATAAAATCATAGTTAAAATAATCAATAAACAATTTAAACAAGAAAAAAATAAAAAAAAACAAAAAAGGTAAAACAAACATATAAATGTCATAATATTTGTGCAACCAACTTACAAAGGTTTGACTCTCAAGTGTCCTTAGTGAAGTCGCCAACTATCGCGATCGGGATTGAATCAAAAACGACAAAAAATAAATTGTTAAGAAATGAAATTGAGTATCCACCAATTTTATTTAAGACAAGAAAAAATTGGAAAACTTTTTTTATTTTAGGAAAAAATAGTCTTTTAAAATAGATTGGATTTAAGAGTCGATTATGCATAACTTATTCCAATAGCACCTGTAATACATCCGTATTAAAACGGTTATCCTAGTTAATCATGCAAAACAATTGATAACTTTTAGAAATATTTATTTTACCTTTTTTTTAAAAAATGGAAAAAAATTAACAGATAAATTATGAAAATCTAATTTTGCCCTGACAAAATAGAGATTTCGCTCTTACGTATCTTTGGGTACAATGAGGAATTCAAAGTCACGTCGTTTTTTTGAAAATGATTGTAAGTTATTTTTTTTAATTTTGAAAATATTTTTGTTTTGAAAATTCATTTGATTTTTTTTATGTTTAGATAAAAAATTGAATCTTCAAGTTGTCACAACTTAGATGATTCTAAAAGTTACATGATTAATAAGTTATCATAGCTCAATTAATCTCGTTTTATTCTTCTCAACAAGATTCAATTATTTTATTATTATTTTTCTTAAAAAAGGTTGCAAAATCAACAATTAAGAAAACACAATGTTAGCAACTTGATCAAAATAAACATGTTGACAAGTAAGATAAATAGGGTAAACAAGACCTTAATAATGCCAACAAGGGGAACCTAAGATGATTTTTTTATTATCATTTTTATCTATTATCCTTTTATTTTGTATACATATTTTTTTTTGTGATTTTTACTTTTTTCTCTCTTTTCTTTTGTATCTTTCATTTTTCTCATTTTTTTTAGTTTTCATTTTTTCATTTTTTTTTACTTTCCTACTCCTATTTTATCTACTATCTTCATTATCCTAACCTTTATTTTCTAATTTCTTAAATATAAGAAAAAAAAACATTCAATTTGTTTATTTGTATTTAGTTAAGTCTTGATGACTAGGCCTAAAAAAAAACTAACAAAAAAAAAGATGATTTCAACCTACTAACTAAAAGAAACTTAGCCCACTAAACCCATTAGTCTAAGCCCATTTCCCCAACACTAACCTAAACAAACAAAGAAAAAGAAAATAAAATAAAAATCAAATAAAGAAATAGAAATGGGGCAACACAGAAACAAAGGAGATGGGAAACACAGATTGTAGGGTTCGTGACGACAACCTTGGATGGTGAAGGCTGGTGGTTCATGACAATGTCTCCTAGCGGTATTTGATTATGACTTGCAGTTGTTGAGGTGGGGAAAAAGGACAAAGGTTGGGCGACATGGTGGAGCGTGAAGGGGATTAGTCACTTCACGGTGGAGGTGCCTGTGGCTGACAATGGCGCGCGGAGGGATGACGACTAGGTCGTGGTTCTGGCTTGGCAGAGATTATTGTGGAGAACGACAGAGATCTAGCGAGTTGGGTGGTGGTTCGCGTCAAATGGGTGTTCAAGTTTGGGGTTGAGGCGTGTCTTGGGTTTAGGCGACATTGGTGGCGCATGGAGGGCAGCGGTGGCATATGGCGCGATAGGCGACAAGGCTCTTAACTTTGGCACCTAGATTTTGAACCTTATAGTCCTGAGGTACTGCCACTTGGTAGTCATGCAAATTCCCACATGTGTTTATTTATTTACATGACTTTCTTACTTTGAACAAAGTGAGAACTATTCAAAGTAGTGGGTGGTCTCTTCTTGTTTCTTTGTAACTACCCATTTTCTTCATCAACCCACATTCTTTGAGCAGTCCTAGCTGATTCTTAGTAATTGTGTAACATCGAGATTAGGGGTAAGGAGTTCTATGCTTAATCCAAGCTTTATTTTTTATTTTTACGATCTTGAATTTCAGATTTATTACCTCTCCATTACTCATAACCTCGTTATCACGTGGAAAATTTTTCTTTTCTTTTCTTTCTAACTATCTATTTCTACCTTTTACTCACTTCCCAAGCTAATCAATCACTTGACATTTCTTCTGTTGCATTGTCATTTCTAATTAGTGACTTTTTACTTAATATTATGATTGGCATGCATCCCTAAGACTAGGTGATTCGAGCTGTACTAATTGGAAATACACTAAGCAGATATAATAATCCTAAACATGTATACTAAGTTAAGTCATAATTGGAGTCTAATGCTCAATACAGTCACCCAAGATATCTACTAGCAGTACCCATCTAGAACCAAGCACCATAAGCTCTGGCAATATACACCATATACAAAATAAAGGTTTAACAGATACAACTTAACCCTACAAAATTAGTGCTATAACAAAAAAATAGATCAAGCTCATGATGAGTGCTACTTGTGACATCCCACCTAGTACCTAGGCAATAGGGTAAGATGCCACTTTTGTGTGCATATGTGTGTGTGTGTGTGTGTGACATATATTGTGTAATAACTTAAATGGTGTATTCTATCAAAAGGAACTTTGTTTACAATTCGACCATCAAAGTATTACAAAGTGTTCTATACATGTAAGTTGTAATAAGGCTATCACCGTATAACACGTCTTTCACATCCACTAGTAACTCAATAAACCCTTAGTTTCTCTATTATATCCATAGTTGGTATCCAGTGACTTCTCAAGACTAATTTGGCACCTATTGAAACTCTAGAAAAATCATGGAATATAGACAATGACATGAAAATTTTAAGAATTTCCAATAATACTAACAAACAAGTGTCATCATGATAGTTCCATTTGCTTTAGGATTTTCACAAAACTTTCAAAAATATCTCAGAAAAATGGCATAAGTCAAAACTAATCATTATCCCCAAGGTAGAGGTTCATTTTTCCAGAGAACTATTAAACACAAACAGAGCAGTCAGACATCATTTAGAAATAGGCAGAGCTTTCTTAAGTTCACAGAAAGCTTATAGAACTACTACAGATAACTCAGAGTGCCAACATTCAATTACAGAATATTAACATAATATGGAAACAATGTGCAAAATAATGACAAATGCTTTATGTGATATGCAAATGCAATACAATTTCTTTTAATTGCATCATAGTGCTCATTATATTCATTAGCTGTCCATAAGTTCATTCCTCAGACCCATGTCTTTTTCATTAGGTAAGGGGTCTCATGCTCCACCTACATTTGGTGATAGTCTACTTATCTGGCATAAGCTCATCCTATACATGATAATACTTCGTTACACAACCCTATCCCTAGTAACGTGGCCTCGCCTATAAGTTACTTTTATAAGGGAATAACACATAAGGATCACCACTAGGTACGAGGATCATCTCCATATCTTTTAATTATCGAGCACTTAAGGATGCACTTTCTATTACATTTCATTTATTGGCTCAATTTATCAATTCAAGGAGCATATCAAATTCAATGCATTCTAATTTCTAATTATTCATGTCAATTTCATATTTCACATGTCAACATTTAACTCATGTGATTCACAAAATAACTTGGCATACAAGCAATTGTCATATACAAGGGATGAAAATCAAATAATCATATTCATATATAACTAGGGCATTTATTCATAAGCCATCTCATCAAGTAATGCGACATTAATCCAAATAACAAATAGCTAACTAATTTATCAGCCAACTCATAAAACAATAAAATATCATATTGCTACCAATCATTTTTCAGCCAACTGATAACATAACAAGGTTATCAGGTAGCTAACAAACACATATTAGCCAGCTTGTAACTTTGCTAGAACGGTTGATCATTAATTTATTAGTCAGCTTGTAACTAGATAAAATAGTTAATAACTAGTAAATTTTACTAGCCAATTAATCATTTATAAATTTCAGTGTATCTCAAATTAACTCAATTTGGTCCAATCCAAGCAGGTTTATGTAGCCAAGTGGTCTTAGAATACATTGACTCAATTACACCCATAACCTCTCTTGAACTCGAGGCTATGGTTTGATTCCTTACTTTCAATTTCAACTTTAATCCACCTAATTACCATTAGTTAAACATCTAGTGTACATTAGTTACATCAAAATCACTCCCTTAGTTCAAAACACCAAGGAACCAAGACCTTAACCACACTTCCATCAACCAAATCACATCAATCTAACTTATTTCCTTGGTTTTAAACAACAACACTTAATTGGATTCACAAATAAATTCCCCTTAGTATGAAATCTCTCGATGGCCATGACCATGGTCTCACAAAACCAACATCAAGACTCAATCAAAATCAACATGACAGTATAGATTCAACATCTAACCAAGCTCATAAATCAAGAACTAATGAGAGATTACACAAAACACTACCAAGCCTACCCCTCATCCACCAAACCTGAGACAGCCCCATAGGATTTCTATCAAGATTTCAATCATTCACCACATGCAACTACATATCTAAACATAAGAGATAAGAAAAAAGAGTGAAAGGAAGACAAGGACCCCTACCCCTCACCCTTTGCTTATGGATGAAAGAAGAAAATGGGTTGATGATGGCATAAGTGATGCCAAAAGGAAGAGCTTGGAGAGTGGAGTATTTCTTCTTGTTCTGGATCATGATCTGGGATCTTGTCCCATGGGTCAACCCAGCACGCATCTAGCTGGAGTTCGTCATTGACACCCCAACAGGAATTCATGGTACACTGCTAAGATCCCACCACAACCGATATCGAAGCACAACATTGGGTAGCAACAACATTACTGTGAGATTTGTGTAGTAGATAAATCCTATGAGTATCTGTAATTGCTAATCATGGTCTTGCGTAATAATAGCACCCATAACTACCTTTGACTACTTATAACTGCAGTATCAACATTTTGATTTTATAGGGATCCTCTATAATTATTAAAGGGAATGTATCTCTTTATCCAACCTCTATAAATACCAGGCTCAATCACCTTTAACTGGTAACTATTGCTTTTTAGCATAAATCCTAATTGTGCATAGCCTGACTTGAGCGTTAGAGTGCCTTTGTAGGTATCAACCCCTCATTCCAACATGCTTTGTTGCTGTTATGCAAGGAGGAAACCACCAGTTCGTGCCTATCCAGGTACGCGTTAGTATCTACTACTGAACATTGACGCCGTCTGTAGGAAACCATAAACTCCTATTCCCACTAAACCATGGTGAACACGAGACATAACTCTAGGAGAAGAGATGTTGCGCTAACCACTGCAAACCAAAAGAGAGGGCTAGTGGTGTATCATCCTCCGCACCATATCCCACCACTAGCTGTTGAAACCTCCACTGCGAGGAACCAGGAACCCAACATTAAGCACCTACGTGATGGGCATGAAACCTCGCTTTCTATGAAAGCAATCACCCATCACGTAGGACCTCTATGAGGGATTGACTTGGTCACTGTATGAATAGAGCCTATGGTAATAGGCCTAGAATCCTATTGCATCAGCACTTAGGGCCCAGGAATGAAGAAGTTGAAGATTGTGTGTCCCATCCAGAAGGAACAATTCAATCTAATGTGTCCAGAAATTAACTTTTGGACTTAGTGCAACAACAAGCTACGACGTTGGAAGAGAAACATCGCAGATTATAAAATCTAGAATGATCTATGCAGGAAGGTCAATCCAGACCACATCGTGATGATGGGGGGCGGAACACGTCTAACAACTAGAGGAGAATGTCGTACTCTGATGTTGAAATGTCCAATATTGTTAATAACAAACTAGACCTCGACAATCAGGAGCAACCCTTCTTTGCCCAACTCATGGAGTTTAGATTTCTAAGAAACTTCAAGTTTCCTACCAATGTGGAGCTTTATAATAGGACTGTGGACCCTCTAGAGCACATAGACGTCTATGTCCAATCTATGCGCTTCTATGGGAGATCCTTTCAATGACTATATCATATTTTTCCCTTTTCCTTGAAGATGGCTGCCCTTAGATGGTTCATAACCTTGCCACGGGATCTGTCATTAACTGATAGGACCTCAGACAATGTTTCTTACTCCACTACACCACCAACAAGGAATAACCCAGATCTATTGAGTCTATTTCTAAGATTTGCCAAGGGCATGATGAACCCCTTTGCGAGTACCTTAAGAGATTGAATACGACCAGCATCAATGTAGAAAACCTCAATGAGAGGATTGCTCTCCACTATGCCAGAAGTGGCCTTAGGAATGATTCCTAATTTTTCTAATCTCTGGCAAGGAAAAAGTAAGAGAATATGGAAGAATTTTGGCAACAGTCCTTAAAGCACATAAACCTTGAGGAGGTTACTAAGGCCAAAAGGAGCTCGGAGAAAGGTGACCAGAATTCCTCTTAACCCTGGAACTCCTCTAAGGATGATCCACCCCATGCCAAGTACTTTAGCTACACTCCCTTGAACACTCCACGTGCACAATTCTGAGGAAAATGTTTCAGATCGAGTTTCAGGATATCAAGAGATCAGTTCCTTTGAAGAAACATGAGCATAAGGATCGTAACAAGCACTGTTCATGGCACAAGAGCTACGACCATGACACTAAAGATTGTTTCCAACTCTGCGACACTATTGAATCCCTAATTAGGGCAAGATGATTAGATCAGTACATCAGTCATGACCAAAATAATAGACACCACAGAGGACAAAGGGTGAGAAGACGCAGCCCTCGACAGAGCCCAATTCTATGCCAAAGAAGAAGAACCTGGAATCCTAGGAGAAGTTGATGGACTCTGCCTCACCGTGATACTGAAAATCAACAAAATCAAAATCAGAACACTCCATCAAATGATAATGATGACCATCGTGTCCAAGTCAACTGTACTATTAATACTATCGTAGGTGATTTTACAGGCGGTGGGTCATCTAATAGTGCCTGAAAGAAAGTGTTAAGGATGACGGTGTTGGGCATCTCCTACTTCACACCCAAATTATGAGCTGGAGAGCAAAAAAACACCCTTCTTCTTTTCAGATGAAGACTATGACAAAATTATCCTAGATTATGACGATCCGCTAGTGATTTTTAGGATAATCTCTAACGCTGATGTTTGACACATTTTTGTGGACTAGGGATGCTTGGATGACATCATGTTCATGAAGCTATACCAAAAGCTAGAAGTTCCAAACTTAGAGCTGATTCTCGATAAAGGGGAGCTTACCGACTTTATTGGCGAAAAGATCACCCTGACAGGGCATTTTGAGACTTACCTAACCCTAGGGAGCACTAAACTCTTTAGAACTGTCAACTTCTAGTCGTGGACTGCCCCTTAGCGTACAAAATCATCTTAGGCCATCCTGTTCTGAATGCACTTAGTGCTGTGGTATCTACTACTCACTTGGCCATGGAATTCCTCAATAAGAATAATGAGGTCATCACAGTCAAGGGGGATCAGATCATGGCACATAAATGCTACAACGAGAGCCTCAAGATCAGTTGGACGCCCAAGAAAGCAAAAACCAATACTTCTAGCCCAGTTCTGAACCAAGTCAATATCCGCATGACCGAGCTAGATGTTCGTTAAGAAATTCGAGGTACTAGATCCCAGCCGGAGGGTGAATTACAGTCATTCCAACTTGGTAGCAAGCCAGATCAAGTCACCAAGATTGGAGCAAATTTGGAGGAAAAAGAGAAGGGCCAACTGATTGAGCTCTTAAAGAAAAACAAAGATCTCTTCGCCTAGACATCCTTCGACATGCTTGGGATTGACCTTGTCTTCATCGGTCATTACCTATCCATAAGGAAATATGCGAGGCTGGTCTCTTAGAAGAAAAAAAAGGTCAGGCCGAAAAAAGACAATTGGTTATTGAAGAATAGGTTAAGGAACTGCTCAGTGCTGGCTTCATCAGGGAAATAACTTACACCACATGGTTGTCCAATGTAGTCTTGGTGAAGAAATCCATTGGGAAGTAGAGGATATGCATGGACTACATGAACTTAAACAAAGCCTGCCCCAAAGATCTATACCCACTCTCCAACGTGGACAACCTAGTTGACAGCTCCTCTAGATTCTTTTTGTTATCTTTTATGGATGCATACTCAGGATGCAATCATATCTTGATGTACTCTAGAGATGAATACAAGATTGCTTTTATCACTAATAGGATGAGCTACTATTACAGGGTTATGCCCTTTGGATTGAAAAATGCCAGAGCCACCTACTAGAGAATGATGAATAAGGTCTTTGAGCACCAAGTGGAGAAAATGTTGGAGGTGTACATTGATGACAAGATAGTGAAGACCCCCCAGGCCCAATTACACATTGCAAACCTCGAAGAAGTATTTGCGCAACTCCGGAAGCATAACATAAGGCTTAATCTGGATAAGTGTGCCTTCGGGGTCCAAATAGGTAAATTCTTTAGTTTCATGCTGACTCACCATGGAATTGGGGTGAATCTAGACAAATGCCAAGCGGTGCTCAACATACGTAGCCCACAGAGTGTTAAGAGTACTATAGTTGACAGGTTAGATTACAGCCTTCACACGTTTCCTTGCTAAAGTTGCTTATAAATTTCTTCCCCTCTTTAGACTACTAAAAAAGGGGAAAGATTTTGAGTGGACTTAGAAGTGTGAGGATGCCTTTATGTCATTGAAGAATCTTTGTCCTCTCCCCCTATACTGACAAGACTGGATCCCAGTGAGACACTGTACTTTTACTATGTTGTATGCTTAGAGACTTAAGGTAGGGGTGTTTGATTATCTACTTCTATCCTTTTCTACACTTTCTTGATACATGATGTATGCTTAATTGGTTAGAAAATGGGTTTTGAGGTGTTTCTCAAGGTTTTGAGTTAGATAAACTCATTAGAAACTTGAGATGTGATTTGTATTAAGTTAATACATGTATGGTTATGGCTTAGAGCATATAAGCATCCATAAAACTTCATGATCTTATGTTGAAGAAATATGGGTTTTAGGATGAAAGATTTAACATACACGTGCTTGATCATTATATTGGTGATTTGAGAATATGTATGAGAGTTTTAGTATGTTTAGAGACCATATTTTGGGTTGAAAACCATCCAAGACTTGTGTTTAGAAGTCAAGGATTGGTTAGAAACTCAGTAGAATAGAGCATCTCAGTTTGTTGCTAGGCGCCTAAGTGCCTAAGAAGGGAGCGCTTAAGTGCCCAAGAAGGGAGTGCCTAAGCGCCCAAGGCCAGAAAGTAGAAACGTGATGGGCGCTCAAGTGCCTAAGAGTTGAGTTCCTAAGCACGCATGACTAGAAGGCTTTGGTGCTGAGTGCTTGATCGCTCAAAAGTTTGGTGCTTAAACTCCCAATAGCAGATGAAACATGGGAGGTTTGTTGTCATGTAGCGCCTAAGTACCCAGAGAGTGAATGCTTAAGCGCCCGAGTACAAAACTTCCCAGGCTTTTCATTTTGAGGAAATGGAGTTTCCTTGCTTGTTGGGATCTTTTATGCATGTTTTTTAGTGTGAATTAAGACACTAATAGGGATATTTAGGAAATAACCACCTAGCACATGTGTAAAAGAATAGGCCTTTTGTACGTCCAAAGGTGTGAATGGACATAGGTAAGAAACTAATCATTGAAGAGCAATGATGTTGCACATGATATTACTTGTGATGTGATGATGTGGTGTACTAGAGGTAAGTATACAGAGTTTGTTTGACAATAGTTACTTGTCATAATGCATGAGTTGCTCCTTTATGATAAAAGTAGAGCTAGAGATGCATGAATGGTAGTTGTTTCCCTTATTTGCTAAAGTTGAGCTGTGAGGGTAACCTAGAAACATGAATTGCTCTTTTATGTGATGAAGTTAAGTTGGAATTACATGTTTGTTAAGAATGGCTCCTTTACTAGTTAAAGCTGAGTAACAACACAATCTATCCTAAAATAAATGAGTGAGAAAAACACTTTGCTAAGGATGGATTTGTGAGACAAGGGAGTGAGAAAAATACCTTGACATAGTAAAGAAGTGAGTACCAAGTAGAGAAGTGAGAAAAACTCTCTACCAAGGGCAATAAGAGCGAGTAAGACTCTTTGTCATGCAAAGGAGTGAGAAAAGCCATTTGCTAAGAAATAATGATCTCTTATAATTGTATGGGCAGTTGTTTATCATTATTAGCTATGTTTAAGGATTATGGATTGTTTTGTGAATGTTACATAGAAAGAGTATGTTAACGTTCCTATGGTGTTAAGTAGTGAATCAATTACTTGTTGCAATCATAATTTATAGTTTAACAATTTATTCATCGTGATTTGTTAATTATATGATAATTGATTCTTAGATATGAATAATTGAACTGTCTGCCCTAGGAAGAAAAAGGAATAGTTTTTGGCTTTTGCCACCTTTCTAGATGTTATTAATTGATTTATTTTTCCTTAAAGCAGCTGAAGTTATCATGATGTCATATATGTGTATATACTACTGAGAATTGTGAATTCTCACCCCGTTTATTGTTTCTGTGATAAATCTAAATCGAGACTCTTCTAAGGGGAAGAAGAAGAAGTGAATAGAATAGATGATTTTCATTTGCTTTTAGAACAAAGCTTGTATTTTAATTATATTAGCTTTGGGTGTGTTTAAAGTTTTATGTATTACACTATGCCCTTTAAAGGAAAATTTTGTATATATAATATTTCTTTCCCTCTTAGCTCTTTATAATAACGTGTATGGTTATTATGAATCTAGAATAAGATAGAAGTGACGTGGAAAATACTCTTTACTATAGTATGTTCAAAATATACTAAGGTACTGGTATTGAGATGTTACATTATGGTATCAGAGTAGTTCATCCTGTTGAAATGGGGTATTGACTAACTATGTTTAGGTATGTTTAGTAGTTCTTGTTGTGAGTTGTGCATTTGTTGTCTCATTATAAGATATGTGGATATAATTGCATGATAGCCTTAGGTTTGAATGTTAAGGTTACCATCACATAGTTACATGATGTTGAGACTGATTAACTCAATATGTATTGTTATATGTGTACAAGGAACTATAACTTCACCAAGGAGAACTAGGAGAAACATAAATTCTTCTAGTGAAGGTTTAGTTGATATGGCTAGAGTGTTCATGGAGATGGCAGCTGCTATGAGAGAGTAGACTGCTGTCACAAACAGGGCTTTAGAAGGGATGGAAGTAAATCCACCTTAGCAGCTAGCACCACTAGTACAATCGGTGTATGAAATTCTAGTAATAAAGAACCAAAACTTCCTAGATCTTTCAGAGTTTAGGAAGGCCAACCCTTCGTCCTTTAAGGGAGAGTATGACCTGATTGGAGTAGAGGGGTGACTTAAGGAATAGAGAAAATCTTTATAGTTATGGCTTATTTAGATAAGCAGAGAGTTTTGGTTGTTTTCTATTTGTTAGAAAGGGAGGTAGGGATTGTTGAACAGATGCAAAGAGGTTGTTTAAGGCATCTGGCACTCATGTTACATGGGGGTGTTTAAGAATTCTTTTCTAGATAAATACTACCCTAAGAACCTATAGAATGCCAAGGATATGGAGTTTTTGAAACTTGAGCAAGGTGGCATGTCAGTTGGCTAGTATGTGGCCAAGTTTGAAGATGTAAGAACTAAGTGCAGAATAAGTAATAGAATTGAACTTCAATCCATAGAACACTGAGTAGGGGTTGTTATGCTCGTTTTTCTATATTCATCATTCTTTGTTTTTTTAAAACTAACAAGGGATGGACAAAGTCGAGTAATAAAAGAATTGGTATAAAAGTGAAAGAACAAGAAAGTTGTTATTCTAAAGTTTTCAATTTGTCTTTCTGTAGTATTCTTTTCGAATAAGACCAAGTGGTGATTCAAATAGAATAATATAGAATGTTATAGGTTTATGGTATCAACTACTCAAATTTACCTAATTTTAGAGATAAAGCAAGTATACCAAGTAAGTAAATTTCAAATGGTGTGGTTCTCGAGGCTAATTGAATATATTAGCAAAGCTATTCAATTGGTACAATCAGAAAGACTTACTACTGTTAATCAGGTAGATTAAGTGTGCTATTCAATTTAAGATAGTTTCGATGTTATTCGAAATATTATGTTAGTTTTTTTAGTAGTAGCTTAGAATGACATAATTTTGATGTTGAACAAATAGACTAAGAGAGCTATTCGAATAGACCATTTAGAATGGTTTAGACCATTTTAGAAGAGTAAGTCAGGCTAATCGAGTAAACTAAGTGCTACTTGATTAGTAAGAGTTCCAAGTTAACCGAATATACTATAAGGGTTATTCAATTAGCAAGTTTTCAATTATGTTCGAAAAAGGCCTAGTGAATAGACAACTATTCTACAAGCGTAATTTCGAGAATAATCGAACTAACTTGAAAGTAATTCAACTAGCAAAATTTCAATTGGTTGAAATAGGGAAAAATAGGCTTATTTTCAATTCATTGAAATAGGCAAAGTGGTGTTTTTAGTACCATTCAAAGGGAATAGTTAAAGGTCCTAATAACTAGCCTCAAGTGGAACAGAAGTCACAAGGTTTTCATAAGGGGAAGAGAAGGGATGATAGGTATAAGAAGAGTGTTTTCTAAACCTAATTATCCTCAAGATAAAAATAAGCAAGTTTAGGCAGAATTGAAGGGACCAAAATGTGATAAATGTGGGAGAAAACATAGTGGCAGACCTTGTCTAGCAGGCCAATCAATATGTTATACATGTGACCAACTAGGACACTATTCAAACGAGTGTCCACAGAATCAGGGAGCAGTGCCCAACCTCAAACCTCAAGCTAAAGAAAGAGTTTATACTCTAAGTGGTAAGGAGGCGGCTTAAACTCCCAATCTTATACAAGGTAAGTGCATAGTTAAAGATAATATCTTAGTTGTAGTATATGATTCAAGAGCTTCTCACTCCTTTATTTCATATAAATATGTGAAGATATTAGATTTACCTATGTTTGAGCTTCCCCATGTTTTTTCCATGTCTACACCAATAGGAGAACTGGTCATAACTTTCTTTGTTGTTTGGATTATTGTGTGAAAATAGAAGATACGATTTTCTTTATGAATCTTATTTGTTTACCTCTTATTGACATCTTTCTAGGCATGGATTTGGTTGTCATCAAATCTTGATGTTTTGATTGTTCATATAAGACTTTAAGGTTTATATCTAATAATTCTTCCATGTTTGTTTCTTTTGAGTTTATGTGCTTGGGTGCTAAACAAGTGAGCAATTGTTTAGTAGAAGGGGTTCAAGGATATGTTCTCCTTTTCTCCTCGAATGTTGAAATTGAGCAAGCCTTAGGAAATATACTTGTGGTAAGAGACTATCCAGAAGTGTTTCCTAGGGAAGTCATTGAGTTGCCACCTAAGAGAGAAACATAATTCACTATAGATTTAGTGCCGGGAATTAAACCTATATTTATAGTACCTTATAGAATAACACCCTTAGTGTTTCCTAGCATCTCACCGTGGGGAGCACCAGTTCTCTTAGTAAAGAAAAAAAAGATAGTAGTTTGAGACTGTGCGTAGTAGAATTGTAGAGAGCTGCTTGTTGAGCTGAAAACCAAGCATCATTGTAGTTTTGTTGAGAATCCTAAGACAAACAAACAAGCTAAAGCCACCAACTGGGTTATTGTTTAAGGAATTAAAAGGAAGTTGGGTGAAGCTAAGGGAAACTAGGCTGAGCAACTTGATAATGTTCTCTGGGCCTACCGGACTATGACTCACTCCATAACAAGTGAAGCCCCTTTTAACTCACTTATGGGTCGAGGCTATGATCCCGGTGGAGATAGGAGAACCAACTGGCGTCACCAACAACTATCACCTAACGACAACCCTAGACTGATTAGAGAATACTTGGATCTTCTAGAATAGAGAAGACGCGTTGCTCACATACGCGACATCGTCCTCAAACAGAGAACATTGACTCAATATAATTTGAAAGTTATCCCAAGGAAGTTTGAACTAAATGATCTAGTACTTCGAAGAGCAGACATCGATGGTAGGAATGCCTCCCAAGGGATGTTAGCCTCGAATTGGGAAGACCCCTACTGAATTATGATCAGTACGGCAAGGGAGCTTACACCCTGGAGATGCTAACAGGCAAGCCAATAAAAAACTATTAGAATGCAGACAAACTCAGAAAGTACTATAGCTAAGTGCCTTTTAAGGCCTAGTCTCCTAGTTTACTTTATGTTTAATCTGCCCCAATTTTTGTGGATATACATTGTATGGACTTTGGTCTTTCATTCAATCAATAAAATGAGGAAGTTATTTATACATTTACTTGCATTCTCTAGTCTCAAAAGACCTTCAAGCTAGATTTCACCTTGAGAATGTCTATAAAGCCTATTCCTTATGGGATCTAGGGTTTCTTTTTAAGGTTTAAGGACCATCAAGTTGGGCCATGCCTTGAGAATGTCTACAGAGCCCGTTCCTTATGGGATTTGAAGTTTCTTTCAAATTCATGACCTTTAAGCCAGGAAATGCCTTGAGAGTGTTCAAAGCCCGTTCCCTATGGGATCTGGGGTTTCTTATATTCTAGGTTAAGAGGAATAACCCACAAATCCCATTTGAGTGTTTTACTCGCCGCTTATGTTCATGCAAACTGTTTCTAGTTTCGTATTATCCCTTTCCAGTTGTTGAATCTCAGCTTGGAGGCCGATGATGGCCTTTTAAGAGCTGGCCCTCTCCTTCCTGAGTTGGATTAAGAGTCTGCTAGTTTCTTCTTCAGCTCGTTAACCTTTGATGCAGTGTCCTCCTAGGCCTTTTTGGCTTCTTCCTTAGCTTTGAGAGCTAAGTTAAGTTGCCGAGCTCCTTTCGCTTCTACTGCCCTTAGCTTTTCGGCTAATCCCTTCTCATACTCCCCTAAGCTCCTATCAAGGCAACAGGCTTCACAAACGATCCAGAGTAAGAAGGTTTGAAACCTTGACAGAATATTAGGCAGACTCATCTGGGTAATGTGTTTCACTACTTTATCATCTAGGAGTTTCTAGTCGATGAATGATCCGACCTCAACATCCTTCTTAAACAGGGTGATCGGACCTCCTCCTTCTTCATTCGCCTTCGTGGCAACTCTCTTTCCATGATTCGTCACCCTACTGCTTTCAGTAACTTTTCTCTTTCTCTAAAAAGGTTGAGCAAGAGATTCTAACTGATCTGAAGCCACCTCAACAACAGGATCTCAGGCGACAGGATATGAAGCAATGCATACGGGAATGTTTGAAGGTACGACCCCTATTTCCTCACCACAAAAGATGATTTGGAAGAGCCATAAGAGATGATTTGGAGGCCATGCTTTTTGCAAAATAGGAAAATCACAAGTTAGAAATGATAGAAAAGGAAAATTCCAAAAATAAAAACAAGGGCAAAATACGACCTACGCTCTATCTAATATGGCCTTAAGAGTTTCATTATCAACGATGTCTAGAAAATCCTTACAAGAAATGTGTCAAGCTTCCTCTGCCTATTTATTGATAAAATCTATGCACTCAGTGTCCTCATAACTAAGTTCATGCCTCTCTGCTTTGATAATTTCAATAGGAGTGTCCCAGGCATGCGTAGTCCAATACAAGTGGAACATTAGGGTCCTATCTACCCCCAAGAAGAACGAGCGAGATCTGTAAACCACCATCAACTTAAAGAACTTCATCTTGTTGTTCTTAAAGCTATCTTGGAAGACGTCGAAGACCTTTCGTTCGCTTCTTAACCGAAGAGTGAGCTAGTTTTTATGTGTCGTCCTCTCTCCTTGGGGGGACCATTGAGTGAATAAATAGAAGAAAACCTTTTTTGTTTACCAAAGTTTGACCACTTCACAAAACTACTCGAAGGCAAGGATGAAACCCAAGCTGTTGGGGGTGAAGCTAGGGTATGGCCACATTTAGAGTATGGAGAACTGCAATTTGGAAGTTCATAAAAGGTAGTCAGAGCCTTAGTCGAATGAAGAGGTCTTCGTACAAAAACATGAAGTGTTTGCCCTCTGTTCGAGTTGAATACACCTTCTCACCCTTCTCTGGAGCCGAGATTCGATATTCATGGTCCTGCCTGTCATCTATTGTCAGCTCCAAGTAGCTCGCAAGATTTTTTACTATCTCCCTAGTCTGAAAATCAGACTCATTGCTCCAGATATCATCTATAACCTAAGCGTACACCCTTCTTCTTCAGACAAGTACCTTGGACCCTTCTACGGCCGATCTATGTTGTACAACTCTTCTCCTTGCCAAGAATCCCCAGAAGCGCCAATAAAGGTCGATAAGGCGCTATCAGAATCAAGAATATCTACCTTAGATTCAGACATGGGGGAGGGAAGACATGGGCCTCCGTACCCAGTCAGTTACACCTATTACATTTACCAACCTCTGCACCCTAAAAGGTCCATGACCCAATGTAGGAGTCTATGCCACTCACAGTGTGGCAGAGAAGGTGCTTCAGAGAGCAACACCATAAAATTAGGCCCTGAATCACTGGTACCCCAACTCATTTTGGATGAGAAATAAGGGAAATTGCCAAAAATATAAAGGATAGAAACCTTCTGCCTTAGGGTGATTCCATAAATAGTGAAAACAAGGGGTAGAGGGATGTGTTCCTTGAAGAAATGAATAGAATAGGTGACTAAAAGGTGCTTAACCCCTAAGAACCGCTAAAAATCATTGGAAACAACACAAAAGCAACTGCTACTATGTTGTTCACGATTGTTGGAAATTGTCTGAAGTTGCTGAAAATTGGAAAGGAACAGTAAAAGTGCAGAGAAGGAATCCTCGGTCCCTATTTATAGAAGCAAGACGGTTGGGGGCCAATTTTGTCCTAACACCAAGGATTTCAAAAGTACTCACTATGGAGCTTAGAACCGCATGAAACCCTAACCATGACTATCTAGTCAGAGCATGCCACGTGGATTTCATAGTTATCACAACAGTTGAAGCGACGGTTGCTCAGAAAGTAAATGTCAGGCAAGCCTCGCTAGTTTGAGCATAATTTTTTTCTACGGACCTTGGCTACACCCCGCAATGTCCACCTATAGTCACCTAACACATGTACCTTGGTTGGACTACGACGCTTCCATGAATGTCAAATAACTTAGTCGTTATTGCCTCCAAATTAAAGCTTTTAGCTTTTTAGGGGCAACACAGACTATGACTTCACGTAAAGCGTGGATTCTGTCTCCCTGGGGCATTGAGACTTACCTTGATACTTAGCTATATTAGCTAAACACCAAGCTGGGGGCAACATGGCGAGGTTAAATGTATTATTACACGATGAGCGTTGGACTCATCCTGGTGAAGGAAACAAACAATGGAAATAAAAACATAAAACATTCAAAGAAGCAAAAGGAGACAAAAAGGAAACTTTTTATTCACATTTCATACATTGTCAGCTCTAACAAAAGAGCTTATAAACGACCCTAATACAAGAATGCCTACTGAAGAAAGATAGAAAGGAAGCCAGATAAGACAATGATGATAAAGATGACCACTGACCACGACCACCTCCATGGTTCTTCCAAAAACTAACACCCATTGTAACATCATCCTTAATTTGTTAGTTTTGAATATGGTTATAGAGGTATTATAACTTTTGTTTGAATTACTTGTTAATTCTAGTGGCTATCTGAGATGGTTTAGGCACTTTGCTATAACACTAAATTTGAAAAATAGTTGTTATTAGCTCAGAGAATAACATAAACTGCTTAAAAAGATAGGGATAGATATGGAGAATTTATTTTTAGATTATTTAAGATTTAAACTAATTATAGTTAATTTTGAAGAATTAATTGAATTAGTTTGATATCTTTAATAACATTGAGTAATGGTTCAAGGACCAGATTAAATAGACATATATCTTGGAAAATTATGAATTTTTGTGAAGATATCAAGTAAAGAATGGTGGATTTTCTGGTAATGAGTACATGTTAAGGCAAATACCTGAAAGCCTATTAGCTTAATTCCTAATGTTTAACTTAACCTAAGGAAGAGTAATAGAGCTTAAGTGATAGTGAAAGGTGTATGGAATGAGGAATATAGGAATGAGATGAATCATAGAAATTTCTATAACACCTATGGAAGTTAGAAAACTTGTTAATGGAAAGTTAATGCATCCTTAAGAGATACAATATTTCTAACTAACACTAGAGTTTTCAACTTTATCCTTCCACCTTTTCTCCCACCGTCCTTCTTATTATGTTTCTTTGACTTTGTATCTTTTCATTTTCTCTCTCTTTCACATTTCCAGCAGAGGGAAATAAGAGAAGAAAAAAGAAAGGAAAGAAAAGGAAGCAAAAGGAAGAGGAGGAAATAGGAGAGGAAAAAGAGGGAACCAAGGAAGAAGGAAAGAAGAATAAAGCCTAAACACCATTATCTTTGTGAGTCAAGGTAAGGGAGCTTGTTCTTTTAGCTCTACCCTTTTCTATTTCTTCTTGGTGCTTGATGCTTGCAAGTTTGAGTTAAAAAGGGTTATTGAGAGATTTCTCAATGATTTGAGTTGTATGAACTTGAGTTATGTTGTTTTGAGTTGATTTATGCTTGGTTGAGGTTGTGAAACTTGTAAACACCCTTATAACATCATATCTTTGAGTTTAGTAAAAATGAGTTTTTAGGTAATTTGCTTTTGATCATATTTCCATGAGTTGTTTTGAAATGAAGTATGTGAGTTTCATTAGGTTAGAAACCATGTATGATGTTAGAAACCATCTAGGACCTAAGTTTGAGGGTCCAAGTTTAGTTAGAAATTTAGTGGAACAGGAAGAGAACTTTCAGGTGCTGGGCGCCTAAGCACCCAGAATTTGGTCGCTTAATCACTTATGCCCAGAAAGGAAAATGTGTTGAGCGTCTAAGCGCTTAGAATGTGGGCGCCTAAGCGCACATGTCCAGAATACTGGGGTGCTAAGCGATTAATCACTCAGAGATTGGGTGCTTAAGCGCCTAATGATAGATAAACTTGGAGCGTTCTACTATCATGGAGCGCTCAAGCATTGAGAAAATGAGCGCTTAAGCGCTCAATGGTAGATTGTTCCCTGCTATTATTATGAGGTAATGGAGTTCCCTACTTGTTGGAATTTGTTATATATACTTTGTAGTATGAGATAAGACACTTATAAGGATATTTCAAGAAGGAGATAACCACCTTGCATATATTTAGTAAGACAAGCCCTTGTGTAAACAAAAGTTGAGTATTAACATAGATATGTTTCTACATTTTTGTTGAGCTGAGATGTTAAACTTAATATTGCAAAGTATGAGAAAAACACTTTGTAATAAGATGGACTGTGAAACAAGGTAGTGAGAAAAACACATTATCATAGTAGAAGAGTGAGAAAAACCCTCTAGCTAGGACAAATGAGTGAGAAAAACACTTTGTCAAGTAACATGATATTACAATTATATGGTGGTTGTTTATCATTGAATAAAGTTAAATAAATTATTATATAAATAGTTGATTTATCATGATGTCATATAGGTAATTATACTACTAAGAATTGTTAATTCTCACCCTATTTGTTGTTTCCATGATAAATCCAAGTCAGGATCCTTCTAAGGGAAAGCAAATAAAAGAGAAGCGAATGCACTAGTTTAGTTTTATTATGTTCTTGTAATGATTACTTTGGACTGTATAATTTTTTCTTGTATTGTACTTACGCCCTTTGAGGCTTAGTTTGTATATACAATGTAAAGACTTAGATGTTTATGTGTTCTGTTTCTCCCTCATGGCTCTTTATAATAACAAACATAGTTATTATAAATCTAGTATTATATGTATAAGTTAGTAGTAATGCACTTAACTCTATTTACTTGTATAATTGGTTGATATAATACAGTAATTGGAGTAGGGATGTTACACCTATCTTTCCCCTATTGGCCAACATGAGCAGAATGCTTCACTCCAAGAGATTATTCCACCCCAACATGAGCAGACTTCACAATCCTATAAATCCAGCTACACATCAAGGTGAAACGAAGACACTAGGCTAGCATCTTCGATTGTAGTTAGGAAAATGGAGGAAGGAGAACAAAAAACCTCCATGCCTTATAGGAATTACACCAGAAGTAGCGAATCCTCCTGGTAAGTGCATGAAGGTTACACACTCCTGTGTATGCTTGGAAAGAAAGGTTTTTGCTATCCAGATGCATATTGACCAATCTGTGTAGGGCAGCTACATGGTCCTCACAGAACCATTATGCTTGATAAGAAAAGCCTCCACCAGAGGAATATGTTGGGGAAAGGGAAACACCTTCAAAATTTTTGGAAAGAATAGGGAGAAGATTTCAGAAAGAAACATGACTCTCCATAAATAATTGGCTCCTAAGAAGGCAAACTAACTACACGTTTGAGGCTGCATTTTAATGCCCCTTCCTCATGATTGGACACAAGAGTAGCGAGCAATTGAGAAATAACCTGAAACTGCCACCTTCATTGAAGTGGTTTCCATTCCCAATAAAGTCAAAGTGATGGTTCCCAAGTAAGCTCAGACTTATACAAATTGCAGAATAAAAGCTGTAAGAAAGGACAACAATAACCTCGTGAACTACACAACGGGGCAACATATGACATACCTCGGATGGTAGAACAATGACGTAAGCGGAGAGATCCAACTCGAATCCTAACCTTACACATTAACCTCAGTGGCATACTATGATGTATCACGGATTTCGGCCCTTTAGAGAAAACATTGCATGATCCAGCATTAATACTAACTCAGATCCCTTTGTCCACCATGTTCCATGTGCTCCTATCAAACTTAGATACCTTGACACTTAGCAGTCCCATCTAAGCGCCAAGCTAGGGGCAACTATTCTGGACCATGATCCGGGATCCTATCTTATGAGTCAGCTCGACACACATCCAACTAGAGTCCATCACTGACACCTCAGTGGGAATTCATGGTACACTATTGAGATTCCACCACAATGGATCTCAGACCACTACGTTGGGTAGCTGCAACATTACTGCGAGATTTGCACAGTGGATAAATCCTATAAGTATCTGTAATTGCTAATTATGATCTTGTGTAATAATAGCACTTATAACTACCTTTGACTGCTTATAACTACAATATTAGCATTCTAATTTTATATGGATCCTCTATAACTATTAAGGGAACGTATCTTCCTATCCAACCTCTATAAATACCAAGCCCAATCACATTTAATAGGTAACTATTGCTCTTTAGTATAAACCTTAATTGTGCATAACCTTACTTGAGCGTTGGAGTGCCTTTGCAGGTACCAACCCCTCGTTCTAACACGCTATATTGCTGCTGCGCAAGGAGGAAACCAGCAGTTCGTGCCTATCTAGGTACGTGTCAGTATCCACTATTGAACACTTCCAACTTGAACTTGGTTAATAAAGGTGGTTTTGGCCACCATCCATGGTTGAGAAATGGTGGTGGATAGCTCATTTCTCTCTTTCCCATCGGGCTATCTCTCTTTTATATTTTTTTACTCTCTTTTTTGCTGCATCTTTCTCTTTCTATGTTTTATTACTTTTATTTTCTTTCTTTCTTTCTTATCCCTCACTTCACCGCTTCCCCTCTCTCTCTTTTTCTATTCTTTCTTTTAGTTACTTAGTTAGTAAGTATGGGTGTGTGTGAGTATACAAAAGTGAGAGTGAGGAGAATCTAGGTAATTTCAGTAAGGTGAGGGTGGTGAGGCAACTTAGCTAGGTAGATTTTAGGTAGAGTTTGGTCACTTTAGGTTATATAATTATAACCTATGCACATCCTAGATCACAATATGATTTATTAAAAATCTCATGCAAATCCTAAGACCTCTATGCTTTAACTCTAATTACTAAAATTACATTACTGAGTCCTATGGTCATCTTATTTCATATAATTCAATCATTTAAATACTAAAGTTTTTTTTAGAGTCATTAAGACTCTAAATTCTTTAAACCCATAAGATTAAACTAAGTGCTTCTATATCATGCAGTAATTTTAATGATTTAATATATATATATATATATATATATATATATATATATATATATTAGTTATATTAATCTAATTTTATTTCTAAACACTAATTAATATAATTAGATATTCTAATTAGTGAAGCTAATTATTTACTAAATTAATTAGTTAATTTACTAATCAATCTTTAATTGGCTTAATATTTATTTATTTTTTAAATTTTCCATTACTCATAAAAAGTTAATTTGTATCTTAATAATTATAAATAATCCTATTTATAATTATTTTAGCTAACTCTTTAGTTATTCTTAATTATCTCATATTCTAATTAATCCTATAAGATAACTTACATTATTAAGTTATCTGCCTATAAGCATATATATTGCAAACTTACTCATGAAATCACAATAACAACTGCTAAGTAGCTTCTATAAGTGAGCTAGAAGGGAGGATGTTACATTATTACATCATATCCTCTCTTCGGTAAAACGGACAATATAACAAACTATGACTCGCATGAACCCATCAAGCTTTGGGACGTGTACCCAAAAGTAGTAAATGTCAATGATAATGGTAAGTATCGACATGTCTATTGCTAGCTATATGGAAACATTAGACATAAGGAGTGAGAATTCCAAAATTCTCATTAGGTAAGAAAATCCTGTAGAAATTGTTAGATTTTGAACTATAATGCTTCTAGCTATGTCAGAATGAAGAAAACATTTATTTCTGCTAACAAGCTCATACAATACTTAAATTTAATTCAAAAGAACAAATCACATAGAACAGTGCAAAAGATTATACTATGTTATGATGCATGAAGGGTTTACTTCTCTTGTAATTCCTTTATCTTGTGATTTACCTCTTTTTAAATTTTTAGGAGACGAGCCTCATTACATCTTTTTACGGATTGACTAATCATGGGACTACTACCCATCAAGTTACATGTGCAAAGGTGTGAGCTCACTATCCAGTCAAGGGCATCCCCCCAACAATCCCTATCTTTGTAGTATCAACCACTCGGGCACATGGACAACTATCTAGATTATCCCACTCTTTGAAGATCATTTCCTATTACTGGAGGCCTCTTCTGCCCATACAAAAAGAATCTTACTGTGTCCTTCTACTTTAATTAATTTGTCTTTTAATCATCGTTTTCAATCTCATGATAAATGCAAACTGTGCCATAACAATTTTCATTTTTATTAGCATATTGCATATAGTGGCCGAATATCATGCAAACTTAAAAACAAGTCACATTTTCATGGCAAGTAAACAAAGTCGTCATCATAAGATAACCATGACAATCATCAAGTCATGCATTTATATATGAAACGTAACTATCCCTATATGACCCAATACCTCAATTATAAGCAAGCTTGATTACAATTAAATTTTCTAACTCAAAGTTCATATATGGATTCACATAATTTATTTTAATAACATGTCTAGCCAATTATTTTGATATATTCAAGATAAAAATCCACATACTTAGATTTAAATCTTCACATTTAAACCCTAATCTAGTATGGTCGTATACCCTTGGCGCAGGTCTTTAAGACTTATTTCACTAAAATTGACTGATACTTAGCCTATTTAAAATTCCCATCTTGCTCAATTACTATGCTTTTCCTGAAATGTAACATCTTGAAAAACATGTTAGGCTTATATATGATCTCAAAGGTACTATTATACTTGTATAACATGTTAGTTAAATTTTGTGACAAACTGAGTTCATTTAAGCACTTTGCTGCCACTAAGAGTGTAAAAAGTAGCTTAAAATGATTCTGATAGTAGCATAAATGGCTAATTTGAGGGAAATAAACATTGAGAGTTTATTTCTAAGTTACAAATAAGGGAAAAATGATGCAGTTAAAATTTGAGAGCAATCGAAGTTCGTTTGACATTTTTAAGCATACCAGTTGTGTGTTTTATTAACATATTGACCTCCAGCAGATATGAAAATTTGAGAAAATAGTAAAACAATAATTTTGATTAACATTTGTATTTATTTTAAAGTTGTTGCAAGTTGGAAAACTTGAATTAGCAAAATATAAGTGTTCATAGCAGAAATGAAATTTACAGTGTTGGATTAAGTGGCCTTAGTCTTATATTTGAACTTGGTTTTCTTTTCTCTCACACGTTTCTCAGTCAGAAGACAGAAGAAAGAAAAATAGAAAAGGAAAGAAAGAATAAGAGGGGAAGAAGAAGAGCAAGAAAGAAACCAAAAGGGGAAGCAAGCTTTGTTCATCTTCATCAAGTTTAGAGGTAGGGGTACTTGATTTCTCACCTTTCTTCCTTAATCTTCATCTTATTCTTATTTTGGCTTGATTAAGACCAATGGTTTTTGGGTGAAAATAGAGAGATATTATCTAGTTGATGCTTGGTTGAGAAAGTAGAAATCTTGGAATCCATAGCCTTCTAGTGATGGAATCCATAGCTTCCAAGTTGTTAGTTTATTGAGATGTGGGTTTATAAATTATTCTTAATTGGATGATTTGATAATGTTTGAATGCTAGAATCTCAAGTATTTGATGTTATGGAATTGATTGTTGGTGTTTTTTATTAAATGATGATAGAAATTGATGGGGTTGAATTTGGTTGAAGTTCAGTTGAGTTTCTAGAAAAACCAGAAACTTACAGGGAAGCTGTGGCACCAAGTGAGTGGAAGTCGCGACACCCCAGTTTCAGCCTCTAAGGAATTTTGTTCTAGAGACCCTGAGGCCGTGACTCGTAAGGACTTATATTGTGGCCCCAATGCTGAATTTTTATTTTTGATGATTTTATGCCTTTCCAAGCTATGTTTTGCCTTAGTTGGATACCTAGGACCATAGATAACATGAAATGGCATAAAATAATAGTTTAGAAATGTTAGAAATGAATAACTAGATATGAGCATACGTTGAGCTTTCAAGCTTTTTTAGAGATTGGTTCCCTTAGGATTGAACCTAAAGAATGGTTCCCTTAGGGTTGAACCTAGAGAATGGTTCCCTTATGATTGAACTTAGCTATTGGTTCCCTTTGGGTTAAACTTACATATTGGTTCCCTTAGGGTTGAACCTAGATATTGGTTCCTTTAGGGTTGAACCTAGATAATGGTTCCCTTAGGGTCGAACCTAGAGATTGGTTCTCTTAAGGTCGAACCTACAGATTGGTTCCCTTAGGGTCAAACCTAGAGATTGGTTCCCTTAGGGTCGAACCTAGAGAATAGTTCCATTAGGGTCGAACCTAGCGATTGGTTGCCTTAGGGTCAAACCTAGAGAATGGTTCCCTTAGGGTTGAACCTAGGGATTGGCTTCCTTAAGGTTGAACCACAGTAAGAGTAGTTCTTCTTTTCATTAAAGTTGAATCATAGTATACAAATGGGAATGATATTTTACATTGGTGTAATCAATTGTTTAATATCATTAGTAAGTTCATGAGTTATAGTTTATAAATGTACCAATGTGTATATATATATTAGTTCGATGAGGTATATGTATTATTAAGAATTTTTATATTCTTACCCCTTTTGTATGTTTCATGGTAGTAGGACAAAATCCTTCCGAAGAAGTAAGAAGAAGAAAACGAGAAAGAAGAAAAAAATCCAAGAATAAATAGTTTAGTTTTTTTTTATAGTTTACAACTCTTGTAAATTTGTTACGTCGAGTTGTATTTTGTTGTATATATTACAGAGCGCCCATAAGGCTTTTGTTGTAAATATGTATAAATTCCATTTGCGTGGCTCTCCATATTTATTTATTTGTATAAATGATATGAGATTAGTTACTAAATTGGTAGTAGTAGCATAACTAATATCAATTATCTTTGTATATTAATGATATATTGAGATAATTGTATTAGGATGTTATATTATGGTATCAGAGAAGTTCATCTTGTTGAGCCGGGATAAGGATTAACTAAGTTTAAATAAGATAGAGTTTTTTTCGCTTAGTGTTATGCATTTCTTGTCTCTTTTGTGAGATGTTTGCATGACTTGGCTTTGTTTGAATGTTATTAGCTACCGTTATACTATTACATGGTATTGAGATTAATTGCCTCAATATTTAATGTTTTGTGTATATAGGAAACTGTGGCTTCTTCAAGGCACACTAGAGGATACTATGATTCTTTTGGTGAGAACCCTAGCATAACTGAAGTAGTAATGGCAATGGCTAGGGCTATGTAGGAGCAAACAACTATGACCAATAGGATGTTGGAGAGGTTGCAAGCCATTCAACCTCAACAACAAGTACCTCCACTAGTACCACCACCAGTACAAAAGGTACCGGTGGGAAGAAATCAGCATTTTCAGGACCTTGCACAATTTAGAAGGTTGAACCTCCTAATGTTCAAAGGTGAGTACAATTCGGTGAAAGCCGATGAGTGGTTAACCGAAATAGAGAAGATTTTTGAAGCCATGCAATATTCTGATGAACAAAGAGTATCCTTCGTTACCTTCATGTTTAGTGGGAAGTAGAGCGTTGGTGGAGGAATGCTAGAAGCTGTAACTGCACAGATTATTTGGGAAGTGTTCAAGAACACTTTCTTAGAGAAGTATTACCTAAAGTCAGTGCAAGAGGAAAAAGAAGTAGAGTTCCTGAAGCTCGAGCAAGGAAGTATGATAGTGGGTAAGTATGAGGCGAAGTTTAATGAGTTGTCAAAATTTTCACCTCAGTATAGACTTAACCCGATGAGAATTCTATGTGTGTCAAGTTTGAATCCAGATTGAGAGAAGATATTAGAAGGATGATACGACCCTTAGAGATTAGAGACTTCGCTTCTTTAATGAATAAGTGTAGAATAATGGAAAAGGGGTTGTCTTCAAATTCAACTTGAGTAGAAAACAGAAAGCTCTCTTAAGCAAAAGAAGTTTGATAAGAAGAAAAGTACTCCTAAACCGAGTTACCCACAAGATAAGGATAAACAGGTTCAAAGAAGAACATGGGAATCTAAATGTCCCAAGTGTGGGAGATTACATGGGAACAAGTCTTGCTTAGCAGGGCAAACAATTTGTTATACATGTGGTTAGCCAAGGCATATATCCAAGGAGTGCCCATAGAAGCAGAGAGTAATGTTTACCCCAAGACTGCAAGCTCCAGGAAGAGTGTATACCTTGAGCGGTAATGAGGTGACTCAGTCTATGGATCTGATCTAAGGTAAATGCATAATCCATGATCACCTGTTAACTGTTTTATATGATTCGGGAGCATCTCACTCCTTTGTTTCTTATGATTGCGTGAAAATGTTGAGTTTACCTATGACAGACCTTCTATATGACCTAGTTATTTCCACTCCCCCTAGTAAATCTATTATGACTTCCAAAGTTTGTCTAGATTGTTGTATCAAGATAGAATATCAAATTTTCTTTGTAAATCTTATCTGTTTACCTCTTGTAGGTATTGATGTCATTTTGGGCATGGATTGGTTGTCCGCCAACCATGTGGTTTTAAATTGTGTAGATAAACCCTTGCTGTTATGTCAGATATATCTACCAAAGATATCTCTTCTGAGTCAGTGTTTCTTAATTCTAACCAAGTACATAGTTGTTTGGAAGAGAGAGCTCAAGGGTATGTTTCCTTTTTCTTCTTCAACTATAGAGGTTGAGCAAGGTTTGGATAACATACCAATAGTGAGAGAGTATCCTGAAGTGTTCTTGAAAGATATAGTAGAGTTATCACCCATGAGAGAGATAAAGTTTTCTATAGATTTAGTACCGGGGACGGGACCTATTTCTGTAGCCCCCTATAGGATGGAACTTTTAGAATTAGTTGAGCTCAAAATGCAAATAGAAGAATTGATAGAGAAACAATTCATTAGACTGAGTGTTTCTCCTTGGGGAGCACTTATTTTATTAGTGAAAAAGAAAGATGGTATTATGAGGCTTTGTGTAGACTACAGACATTTGCATAAGGTAACCATCATGAATAAGTATCAATTGCCTAGGATAGTTGATCTGATGGATTAGTTAAGAGGAGCATAAGTGTTATAAAAAATTGACTGCAGATCAGGATATCACTAAATAAGGGTTAAGGAAGAATATATCCCTAAAATCGCTTTCAGGACTAGGTATGGACATTATGAATATCTCGTGATATCCTTTGGGTTGATAAATGCACCAGTTTTTTATATGGATTACATAAATAGGATTTTTAGACCCTACCTAGATAAGTTTGTAGTAGTATTTATAGATGATATCTTAATCTATTCAAAGACAATGGAAAAGCATGAGTTACATCTTTGAGCAGTTTTAGAGATTCTCAAAGAAAAGAAATTGTATGCCAAACTTTCAAAGTGTGAGTTCTGGCTTTTAGAAGTTCAATTTCTAGGGTATGCCATTTCTAAAGAAGGAATTGCAGTAGACCATAGTAAAGTTGAAGTAGTGTTACAGTGGGAGAGACCCACCACTGTGATCGAGATAAGGAGTTTTATAGGCCTAGCTGGGTACTGCAAGAGATTCATTAATAGATTTTCCCAAATAGCACTACCCTTGACTAGATTAACTAGGAAATGTAGTACTTTTGTATGGACTCAAGAGTGTGAAGATAGTTTCCAAGAGCTTAAGAGGAGGTTGACAACTACACCAGTTTTGGTGATTCCATATCCTCTGGAGGATTTTGAGGTATTTTGTGACCCTTCAAGATTGGGTTTAGGGTGTGTTCTCATGCAATATAAGCACGTAGTTGCTTATGCATTGAGGCAGTTGAGGCCGCATGAGGAAAACTATCCAACTCGTGATCTAGAATTGGCCGCAGTAGTGTTTGCTCTGAAAATTTAGAGACACTATCTTTATGGAGTTCAGTTTGAAGTGTTTAGTGATCATAAGAGTTTAAAATACTTATTTGATCAAAAAGAGTTAAATATGAAACAAAGAAGATGGATAAAGTTCATAAAGGATTATGACTTTGAGCTTAAGTATCACCTGGATAAAGCCAATTTAGTTGTTGATGCACTGAGTAGAAAATCCCTACATATGTCCTGGATGATGATTCAAGAGGGTCAACTTCTAGAAAAGTTTAGAGATTTGAGCCTTAGAGTAGTTGTGACACCACAAAGTCTCTTTATGAGTAGAGTGGGCATAGTTAGTGATCTGAGAGCTTAAATTCTAGAAGCTCAAAGTGAGGATGAAACTCTAAGTAAGATAAGAGAGCAGATATTCTTCGAGGATCAAACAGAGTTTGATATGGCCGGTGACAGAATGATTAAATTTAGAGATAGACTTTACATCCTTAAAGACTCTGCCATTAAAGAAAAGATCCTAGAGGAGGCTCATAGGAATCAATACCATCCATCCAAGAGCCACTAAAATGTATTAAGATTTAAGGCAAATGTTTTGGTGGCCAGGAATGAAGAAAGAAAATACAGAGTTTGTGTCTAGGTGCTTGGTGTCCTAACAAGTTAAGATAGAACACTAAAAACCTTTAGGACCACTCCAATCTTTAGAGATTCCCAAATGGAAATGGGATCATATCATAATGGACTTTGTGACAAGTCTACCTAGAACTCAGCTAGGAAATGATGCAATTTGGGTCATAGTGGATAGACTAACTAAGTCTGCACACTTTTTGCCTATAAAGACTAACTACTCCTTAGATAAGTTAGTTCAGTTATTTTTACAAGAGATAGTTAGGCTGCATGGTATTCCCCTCAACATAATTTCATATACCGATTTTAGATTCACATCTAGATTTTAGGGAGCTTTACAAAAGGCCTATGGAACTAGGCTAAGTTTTAGTACAACATACCATCCAAAAACAAATAGGCAATCAGAGAGAACTATCCAAACCCTATAAGATATGCTCAGAGCATGTGTTATAGATCAGCAGGGTAGTTGTGATAGACTCTTGCCTTTAGTGGAATTTGCATACAACAATTACCATACCAGCATTGAAATGGCACCTTATGGGGCCCTTTATGGTAAAAGTGTAGGTCACCATTATGTTAGTATAAGATTGGAGCGAGAACTATTCTAGGACCTGAGATAGTACAACAAACTTAAGATCAAATAAAAAAAATCAGGGATAGGATGACTATAGAGCTCAAAGTAGGCAAAAGAGTTATGCTGATGGAAGGAGGAGAACTCTAATGTTTGAAGAAGGAGAGCATGTTTTCTTAAGAGTCACTCCTACAACGGGAATTGGTAGAGCATTGAGAACAAAGAAATTAAACCCTCGTTTCATTGGTCTTTACCAAATCCTTAAAAGAGTTAGACCTGTAGCCTTCCAGATAGCCCTTCCTCCCAATTTGTCAAACCTTCACGATGTGTTTCATGTGTCTTAACTCAAAAAGTGCAATTCGGACCCTTCACACATCATAAAAAAAGAATATATACAGTTAATAGATGATTTGCCTTATGTAGTGAAACTGGTAAGGATTATAGGCAGAGGAATCAAATAGCCCATATGTAAGCAGATTCCTTTAGTGAAGGTGTTATGGGGTGAAGCAAGTGCAGAAGAGGCTACATGGGAGCCAGAGTCCTGGATGCAATAAGATTACCCAGAGATGTTTATATGAGGTAAGCAATTTTGAGGTCAAAATTTTTTTAAAGGAGGAGAGAAATATAACATCTCAAGAAACATGTTAAGCTTGTATATAGTTTCAGAGGTACTATTGTACTTGTATAACATATTAGTTAAATTTTATGACAAATTGAGTTCATTTAGGCATTTTGCTGCAACATAGAGTGTGAAAAGCAGCTTAAAATGATTCCGATAGTAGTATAAATGGCTAATTTGAGGGAAATAAATTTTGAGAGTTTGTTTCTAATTTACAAATAAATGAAAGATGATGCAGTTAAAATTTGAGAGCAATTGGTGTTCGTTTAGCATTTTTAAGCATATCAGTTGTGTGTTTTAATACCGAATTGACCTCCAGCATACATGAAAATTTGAGAAAATAGTGAAACAATAATTTTGATGAATCTTAGTATTTATTTTAAAGTTGTTGCAAGTTGGAAAACTTGAATTAGCAAAATATAAGTGCTCATAGCAGATATAAAATTTACAGTGTTGGATTAAGTGGCCTTAGTCTTATATTTGAACTTAGTTTTCTTTTCTCTGACACGTTTCCCGGTCAGAAGAAAGAAGAAAGAAAAATAGAAAAGGAAAGAAAAAAAGAGGGGGAAGAAGAAGAGCTAGGAAGAAATCAAAAGGGGAAGCAAGCTTTGTTCATCTTCATCAAGTTTGGAGGTAGGGGTACTTGATTTCTCACCTTTCTTCCTTAATCTTCATCTTATTCTTATTTTGGCTTGATGAAGACCAATGGCTTTTGGGTGAAAATAGAGAGATATAGTCTAGTTGATGCTTGGTTAAGAAAGTAGAAATCTTGGAATCCATAGCCTTCTAGTGATCGAATCCATAGCTTCCAAGTTATTAGTTTATTACGATGTGGGTTTGTAACTTATTCTTGATTGGGTGATTTGATAATGTTTGAATGCTAGAATCTCAAGTATTTGATGTTATGTAATTGATTGTTAGTGTTTTTGATGATTAAATAATGATAGAAATTGCTAGGGTTGAATTTGGTTGAAGAAAAACTAGAAACTTACAGCGAAGCCGTGACACCCTAGTTTCAGCCTCTAAGGAATTTTGTTTCAGAGACTCTGAGGCCGCGACTCCCAAGGATTTGTGCTGCAGCCCCAATGCTGAATTTTCATTTTTGATGATTTTATGCCTTTCCAAGCTATGTTTTGCCTTAGTTGGATACCTAGGACCATAGATAACATGAAATGTCATAAAATAATAGTTAGGAAATATTAGAAATGAATAACTAGATATGAGCATACATTGAGCTTTCAAGCTTTTCTAGAGATTGGTTCCCTTAGGGTTGGACCTAGAGAATGGTTTCCTTAGGGTTGAACCTAGAGATTGGTTCCCTTAGGGCCGAACCTAGAGATTGGTTCCCTTAGAATCAAACCTAGAGATTGGTTCCTTTAGGGTCGAACCTAGATAATGGTTCCCTTAAGGTTGATCCTAGATATTGGTTCCCTTAGGTTTGAACCTAGAGAATGGTTCCCTTAAGGCTGAACATGGAGATTGGCTTCCTTAAGGTTGAACCACAACAAGAGTGGTTCTTCTTTTTATTAAAGTTGAACCATAGTATACAAATGGAATTGATATTTTACATCAATGTAGTCAATTGTTTAATATCATTAGTAAGTTCATGAGTTATAGTTTATAAATGTACTAATGTTTATATATATATATATATATATATATATATATATATATATAGTGCCATGAGGTGTATGTATTACTGAAAATTTTTATGTTCTCACACCGTTTATGTTTCATGGTAGCAGGACAAGATCCTTTCGAAGAAGTAAAGAAGAAGAAAAAGATCCAAGAATAAATAGTTTAGTGTTATTTTGTATAGCTTACAACTCTTGTAAATTTGTTACTTCGAGTTGTATTTTGTTGTATATATTACACAGCGCCCATGAGGCTTTAGTTGTAAATATGTATAAATTTCGTTTACGTGACTCTCCACATCTATTTATTTATTTGTATAAATGATATGTGATTAGTTTCTAAATAGGTAGTAGTAACATAACTAATATCAATTATCTTTATGTATTAGTGATATATCGAGATAAGTGTATTAAGATGTTACAATAGCATTTGGTTTATGCCTTAATTTTATTTTCTTATACTAATAATTAAATTTTATGAATTAATTAGTTAATTTCTTATTGGTCAATATTTCAAGAGTGCATGTTTTTCTTCCTCTAAGTATGTTTTGTCTTTCGTAGAGTCCATTTATTTGCTCATTCTAAAAAGTAACTTTTCATTAATTACACTTTTCTCTCTCTTACTTTTTCTTATAACTTTCATATGTTACCCACTAATAAGCCATAGATTCAGGATAAAACCTTCCATCATAATCATTAGTTAAAACTTATTTTGTTTAACTTAATCTAATTTAGAAAATAAAGAGACAAAAGCTCCTGCTCCTTCTGTAACGCCCTAGGACAGATATTTGGATATATTTAGGATATATAGAGATAAACAGTACTAGCCACGTCACTTTTACATAACTAATTACTAATACATCTATAACAACTATGTAAGTCATTATAGAAATCCTTGAAAGAGTGTGAAAAAACTTAAACTTATACATATATAAATACAACATTAGCCACAGAAAGGCATATTGTAATACATGCCTCTGAATATAGCTACAAAACAAATATAACAATATACATAAGCTTTGTCTAAGACAAGAAACAAATAAAACTATACTACACTAGTTCTTTTGTTTCTTGAACTTTTAACTCTATGACGATCCTTGACCTGCTTCTACCATGAAAACACAGAAAGGGATGAGAACATATAAATTCTCAGTAATAAACATATAATTCATGACATAATAACTATGTAAACTACATATATAATTAAACTAAACTCAATATTATACGATCGCACATACAATCGTATAACATTACTTATAATTATTATCATAGGAGTTTCCTCCACTATAACTGATAACTTATTAATACCTCTTAGTATAGCCAAACCGATAGCATACATACTGTTAACATAAGCAACCGCCCATACAATCGCTTTTGTTAACAGTCACAGACAATTGCCTACATAACTGAACTATAACTGTACTGTTGACAATTTAACTATACCTCTACTCGTTCATTTTAGGAAACTCTGGTTCCACAAACACTTACTAAGATAGGGAGTGAACTTATCGCATCCTAGTCCTATCTGAGACAAAGGAACACTATAATCCTTACCGATTTAAACTTACTCAGTTGCTTATAGGCCCAACTCATCCTTGTGAAAGAGTCTATCTTAACTAGTTCATCATTTTGAACCAACTTATGGAGTCAAATGAACATTTCTTTGATCTTTGCACACTTAACTCAACTCTACTACAAGTGAGTAATTCGTGCATCTAGATAAGTAAACTATACTTACCTCATTTGTATCCGACTTTCCTTGCTGTTGCACTACCTGTAGTGACATGTGTCACACTTGAGTGCTCAAGGTTCGAAATACCTATTTTAGGTAACTCCTAACTATTGGAATTCCTAACTACCTAATCTTCCATACTTAACTTAGTATTCAAGGAAGTAACTCTCTTCTTACATACATCTTCAACTTAACTATACTATTAGAAGAGCTAAACACTTTTCTGCTATACCCAATGAATATGACAATCTTTTAAGTCATGATTCATCCTAGTGTGTATTAAACAATGTACAAGATCTCACTTATCTAGAGAACTTAGTATGCAACCATTCCTGCTTAGGAACTAAATACACAAACTTAACTCCACTTCAATGAAACTAACTCATGAGTGGTTAGTACTTGTAACATTGTGTTACTTAAGGTTGTAGGCACCCTTTCAAAGTTATCCACTACTTTTGGATATTCTAAGGTTCATACCTTTACCAACTGACTAGAGTGAATACTACTAATTCATTCTAGTATACTCATATCTATTACACCCACTCACCACATCTTGTGTGATATCTAATGCAACACTAAGTGTTTAGGGTGTTAGATACCTACCTATGGCAATCCTTAACTATTGAACACACAAATGTCTAAGACTTTTCTCATTTATACTAAGGGTTGTTTCCTCTTTGAACTATCCTTAAAAGTGTCTTAATACACTTAAGAAAACATATAAGAACGATCCTAACTAGCAGGGAACTTCAAAACATCAAGAATAACATTCTTGAAAAATCCTGGAACTCACGCATAGGTGCGACTTCCCCACGCTTAGGCGTGGCTGGTGTCCTGTCTCACACCTAAGCTTAGTTTTACCACGCCTAAGCGTGGTGCTCTCTATCTGATAAATATGCAATATTGACCACCCCCACGCCTAGGTAGGGTTTAGTCTCGCTTAAGCATGACCTTGTGACAGAAACTTCTATAGAATTCTGCAGAAGTGGTTACTGTTCTATTGGTTCAAACAATGGATTTTAGCCACTCCAACTCAGTTTCTAGGTGATTTAAGGTTCCTAACAAGTTTGCTAACATAAAAGAAACATAAAACATTAATTGATTTCTTCAAAATTAGATCAAAACACCAAATCATCCATCAAAACCCCAAAATCTATACTTTGCACATTTTAGGTCCAAATGGCTGGATTTTAGTTTCTAATCCAAACTCTTAGCATGAACAAGTCATAAACACTACTTATAACTCATCCAAGCAAGAAAATCTCATAAAACATATCTATATCTCATTTTGATCCTTTAAGCACCAAAGGTACAATTATGGTGAAAGTGATAAAAAATAGAAGGAGATGAGTAGAAAACCCCTGCCTCACACTCCTCATGCTGCTACAAGGATGATTGAGATGATGAAGATCTTTAAGTTTTGATCCTCTTTCTTGATCTTCCTCTCCTCCTTCTCATTCTTCTTCTTCTTCTTCCCCTTTCTTCTTTCTCCCCTTTCTTTCTTTCCTTTTTCTATTCGTTTTTGCTTCTCTACCGTGAAAAGAGATCAAATAAGGGGTAGGAACATGGAGGGAATTTAGGAAAAAGTCTAACTTAAGTTCTTGTACTGAAACTTATATCTGCTAAGGACACTCTGTAACACCCTCCCTAGGGCATCACATTTTCGACTCCCGACTCATAATCTGAAAATGTTTTCATAAAAGGTTTGAGTTAAAAACGTGGGTTTAAAAATTTCTTTCTTGTTGAAATATAAACTTACTGAAATTTATATGTAATACTGAAAAAGACATATATTGAAACTAATTCATATACAATCATTGACACCAATTAATATTTAACAATTTGAAGAGAAATATAAAACTAACAGACTCTTTTTTTTTAACAGTAGCAAACCCCATGACGGGTCCTACTAAATAGCACGGTATAACACTAACGATAAAACTTAACATACTCATTCCTTATCTTGTATCCAGCTTGTTGCATCAGAACTCTACTCCTTGTCAACACTACTCCCCAACGAGTCATGAATGTCCACTCCTTATTGTTGTCCCCAATCTCAGAGTGTCCATCGGAATGTCCATCTTGAAGCATCAGACATTTGTTCTATGTCTGCATTCCTTGTCCTCAAATGCGTGCGGATGTAGTGATTAAAATTAAGATAAAAATCAGTTGTCGGGCCCACGAGAAAATAAAAACCTTACAACTAGTTGTAGTTAGTAAGGGTCGATCCACAGAGAACCAATTCAATTAACACTATTAAACAATTCCCAATTTAGACTCGATTAACAATAAACAAGTAAAAGGGGGTTTTGGAGTTTTGATGAACAATGAACGACTTCAAAGATAACAATAAACAAGCTGAAATCAACAATATAAGAAAATTGGTTAAGAGATTGAATCCACCACTAGATTTATATGATAATGTAAATCCACATATCCTTTTATTCCAACATGCTCAATTATGTTTTTATGCAATTGTGAGAGTAAATCTCTGTTTTCCTTACGTGTTGGTCAATTTAGCAACCGCTCAAATCAACTCCTAATCACGATTAGTCATAAAGCAACCGCTCTTACAACTATCCAACAATTGCATTAAGATTTAGAAAACCAATTACACTAAGGTCTAATCACACACCGGGATTAAATTACTTAGAACATATATTTCTCTAGATCTAATACCGCAACCGCGCATAATAAACCCAGATCTACCACTTTTATAAGCGGCAAATAGCACAAAGATAATTATACCCACATGAACATCATACATCCCACTAGATCTACTACCGCAACCGCGCATAATAAACCTAGATCTACTACTTTGAAAGT
Source organism: Ormosia emarginata (assembly GCA_029884605.1). NCBI lineage: Eukaryota > Viridiplantae > Streptophyta > Magnoliopsida > Fabales > Fabaceae > Ormosia > Ormosia emarginata. The sequence continues at coordinate 26,120,633 of JAQQTP010000081.1, read as the reverse complement.
AGGAACAAGTACAAAAACCTTCATACCAACAATAGATTCAGAAATATATGAATAAAAACATAAGCGTGTTGAAATAATCAAATATGCAAAGTTTACAACATTAATACTAGCGGTTTCATCACCCCCTTAACCAAGGAGGTTTAGTTACACATAGCTAGAAAGAAATCACAAGAAAAACTGAGAGAAAATGAAGGAGAGTTCCATGTTGTTCATGATAAATGGTGCCTTTTATAGAAGTCTAAGGTAACAAAATGACAAAGGGAAGTGGGTGGATGAGTGGATGAGTGAGTGGAGTGTTTTAGTGGATGGATTAGTGGGTTGGTTTAGTGGATTGGTTTAGTGGATGAGTGAGTGGAATGGTTGAGTGGTTGAATTAGTGAAAAATGCCAAAGGACTTTTGGTGAGTGGGAAATTATGGACATGAATGGGTGAGTGGATGGATTAGTGGATGGATTAGTGGATGAGTGGGTGGAGTGGTTAAGTGGTTGGATTAGTGTATGAGTGGATGAGTGGGTGAGTTAGTGGATGAGTGGATGAGTGGATGAGTGGATGGATGAGTGGATGGATGATGGATTAGTGGATGGTTGAGGACGAAAATTTCGTGTCTGACTTGGAAGCCAAAAACGACCCACTATACTTCAGAACCACGAAAAGTGTTCTTCATGAAAGTTGTAGATCCTTGTCTTGGCTATAAAATGGATAGCTGGTTCGTCCAATTTGGCTTCCTTAAGCCAAGATATGTCCCAAATACCGTAGGTTGCTCAAACCCAACTTCAGCACCTCTGTTCCGACTTGCAAGCTCAAAATGACCTACTAGACTTCTTTTTCTCAAAATGTGTTCTTCATGAAAGTTGTTTATTTGGATCTTGACTATCCACTGTCCAAATTTCAGCCCATCTCCATTATTACATCTTGAGATATGATTTTATGAGTGCACACTGTTCGGATTCTACTGACAGAACCCGTATTCTGACTTCCATGTAAACTTAGGTCCCTTAGACATCTGAATCGGACTTCGAGCTCTTCATCAAAGTTGTAGAGCTTCCTCTTAGCTTTCCTACAAGATAAAATTCATGATTGTCAGATATCAGGAACTCAAGTTATGACTAAAATACAGAAACAGTGTAAAATCTCAATAATGCTGAAAATATTCAATTAGGACCAATTTGAGCTCAAACTCACAAAATCATGTCAAACTCAATCAATTAAGAATATGGAGAGTGTAAATGACTAAATATAAGGGTTTCTTAATGAATAAAATATGTGTTTATCAAATTCCCACACTTAGCTTTTTGCACTCTGGGCAAAACTCAAGACCAAAACAAGGACATAAGAGATTAACAAAATTTTAAATTCCAACGACATTCAAGAGTCCAAAATTTTACAATCAAGAAGAACAACCAAAGGTTCAAGGATCAAAACATTCATGAGTTAACAATTCTCCACATCTCAAACCAACAAGTAAGGTATCTTCAACATGAATCGAGAATGATAGATCTTCACAAGATTCCTCTCAATCTCTCAAGTGTTTAAAGGGTAGGTATTTCACTCAATTCAACCCATGAAAATTGCACTACCATAAGCTTGCTTATCTTCTACTTCTCCACTACTCAAAACACATGCACACACAAATCATGAGGACTTTATTCAAGGTTGTAGTGAGGTCAAGGTAACGGGAGAGGATAAAATGGATATGAGAAGATAAATACTAAAGAGAATAAAAGCAAATGAGAGCGAGTTCAAATAACAAGCATAAAAGTTCATCCCAACTCTAGTGTATATCCCTTTACATATTCATTTCCCAATCCTTTTCTTTTTTTAAACACTTGGTTTTTTTTTTTTTTTTTTTTTTTTTTTTTAGGCACTAACTTTCCTTTTTTTCAACAACCATTTTTTATACACACCATTTTGTACACACACTTGTTCAAAAACTCATCCATTAACAAAGCTAATGTTCTTTTATTCCCTAAGGTAAAATAAGAACACGATTTTTCATTTAAGGTACATAATGAGCTAGAAACAAGGAATGGTCAAATAAGCTCAAAGGGGTTAAGCAAAGGAAAATATACAAGGTTGGCGGGAATCGAGAGAATTTCCAAGAAGTCAAAAGAGTGCTTGATATCAAATTGAAAACAAGGTTGGCTATTTGGTTAAACTAGCTAATTAAGAAAGAGGGCCTCAATCATGTTCATGCATGCAAGTGAAATGTAGCCTTAAAAAGAATCAAAGCAAGTTCTAGAGTGGTCATTAACATGAGTGAAAATCACACAAGAAAGAAGAGAATGGCATAAATGTTGAATCCATCCATTAGGCTCAAAATCTCACAAGGTATGCATCCATCAAACTCAATTCATCAATTTAATCATCCATCACCAAGCATATCGGTTCAAGAAGGGAGAAAAGTTATTCAATCATGCAATGAACCCCTTTTTTTTTCTTTTCTTTTTTTTTTTTTTGAATTTTTTTTTTTTTTACAAAAAGAACATGCTGAAATCTCTCCCCACGCTTAATATAACATTGCCTTCAATGTGAAAGAGATATAGAAAAGAGCAACACAACGATAAGAAGTGAATCAACGCCAAGCGAGAAAAAGAAACACACTTGTCGATGCAGCATCGGACCACCACGAAAAGAAATCAAACAATAAAACTTTAGTACTAATTAGTTACTACCTAAAAAACTCCTTACTCTGCCACCAATTAAGATCGTCTCAAGAGTAAAATTACTCCTTACTCTGCCATCACTAATTGATTTAATAAGTACATGACAATCATATCATACTTTCCAAACAACACAACAAAAAATTTTTTTTTTTTTTTTTTATATATATATATATATATATTTTTTTTCAACTATCCTTCCCCCCCAACTAAATCACAACATTGTCCTCAATGTTAAAATATAGATGAGTAAAGGACGAGAAGATATTACCTGTTGGAGAAAGTGACACAAATTTAAACGAAAACAAGGTACAATAAAATCAAACCCATTAAAGATGAAGTCGCAGATCGGCTTTTGTTTCTTGTTACTTCCTTATTTGCTTCTTCTGTTGACCAATCTATCGAGCTAATCTGGATCAGTACATACTCAAAAGCTTCTAATTTATCAATGAGCTCATCAATAGTGGAGGCGAGAGATAAGAAGTTGTCTTCTTTGAAGGAGTGATAAATTTACGTTCCACGACTTTGTCAAGAAAAGATAACAAAAGATCAAAGAAATTATTAACATTCAACAAACCAATGGGTCTATGGTGGATGTTTAGTTCGACCAAGAGACAATTTGAAAAATTTCTTCTAAAGTACCAATCCACCAGGTAAGACAATAAATGCATCGAATTGTCAACCATTGTTTTCATTCGTCCATGCATAGATGTTACACAATTTCTTCTCCAATGTCTTTCCGGTGATGTTATTTTCGGCCAAAGGTTTAGGAATAACACCTAAAACTTGTTGCCTCCTATAGAAGCGACAAGTGATACAGCCCCCATTAACCCACGACAACCTCCCCATATACAAGATGAATATTCCTCGCGACAAGTGATCGACCAAGAGTGCTAGGCTGCGTTTACAAACTCTAATCCCTTCCCATAACTTTCGACCCACAAAAAACACGAGACATTTTTGAGGTTACGAATAGAAGGCCCCATTCTATACTCTTCCTCCCTTTGAGTGTTTACGAGTTGAAGGAAAATGGAGAAAATGGAGTGTTTAAGTAGGAAAAAGAATGGAAAGGGAATAATTGCACCTATGAGGGTAGGTTGGTACATTGTTGTCGAGAAAAGGTTGAAATTAAGAAACACAGAATCTTTCTTTCTCCTTTTTTTTTTTTTTTTTTTTTTTTTTTTTTTATTTTTTTTTTTTTTTTTTTTTGTTTGACTTCAAGAAAACCATCAAGGTAAAGAAGTCTAGAAACCCCTGAAGGACCACTGCTCAAAGGATCGTCTGTACAAAAATTAAAATACAACAAAATGATACAAAGATAAAAGAAATAGAAAATGATGACATACTGTATGTACGGTGTCCATGGCGTATCTTTATCTTTATGCGTCATGAGTCATGAGTGCGGTAGACATCACGTCCTCTCTTTTTTTTTTTTTTTTTTTTTTTTTGAATTTGTTAGAAAAACTTGATGAAAGATGAGTGTATACTTACTTAAGATTGGGATGGAGGTAGTACTGCTTTTTCGGCTTTGTGCCAAAGCATTGTTGACCGATATTCGACCCATTCAAGACCCGGCGCAACATAGGGCTCCCAAAAGGGACAAGTGGCCATAATACGCTGGTGCCTCACATGTGGGATACAATCTACCTTCTTTGTTTTTCAATTAAGAAGGTGGATCGGGATGCATGCATTTCCCCATTCACGGTGTGTGTTACCAAAGCCAACCCTAAGACGTATACATAAATTTTTTTTTTTTTTTTTTTTTTTTTTTGTTTTTTTTTTTTTTTTTTTTTTTTTTTTTTTTGAGAGATGACATGAAGAAGAAGAAGAAGAAGATGATGATGATGATATGTACAGTTGTTTGTGATTGTGGCTCACATCTTCCTCAGGTTTACGTCCGAGAAACGGCTTAAACGCCTTCTATGAGTCGAGGATAGGCTTCCCATCAATTTTCTTATAAATTGGCAAACGGGGTCTTTTAGAGTCGATTCCCAAGAAGCTGTAGCGTTTTCTTCATCCTTGAAGAGATTCCACAATTTAAGAATTTCACGATGCACCAATCCACAGAATGCGTCTCAAGAGTCGATAAGATATCATCTAATGACTCCTTACTCGATCCATTCTTAATGAAGAAAATTTTATCTTCTCATTTGCGGAAACCATCCCCCAGTATGACATCGCTTGTTACGGTTCCATCGTCCACATTTGTAACGGACTTGTAACCTTTTTGCTCTTCTCCTTTTAGAATATGAACTTCTTCCAAGAGCCAGGGCATATATGAGTCAAATGAAATTGAGGACTCACTGCTAATCGAACCTTTGCTTCAATTATCCAGCGTACATCTTCGGCATACCTTTGTGCATTAACGGTCTCAATCTTTCACATCGAACTTTGTAGATTTTTCTCGAGCATTTTGAGGAAAAGAAGGAAAATGTTTTCTCGGGTTTGAAAGAATGACATCCATTTTGAAGGAGAAGAAGGATTCGGTTATTTTGGGAAACGAAAAATAAACCGACTTGAGAGTCACGGATCTGGTATCCGCCACTTAGCAGGCAACACAAAGAACTCAAGAACTTGATTTTCCGGGAATGGTTGAGTCTTTGTCCATTAACTTTACGCGCATTACCATTCCTAGGATCCTCAATATTTACGGCCCCGAGAGGATACACGTGTTTGACGACAAAAGAACCGCGCCACCTAGATCTCAATTTTTCAAGGAGTAGGTGCGGATGATAATCTCAAAGCGAGAACCTTTTTGACCAATTTCCGTAACTTTTGCAAAAGGTGTAACGAGACCTTGAATAAAGTAGGCCAATAAAATCCATCTTGCAAGATTTTCGCGAGTTGTTGTCGTGAAGAAAAGTGACCTTCACATGCTTCAGAGTGACAAAATTTAATGGCACTACCTACCTTATTGTCGGGCACACAAGCTTTTTTTTTTTTTTTTTTTTTTTTTAGAGATTCAAATGCTTACAACCAACAAACGAGATAAAAACATAATCTAAGGAACTAATGAAAACACAAAATAAAAAGGGATAAAGAGAGCAAATCTGGTTGGGTTGCCTCCCGATGAGCGCTTAGTTTATTGTCCTCGGCCAGACATGATGATACTTTCAATGCTCCTCATATTGTGGAAGGATGAGGGTCATCACTTCCATCTCTGCCTTGTCGGGAAGTTCATGATATGGTTTGAGACGATGACCATTGACCTTAAATGCTTTGCCGAAATTTCACTCTGATCTCAACTACACCAAAAGGAAAAACATTAGTTACCACAAACGGCCCAATCCACTTAGAACGCGGTTTACACGGAAATAATTTGAGTCTTGATTGGAATAGCGGGACTTTTTGTCCTCTGTGAAATTTCTTTACGGAAATCAATTGGTCGTGGAATGCCTTAGCTTTAGTCTTATAAATCGGGGCATTCTCAAAGGCCTCATTTCTTAGTTCTTCCAATTCTGTGCTTGGAACTTCCTTTGCTTTCCGGCACCTTCCAATTCCATATTAACTTGTTTAATGGCCCGATAAGATCGATGTTGCAACTCAACGGGCAAATGACGGGGCTTTCCATACACCAACCGAAATGGTGACATGCTTGGATGGGAGTCTTATAGGCGATCCTATAAGCCCATAAAGCATCTTCAAGTCGAGTGCTCCAATCCTTTCTTGAGGGGTTCACTTTGTCTTTTCAAGGATTGACTTAATCTCCCGGTTGGACACTTCGGTTTGCCCATTTGTCGTGGATGGTAAGGAGTGGAAATTTTGTGCATTACTCCATATCTCTTCAATAGAGCATCAAAGGTTTTGTTGCGAAATGGGTCCCTTGGTCACGATGATAGCCCTTGGGGTCCCGAACTGGAGAAAATATGTGACTTAACAAAATGCTGCAACGATTTTAGAATCATCGGATCGAGTGGCTTTTGCTTCCACCCATTTAGACACATAATCAACGGATAAAAGAATGTATGTGAAACCAAATGAAGGAGGGAATGGTCCCATGAAATCAATACCCCACACATCAAAGAGTTCCACAAAAATGATCGGAGTCGAGGCATTTGATTACGAGGACCAATATTACTGTTCTCGACGGCGGTCACAAGACTTACGAAGTTGTAGCGTCTTTGAAAATTGAAGGCCAATAGAAACCACTTTGTCAAGCACTTTATTGGCTGTCCTTTTCTTGCCAAAGTGTCCTCCACATGCATAGGTGTGGCAAAAGGAGAGGATGGAGTGTGTCTCGAGAATCGGGAATGCACCTCCTAATGACTTGATCACACATGCTTCCATAAGTACGGGTCATCCCGGATATAGTATTCTGATCACTCCTTAATTTATCTCTTTGGGCCTTGTTCAAACCCTCAGGAAAGTCCTTAGTAACCGGGTAGTTAACAATGTCGGCATACCAAGGGATTATGGTGTTGACAACCATCAAATATTCATCCGGAAAAGTCTCCATGATAGGCATTTCTTCCTCTTGATTACCAATCTACTCAAGTGATCGGCCACCAAGTTTTCGCTCCCTTTCTTGTCTTTAATCTCCAAGTCAAATTCTGGAGCAATAAAATCCATCGGACAATCTAGGCTTTGCTTCTTTCTTTGTTAGAAGATACTTCAAGGCTGCGTGATCTGAAAACACAATCACTTTAGAACCAATTAGATATGATCTAAAAATTTTCTAAAGCAAATACAACGACTAGAAGTTCCTTTTACGTGGTTGAGTAATTAAGTTGAGCATCATTTAGAGTCCTTGATGCATAGTAAATGGCATAAGGAACTCTATCAACTCGTTGTCCCAAGGCGACTCCTCTTTGCAAAGTCAACGGCATCACACATTAGTTCAAAAGGTAACTCCCGGTTGGTGGCACGATGATAGGTGCAACGATTAACAACTTCTTGAGTTTATTGAAAGCTTCCATACATTTCTCATCAAAGTTAAAATTAACATCTTTTTGAAGAAGTACGCAAAGGGGCAATGAGACTTTAGAAAAGTCTTTAATGAATCTCGGTAGAAACACATGACCAATAAAAGAACGAATCTCCCGCACTAGTGGGTGGTGGCAAAAATGCATGAGTTCTACCTTAGCTTTATCTACTTCAATTCCCCTAGCGAAAATTACATGACCTAACACAATACCTTCATTCACCATGAAATGACATTTTTCCCATTCGGTACCAGGTTAGTGTCAATGCATCTTTTAAGCACCAAAGTTAAATGTTCCAAACAATTTTCAAAATCATTTCCAAAGACACTAAAGTCATCCATAAAAACCTCAATGATGTTTTCAATGTAATCGAGAAAATATACTCATCATGCATCTTTGGAAAGTTCTGGTGCATTGCGAGTCAAAAGGCATTCGCCTATATGCAAAGGTACCAAATGGACAAGTGAATGTAGTCTTGTCTTGGTCTTACGGAGCTATGGCAATCGATTGTAACACGAAAAACCATCCGAGAAAACAATAATAAGAATGACCACTAATCTTTCTAACATTTGATCAATGAAAGGTAAAGGAAAGTGGTCTTTTCTCGTGGCGGCATTCAACTTCACTGTAATCAATACAAACACGCCACCACATGCGTAACCTAGTGGGAATAAGCTCATTTTCAGCATTTCTTACCACGGTAATTCAGTTTCTTTGGTACTACACAGGCCCAGGCTTCCACTTCTTTGTCGAGAAATGGGGTAGATCACCCCCCCCACACTTAGGAGCTTCGGTATCTCCTTTTTCACAACCTCCATCATGGGAGGATTCAATCTCCGTTGAGGGTCTCTCACGGTTTTAGTATCCTCCTCCATTAATATCCTGTGCATACAAACGGAGGGACTAATACCCTTGATATCGGTATTGACCAACCAATGGCTGTCTTATGTTCTGCAAAACGACTACCGGTTTCTCTTCTTGCTCTTGGGTGAGTGACTTTGCAATTATTCTTTGGAAGGGTGTCCTTCTCCCCCAAGAAGATGTATTTAAGATGATCGGTAGTGCTTTCGGTTCCAATTCAGGTGCACAACGGAAAGGTTGAGGTATATCGGTAGTAACGGGTAAATCAACAAAAGTTACCTCATGCTCTTACAGGTGGAAGAGAGCTCTTGTAAAGGCGACAACAATTTCATCAATGTCTTCACTCCATGGCTCTTCTTCACTCTTCTTCTTTTCCTCTGTACATCTAAGCTATGAGTTAGAATTGTATCAAGAGCATCAAAATGGTCGGTATCAAAAGCTACGAGAAATTAAAGAATCAAAAGGATCAAAAGAATCAATTAAACAAGCGAGTGCACATCACTTGGGTATCTCGTAGCTTCAAAAATATTGAATCTAATTAATTCCCCATCAAATTCCATTGTTAGAATTCTGAGTGCACATCAATTTTTGTCAGTGCGGTCTTCAAAAATGGTCTTCCTAGCAAGATAGGAGCAGATTTGGGAGACTCGTCCTCTTCCATGTCCAAAACATAGAAGTCTGTAGGAAACACTAATTCATTCACTGTACCAAAACATCTTCAACCACACCCTTAGGGTATGCATTAGATCTATCGACCAATTGAATAACAACACCGGTGGTTCCAAAGGACCCAGTATAAAGATGCATAAATAGAATATGGCATGACATTTATAGATGCACCTAAATCAAGCATTGCCCTTTCAAACCTTGTGTTACCTATAGTGCATGGAATGGTGAATGTGCCGGGGTCCTTACATTTGGTTGGGAGTTTCTTTTTAATTACAAATTTGAAACATTTTCTCCCACTTGGACCTTTTCATTTCCTTTTAACTTCCTCTTGTTAGTGCATAATTCTTTCGAAAAATTTTGCATATCTAGGTACACAGCAATGGCATCTAACAAAGGGATATTAACCTCTACCTTCCTAAAAGTCTCAAGTATTTCTTTTACTACTTCTTCTTTCTTGGTTTTAACCAACCTACTAGGAAAAGGAGCTTTAGTGACATATTTAGGAAGGGGTTCGAAATACTTACCTTAGGGGTTTTGGAAGTTTGCCCTTATCATTTGCTTCTTTGGGTGGTTCATCCTTCTCTTGAATGATTGGTGGAAGAGAGGTAGGCTCATCCATCGTCTTTCCGCTTCTCAATGTGACAACACTAGCATTTTCCCTCGGATTCACTTACATTTGTGAGGGTAGTTTCCCTGAAGCTTGGCTTTGAAACTTGTTGAATTACTGTGGACAAGCTGTCTATCGATTCTGCAAGTTATTGATTGCGATCCTTGTTTCTTGTTTGAAACTTTGTATAGTTGCATTTGTTTCTTGTTGGAACTACAAATTATTAGTGGCCATTTGTTTTACTAGCTCCTCTAATGAAGGCTCGGTTGCTTAGGAGCTTGAACTTCTTCTTGTCTCGAGGAAAGGTACTTGCCTTTGTTGGAATCTGGAGGTCCATAAGTTTGGAGGTTGATTTTGAGGTTGCTTTGCATAGCTGAAATTTGGATGATCCCTCCAACCGGATTATATGTGTTTGAGTAGGGGTTGTAATTTTTTGAAAGTCCGGCATATCCCTCTTGCTCTTACCTCCTCATTTGTGTCTTCTTGGAGAGTGGGACACATATCGGTGGGATGTCCCGGATGAACAACGGATCCCACAAGCATGAGCTGATGCTTTACACGAATCCATTAACATTTGAACCATAGCGATCAATTGAGTCATTTCTTCTTTGTATCTTGGTTGTCTCTACTTCTTTCACTTTGCTCTTTACTCCGGTGTCATTTCTAGAGTAGAATTGTTGAGTATTGGCGACCATTCTTGAGATCAAGTTTCTAGCTTCTTGAGGAGTTTTATCAATCAATGCTCCTCATCCGCTAGCGACATCAATCATGTTGCGATCCATCACTTGTAAGCCTTCATAGAAATCTTGAATTAAAAGGCTGCTCAACTTATTTGATGATGAGAGCGGTGAAACATAGCTTCTTAAATCTCTCCCGGTAGTCATGGAGTGATTCCCCATGCCTTTGTTGAATACCACATTTCTTTTCGATTGTTGCGGCTTTTGAGGCGGGGAAGTATCTGTCTAGGAAAGTTCGGGCCATGTCACTGCCATGATTGGATGGATCCGGGTGGCAAGTAGTAAAGCCACTCCTTAGTGAGTCTTTCAATGAGAATGGAAAAGCTCTCAACTTGACTTGCTCTACATGAATTCTGCGGGTTTCATGCTAGACATACCACATGGATTTCCTTCAAGTGCTTGTTGGGGTCCTCTCGGGTAATCCATTGAAAGATGGCAAGAGATGGATTAAACCGGATTTCAATTCAAATGCCTCTTCATTTTCAAGAATGTCTATGCAAAGAGGTTGTTGATCTAGATCTGGAGCACCCAATGCCCTTAAAGTGTTTTACGCCATTGTCACTTCTTCGGATATTTCGGATGGCTCAAATGTCTCGAACTTGATAGATCAATGTAACGGGCGACTTCAATGTCGGCGGTGTGAGTTGGAAGTTAGCCGGATGGAAGGGAAATTGAGGATGTGAAGTGAGTTGATCAATATAGTTCCTCAAATTTAGCAATCCTTCGTCTACTCCTTCAAGGACATCAACACCTACAAAACACTCGAAAAGAAAGATTAAAAATAAAATAAAATAAAATAAAATAAAAACAGAATAAAAATAGGAAATAAATTAATAGTGTAATTGAAAAAATTGGTTCCCGACAACGGCGCCAAAATTCGATGCGTGCGGATGTAGTGATTAAAATTAAGATAAAAATCGGTTGTCGGGCCCACGAGAAAATAAAAACCTTACAACTAGTTGTAGTTAGTAAGGGTCGATCCACGAGAGAACCAATTCAATTAACACTATTAAACAATTCCCAATTTAGACTCGATTAACAATAAACGATAAAAGGGGGTTTTGGAGTTTTGATGAACAATGAACGACTTCAAAGATAACAATAAACAAACTGAAATCAACAATATAAGAAAATTGGTTAAGAGATTGAATCCACCACTAGATTTATATGATAATGTAAATCCACATATCCTTTTATTCCAACATGCTCAATTATGTTTTTATGCAATTGTGAGAGTAAATCTCTGTTTTCCTTACGTGTTGGTCAATTTAGCAACCGCTCAAATCAACTCCTAATCAGCGATTAGTCATAAAGCAACCGCTCTTACAACTATCCAACAATTGCATTAAGATTTAGAAAACATTACACTAAGGTCTAATCACACACCGGGATTAAATTACTTAGAACATATATTTCTCTAGATCTAATACATGCAACCGCGCATAATAAACCCGGATCTACCACTTTTATAAGCGGCAAATAGCACAAAGATAATTATACCCACATGAACATCATACATCCCACTAGATCTACTACCGCAACCGCGCATAATAAACCTAGATCTACTACTTTGAAAGTAGGAACAAGTACAAAAACCTTCATACCAACAATAGATTCAGAAATATATGAATAAAAACATAACTGTGTTGAAATAATCAAATATGCAAAGTTTACAACATTAATACTAGCGGTTTCATCACCCCCTTAACCAAGGGAGGTTTAGTTACACATAGCTAGAAAGAAATCACAAGAAAAACTATGAAGAAACAAGAAGAAACTAAGAGAGAAAATGAAGGAGAGTTCCATCTTGTTCATGATAAATGGTGCCTTTTATAGAAGTCTAAGGTAACAAAATGACAAAGGGAAGTGGGTGGATGAGTGGGTGAGTGAGTGGAGTGTTTTAGTGGATGGATTAGTGGGTTGGTTTAGTGGATTGGTTTAGTGGATGAGTGAGTGGAATGGTTGAGTGGTTGAATTAGTGAAAAATGCCAAAGGACTTTTGGTGAGTGGGAAATTATGGACATGAATGGGTGAGTGGATGGATTAGTGGATGGATTAGTGGATGAGTGGGTGGAGTGGTTAAGTGGTTGGATTAGTGTATGAGTGGATGAGTGGGTGAGTTAGTGGATGAGTGGATGAGTGGATTAGTGGATGGTGGATGAGGGGTGGTTGAGGACGAAAATTTCGTGTCTGACTTGGAAGCCAAAAATGACCCACTATACTTCAGAACCACGAAAAGTGTTCTTCATGAAAGTTGTAGATCCTTGTCTTGGCTATAAAATGGATAGCTGGTTCGTCCAATTTGGCTTCCTTAAGGCCAAGATATGTCCCAAATACCGTAGGTTGCTCAAACCCAACTTCAGCACCTCTGTTCAGACTTGCAAGCTCAAAATGACCTACTAGACTTCTTTTTCTGAAAATGTGTTCTTCATGAAAGTTGTTTATTTGGATCTTGACTATCCACTGTCCAAATTTCAGCCCATATCCATTATTACATCTTGAGATATGATTTTATGAGTGCACACTGTTCGGATTCTACTGACAGAACCCGTATTCTGACTTCCATGTAAACTTAGGTCCCTTAGACATCTGAATCGGACTTCGAGCTCTTCATCAAAGTTGTAGAGCTTCCTCTTAGCTTTCCTACAAGATAAAATTCATGATTGTCAGATATCAGGAACTCAAGTTATGACCAAAATACAGAAACAGTGTAAAATCTCAATAATGCTGAAAATATTCAATTAGGACCAATTTGAGCTCAAACTCACAAAATCATGTCAAACTCAATCAATTAAGAATATGGAGAGTGTAAATGACTAAATATAAGGGTTTCTTAATGAATAAAATATGTGTTTATCAGTCATTCTCTGATGTTGTCTCCAAACGTAGAGGTATTTGTCACCCGCTATGTCTAAGACAACTCGTTCCTTCTACTGTATAATTTTAATAATACAGACATAGCAAAAACAACATAACAAAGAGGTGAGATCACCTACGCCAATACCAACATGGCAGCACAGAGATAACACAAGCAGCAATATCATACAGTTATATCATATCATAATTATGATCATGCCATCATCATTATGGTTATCACACAGATACAATACTAAAATCATGCTATCAATACTAATCAACTATCATCATCCAATCATATATTAATTCAATTATCATAAACAACAATTGTGAGCATTATCATCATCATCATCCAAGTATTCAAAACAATTGTCATAGCCAATATTCCTCAATTAATATATATCACACAGATATAAATGTTCAGTTTATGCATGTACACAAGACTCGATTTCCTACTCCATGGAGCTAAACTCGGTCGGAGAAATGATCGAAAAGAATCATCAATACCTCATGCCTCGAGACCACGTGCTATAATCCTCATTTTGATTTTTGCACATCTAGCATATACACGACGGTCTTTATCGATCTTGATTAAGAATAGTGTCTCGGTCGGGATCATCGGTGTGTCGCGTCGGTCCTAACCTACGGTTCTGATGAAGCGACTCACTTCCATTGTAGGCAACCCGCACCCCGATGCCCCCAAGGTCAACGAGTGACCTACACTACGCATATCGCACCCACTCAAGAGGTGTGTTTTCTCCTAGGCAATCAGCCATATTCAGTCCTCATCGGACCATTCCAATGCATGTATAATGCACCAAATACCAATCACAGGTATAATACCAATCACAGGTATATCTCATAATTTCTCAGATATAGTTTATACAATGCACGAATATATCAGTGCAAGTCCAACCACAAGGGCCATTCTTTTCAAATTCATTTGTTAAATTAAATCATCTTATCATGTTTTCATAGTTATAAAACACTTTTACCGTATTTTCACAATCGCGTAACATTCCTGTTACGTTTTCACAATCCAAAAACGTTTGTTATGTTTTCACAATACCATAACACTTCTTTTATATTTTCACAATATCGTAACACTTTTGTTACGTTTTTAAAATTCCAAAATGTTTTTATTACGTTTTTACAATACCGTAACACTATCTTATTACGTTTATAAAATTTTGTAACATTTCATTACGTTTTCAAAATGTTGCAACTCTTACATTTGCACTTTTAAACCACGTAATAATTTTTAACATTTTTCTCAATCGCGTAAAAACATACGTTTCTCAAATCGCATAGTATTTTTCCACTGTTTCAAAATTGCATAACTTAAAAATCATTCTTTTACGTCACGTAAATCATTTTCTATCATTCTCAAAATATTTAAAATACTTTCCAAATCTCATAACAATTTTCTATCATTTTCACAATCACGTAAAAATATTCTGTCACTATTCAAATCACGTAGTGATTTTTCAACAATATTTCAGTCGCGTAAAATATTTAAACGCTTTCCAAATCGTGTAGAAATATTTAAACATTTTTCAAATCGCGTAGAAATATTTTACTGTATTTCAAATTGTTTTTAAGATACGTAAAATATTTTTCAACATTTTTCAATCACATAAAATATTCCTCAATATTCCAAACATTATTTTGGACTTAAATAAATCAATATCATTTTTAACACATTGTTCAAAATTGCGTAGCTTAAAAATCATGTTTTTAAGATACGTAAAACATTTTTCATCACAATTTCATTACAGAAAATACTTCTTAACCTTCAAAAATTCCTTTTTAACTTTTCTCAAAATAATATAACTTTATATTTCATTTAATATATTTTCTTACTCAAGAAAATATTTTTTGATTCTTTACTCAAGAAATTTTTTTTTCAAAATATACTTCACAAAAATCACTTTTCCATTGATGTAAATCAACGTTTCAAAACTTAACATTTTCTAACGTATTTCAAAACTTGAAAATAAGTTATACGTTAGTAAATTTTCAAAATACTATTATATTCTTCATTTTTCCCAAATCAATTCTAAAATCAATTCTTTTCAAAACAAATTAAGATTCAAACCCTTGCAACTTTTCTTTTTCATTTTCATATGAAATTTCATTTCTCAAGTGATAAAATACTTTCATTCCCTTTCCAAAAATCCTTATACTAAAACATTTTGTTCAAACATTTTGTTTCTACTTTAAAATTACTTTGTTTCATAAAACCAAAATTATTCCAACCTCCAAAAAAAATCATAGAGTCTTTGGCCATTGAAGCCATCAAATATTTTTCTTCTAAATTGATATGGTTTTACACAAACAAAACCATTAAAAATTCTTTGTTTTCAAAACCGAAATACCGATGGTCATAAAAACCAAACCCATTTGTTCAAATTCATTTTTACTTTCCTTACAAATCCTTTTTCACTTTCTTTGCAAATCCTTAAAATTATCATTGCTATTTTCATTTAAATCTCATGTCTACTAAAACACTTAGAAACTTTTTACACAAAATAAATCAATAAAAATCCTTCTAAAACCGTATTCATGTACTCTTTGAAAAATAAATTCTTTGTTTATTTTCCTTACTTTTCTAAACATCCATTTTCATCATTCAAGAAAATATTAATTTTGTAAACACCTATTTTGAGGTGTCTTGTTCGAAATCCACCATGTTCTAAGTACTCAAAAATCAATTCTTTTGTTCTTGAAAATTTTCAACATGAACCCTAATCAAGGGCATCAAAACCGTAGCTCTTCCTTGGCTATTGGAGCCAAAAACCAATTTCCTTTCCACCATCAAGTCATGGCATATACATATATATTTCATCATAAATAATATAAGCATACCATCAAAGCCATAAAAGCATGTATAGCATATCAAGCATATCATCAAAGCTATAAAATCATGCAAAGCATATCAAGCATAGAAAATTAATCAAAGCTCATAAACACCCACAAATTAATTACATGACCATAGATATGAATCCTCACATAGATTCCACATCCATCAAATAAAATACCATCTCTCACCACCATGCTTGATTGGTGAGATGGATCTCCCTCTTACCTCTTGAAGATCCTCCAAAGCTTCTTGATTTGTTTCTTTTTCCAAGTCCTTCACCACCAAGGGCTTCTCAAATACAAAACAAAACACAAGTTAATTAACATATCAAGCTTGATTAAGAGGAACCATGGATCAAACATGGTTTAGATCATGAAAAAGAGAGAAGAAAAAGAAGTTTCCTTATACTTCACCTCAAAAACCCAATAACTTTGATCTTGAAGAAACTCTTTGAAGATGAATGATTTAGAGAAAATCTCCAACATGAAAGTTGCTTAGAATATCATGGAGATTCAAGATCTAGAGTTGGATGAAATTAAAAGAGCTTGGATGGTGGTTTTAGGTAGTATGACCGAATGGTTTCTCTTGAAGCACAAAGATGAAATTTTTGATTTTTGATAGAAACTTGAAGCTTGAATTTGAAGATCAAGATGAATGATTTTGGAAAAACTCATAACTAGAGATGTTCTTAGAATGGTGTTTAGGTTTAGAAAATCAAGTTGGATGAAATTTTTGAGTGATGGAGGGTGTTCTTGATGGTCATGGCCAAAACTTGCTTGGAGGAGAAGTGGAGAGAAAAGTTTGATGAGTTTTTGCTTTTGGAGGAGACAAAGATGATCAAGAATGATCAATAATGACCAAGATAGCTAATAATGGTCTTCAAAGCTCTCAAAATCATACCAAAACCGTGCCCCCCCTTCTTGCATTCTTCTTGAGTGCAAAAATCAAAAGTAAGCCATTATGATGTCTAACTTGACCAAGACATGCAAAAATGACATAAAGCTTGTCTCTTTGTCTTCTAAACACTCCAAAACCATCACCTTCTCTTCATAATGCATTCAATAAAGTTATCTTCATTATTTGCCACCATTTGAAGCATTTCTAGCCATTGATTAATTCAATGGTTAGGATTTAGGTAGATTTAGGTAGGTTAGAAGACTTAATCTAGGCCATTGGATCTTTCTCCTTTAAATTCTAGCCCTTAGATGTGTCTCCAAAATTAATGGTCAAGATTGCTCCTTCAAACTTTAAATCCAAGGGTCCTAATTAGTCTTTGCTACTTTAGAAGACCAAATCTCCACCATTGATTGATTCTTCATCCAATGGTCATAAATGGTCTTTGTTACTTTTTAAGATTAAATCTCCACCCTTGATTTAATCTAAATCCAATGGTTATAAATGGTCTTTGTCATTTTTCAAGACCAATTCTACACCTTTGATTACATCTATGGTTGATATCAAATCCTTCCTAACTAAGTTTATTCTCACACCATTGATTAAATCAATGGTTATTATCCAAGGCTTCTTTATTAAGTTTGTTTCTTAACCTTTGATTAAATCAATGGTTAATATTCAAACTAAGTATTCTCATCCAAGGGTATAAATCAAGTCAAGCTCTCTTTGTTGACTACGCAAAGATAATATTTAGTCTTGTATCCTACAAATAATATTTTTACTTTGTATTTTTATCATCCGATAATTAAATACAAGATAAAACACAAGATCAAGAAATTTTCTAAAACTGTTTCTGGATTCAGGTTTAGTAAGATCCCCTGTCTCTGTCTAAACAGTACAAATTTTTCTATGCGTAGAAAATTTTTTCACTTTGCGGGACCCACCTAGGCCCACGTATGGCCACCTGGGCCCATATACCCCTCGTAGGGCCCACAAACCATAAAAATTCATAATCATCCACAAAAATTACAAAAAATTAGAAAACGCACAAATATCAAATCAGATTACGTAAATTAATTACCTAACGGTAAAAATTAAATTACGTAAAGTTTTCCCCGGCCCGAAAATTTTTATTTTCCTGACACGGAGTAAATCACTCAAAACGATCAAATACGCTGATGGAATAATCAAATTAATTTTACAGCACTCAGAAATCACTAAACAGTGAAATTCTGTTAACTGTCAAAATTACTGTTTAAGAGATTGGAAATTTTGGGGTGTTACACACTCAAATTATGCTAATTCAAGTTTTATAACTTCCAACAACTTTGAAATATATCCTAGAATTCATCAAAATTATTGTTTTATTGATATCTTACTTTTCCATATCTATTAGGGTTCAATCCGGCATTAAAAGCACAACCAGTATGCCTTAAAATGCTAAACTGACTCCGATTGTTCTTAAATTTTAACTACACCTTATTTAACCTATTTGTGACTTATAAACAAACTCTCTAGGTTTATTTCCCTCAGCTTAGCAATTTATACTACTATCTGAGTCATTTTAAGCTACTTTTCAAGTTCTGGGTTACAACTAAGTGCTTAAACGAACTCAGTTTGTCACAAAACTTAACTGACATATTATACAAGTATAATAGTACCTTTGAGATTATATACAAGCCTAACATATTTTCTTGGGATGTTACATTCTCCCTTCTTTTTGAAAAATTTTGTCCCCAAAATTGCTCACCTCATGCAAACAATTTTGAGTAAACTCACTTTATATGGGATTCCAACTCCCAAGTAGTCCTTTCAGTACCAGCTTCTCCCCACCATACATTTATCAGATAAAATCTACTTACTTCTAAGCTCTTGGATTCCTCTGCCTATGGATGATAAACTATACTAAATCTTAACTTAGCTCTGAACATATTTTGCAAGGCTTCCCAAAACTGACTGAGACTCCCTGCAATCTATCTATCTTTTTCAAAAGTAGTTAAACTACTTAATCTAGTGGGTGGCTAACTCTACGTAGTAAAAAGTAGACAGGTTACTTAATCTTTCCAGCATTACCTAAAACACAACATAATTTGCTATGTTCTTTAACACACTAGGCCACTGAAACATCTTCCTTAACTCTTAAAGAACCTTAGTAGTCTCTAGACAGATGGTATACTTACTCTTGTGAACTCCTTCTAGAAACCCCTCTTTGATTTCCTGACTTTCTTGGAACACAAAGTCTGTCTCTAAATCTCATTATTCCATTTGTTGTCATACAAAAATCCTATTAAGTTTCTAAGAAGATCTGCTTATTAATGTCCCTTAGAGCTTACTTCTCCTTTTGAGCTTCAAAGAAATTTAAGTCCTTAGGCCTCTTACTATGTCCACCTTACTCACTATCAGACTATCTGGAATCATGATCACCATTAAACTCAAATTCTTGAAACTCTCAAGAATTTCACTCTCTCTTAGACTATCACCTGGGACACCTGTAGGACTCTCTTACTTAGTGCATCAGCCACTACATTAGCCTTACCTATATGATACTAGAACTCAAGGTTATAAGCCTTTAAGAATTCCATCTATATCTTCTACCTCATATTCAACTGCCTTTGATCAAACAAGTATCTTGTACTATTATGATCACTGAACACTTCTACTAGACTCCTTATGAGTAATGTCTTCTAAACTGTAAGGTAATCACCACTATGGCTAATTCTAAAATATACCTAGGGTAGTCCCTCTCTTGCAGGTTTAACTGCCTTGATGCGTAGGCATCTATTTACCCCTTGTGCATCTGAACACACCCCAGTCCCTTCTTCGAAATATAACTGACTACCTCAAGTTCTCATGGGAATATGGAATTACCATTACTAACGCGGTAATCTATCTCTTCTTCAACTCTTGGAAACCATACTCACTTTTTAGAGTCTACTACTGAGTGCTATGTTTTTTAGCTGGCATAATATGGGTAGCACTAACTGAGAAAGTCCACCACTGAACTTTCTACTTCAGATTACAATGGTTACTTTTCCCATTGTACTTCTGTTTAAACTTTGATAGGGTTCTCTTCAATTTCCACCTTTTGAGAAATTACATAGTCCTTAAACTTGTATCACTTGTAACTAAACTTGACTCTTGGCTAATTGGCACACAACCTCATCTTTTTATAAGTTTCTAAAATTACACTAACATACTGGCTATGTTCTTCCATAACCTTAGAAATAATTTTAGAGATAGTCTATTTCTATTTATGATCCTAAGACAACTAGATCTTAGATCAAATATACTTGGCAAACTACTTAACTTATCTTTTTGCCTAACTTAGGACTTTGGTCATCCTTTAGTTCTTTATAGTAAGTTGGCCCCACTTTACTACACTTGTATAAGGGCTTATCTCACTCCTTAGTATGGCATATAACTTTACTTATTCTGTTACCCTTGATAATAAGTTTTTCTCACTTTACTACCCTTGGTAAAGAGCTTAACTCACTCTTACCTGAGACCCTAGGTAGGGAGTTTAACTCACTCTTACTACCTCTTACACGAGTGTTTTTCTCACTACTCATGTTTCTTGACAAAAAGCTTAACTCACTAGTTTATCCTAGGTAGAGTGTTTATCTCACTCCTCTACTATTACTAGGTAAGTGTTTGCCTCACTCCTTTACCACACTTAGCTAGATTTAATTTATTTGGTCTCACTGACTTGCCTAATGTGGAGGGATTGGAGGGTGACTTGCTCTACACATCTGGTAAAGTGTTTTACTCACATCTTTAACCTCACAAGGTGCTTTTTTCGCTACCTTGTGTCATAACTCCATCGTTAGCAAAGTGCTTTGCTCATTACTTTGCAAGGTCATGGGGTTTAACTCACAGCCTTAGGATAATTGTGCTCTGGTTCAACTTTAACTATTAAAGGAACCATATCTTAATTAATGCTTCATTACAACATAACTCAATGAGAAGAAAGAGCATTAATCAAAACTTACATATTTAACCCAACTTTTACTACAAGGAGGTAAACTATGCTTCCATGATAAGGTTAACTCTCTTATCAAACTTGTATCTAGCTTACCTTAGTATCACACCTCAGGTGGTATTCTAAGCCACATTATTGTGTTTAAGGTCCTAGATGTCTCTTTTAAACAATTCCTAACTTTTAGAATGCTTAAAAGTTCTAACTTGTACATATATGCTAGGTGGTGATTTCTACTGTGAAATACCTCTATGATTGTCTTAACACTCTCTAGGAAACATATATGCAAAATCCCAACTAATGGGGAACTCAAATTCCATAAGATAAAAATCCTGAAATTTGCTATCCATGGGCACTTAATCGCCCACTTTCTTCGTGCCTAAACGGGGACCTCCAGTACCAAACTGTATGGTTTCTGGACTTTTCTACTTCAATAACACTTCTAATACTTTCTCTAAGTCCAACTTCAAATCTTATATACTTCCAGCTTTCATCTGGACTACTTATAAAATGAGAAGAGAACTTAGAACATTATTCGAGTTGCTTCCTACACTAATTCAGAGTAATATTCCCCTTACTCAAGGCTTAGTAATTCTGATTCCTTTGCTCTCTACAGCTATAGGGAATACTACTTTTCTAAGAAAGTAACTCTAAAAACTTCTCAAGTGTTTTGAGTACTTACTATTTCTATTAACCTCTTAGCTTGACCTATTAACTTTTGGCCTCTCGCCTAGTGTCACCACTCTCAGGGCTAACCCCTGGCGAGGACTTGCCTGACCACTATCCCCAGGGCTGACCCCTAGGCTAGACTCTACTCGGTATTCTCAGACCCCACCATGTTTAGGGCTGACTCCCTATTGAGGCGTTCTAGTGGCAAATTTATTCCCTTAAGCAGTCTGTAACCCACATGAAAATCGAACCCACACACCAAAGGTCCTTTACATTCTCGAATGACATTTGTTGTTCAATGGTGTATGCATGACTACAAAGATCTCTACTATCTCTTGAAGCCATTTATCAACCCTAATTGAATCATACTCTCCATTGAAAAACAAATGAGTAACTCTACTGAACCCTGAGAAATCTTGATTCCTCTTTAGTTCCTTATTGTGCATCAACTTCCCTAGCGAGTCCTTTTTTAACCTTTCTAATAGTCTTATACTAATGGCAGTCTGCTCTCTCATTGCAGCAGCTATATCTCTAAGAGCTCTGGTCTTTACCAGTCTCCCAGTCTTATGGGTTCACCTGGTAGTTGCTATAGTTTCCTGTTCACATAGATAACCATTAGCATCTATACCTAAGACAAGTCATACAATTCCATTTACATATCTCACTATGAGATAAAAGAAGGCATAACACCCTACTAAACTACTGCTCATGCCTAAGCATAGTCAGTCCATATCCAGACTCAACAGGATGAACTGCTCTGATACCATAATGTAACGGCCTAGGATAGATATCTGGATATATCTATGATATATAGAGATAAATAGTACTAGCAACGTCACTTCTACATAACTAACTACTAATACATCTATAACAACTATGCAAGTCATTATAGAAAGCCTTGAGAGAATGCAGAAAAACTTAAACTTATACATATATATATATACAACATTAGCCACAGAAAGGCTTATTGTAATACATGCCTCTGAATATAACTACAAAGCAAATATAACAATATACATAAGCTTTGTCTAAGATAAGAAACAAATAAAACTATACTATACTAGTTCTTCAGTTTCTTGAACTTCTAACACTATGACGATCCTTGACCTGCTTCTACCATGAAAACACCAAAAGGGATGAGAACATAGAAATTCTCAGTAATAAACATATAATTAATGGCATAATAACTATGTAAACTGCATACATAATTAAACTAAACTCAATATTATACGATCGCCTATTCAATCGTATAACATTACTTATAATTACTATCATAGGAGTTTCCTCCACTATAACTAATAACTTATTAATATCTCTTAGTATAGCCAAACCGATAGCATACATATCGTTAATATAAGTAACCACCCATACAATCACTTATGTTAACAGCCACAAATAATTGCCCATACAACTGAACTATAATTGTAATGCTGACGATTTAACTCTACCTCTACTCATTTGTTTTTGGAAACTCTAGTTCTACGAACACTTGCTAAGATAGGGAGTGAACTTATCACATCCTTGTCCTATCTGAGACAAATGAATACTATAATCCTTACTGGCTGTAAACTTACTCATAAGCCCAACTCATCCTTGTGAAAGAGTCTATCTTAATAAGTGCATCATTTTGAACCAACTTATAGAGCCAAATGAACATTTCTCTAATCTTTACACACTTAACTCAACTTTACTGCAAGTGAGTAATTCGTGCATCTAGATAAGTAAACTATACTTATCTCATTTGTATCTGGTTTTCCTTGCTGTTGCACTACCTGTAGTGACATGTGTCACACTTGAGTGCTCAAGGTTCGAAATACCTGTTTTAAGTAACTCCTAACTATTGAAATTTCTAACTACCTAATCTTCCATACTTAACTTAGTATTCAAGGAAGTAACTCTCTTCCTATATACATCTTCAACTTAACTATACTATTAGAAGAGTTAAACACTTTTCTGTTATACCCAATGAATATGACAAGGTTTCAAGTCATGATTCATCCTAGTGTGTATTAAACAATGCACAAGATCTCACTTGTCTAGAGAACTTAATACATAACCGTTCTCGCTTAAGAACTAAATACACTAACTGAAATCCACTTGAGTGAAACTAACTCATGAGTGGTTAGTACTTGTAACACTATGTTACTTAAGGTTCCAAGCACCCTTCCAAAGTTATCCATAACTTTTGGATATTCTAATGTTCATACATTTACCAACTGACTAGAGTGAATACTACTAATTCATTCTAGTATACTCGTATCTATTACACCCACTCACCACATTTTGTATGATATCTAATGCAACACTAAATGCCTAAGGTGTTAGATACCTACCTATGGCAATCCTTAACTACTGAATGCACAAAGGTCTAAGACATCACATTTATACTAAGGGTTGTTTCCTCTTTGAACTATCTTTAAAAGTGTCTTAATAGACTTAAGAAAACATATAACAAGGAACCCAACTAGTAGGGAACTTCAAAACATCAAGAATAATATTCTTGAAAAATCCTAGAACTCATGCCTCGGCGTGGCTAGTGTCTTGTCTCACGGCTAGGCTTGGTTTTAGCACGCCTAGGTGTGGTGCTCTCTGTTTGATCAGTATGAAATACTAACCAGCCCCATGCCTAGGCGTGGTTTAGTCACGCCTAGGCGTAGCCTTGCGATATAAACTTCTGCAGAATTCTGTAGAAGTGGTTACTGTTCCATTGGTTCAAACAATGGATTTTAGCCACTCCAACTCAGTTCCTAGGTGATTTAAGGTTCCTAACAAGTTTGCTAACATGAAGGAAACATAAAACACTAATTGATTTCATCAAAATTGGATCAAAACACCAAATCATCCATCAAAACCCTAAAATCTATGCTTTGCACATTTTAGTTTTTAATCCAAAATCTTAGCATGAACAAGTCATAAACACTACATATAACTCATCCAAGCAAGAAAATCTCATAAAACTTATCTATATCTCATTTTGAACCTTTAAGCACCAAAGGTGCAATTATGGTGAATGTGATAAAAAATAGAAGGAGATGAGTAGAAAACCCTACCTCAAACTCCTCACGCTACTACAAGGATGATGGGGATGATGAAGATCTTAAAGCTTTGATCCTCTTTCTTGATCTTCCTCTCCTCTTTCTCCTTCTTCTTCTTCTTCTCCTTTTTCCCTTCTTCCCTTTCTCTCTTTCCTTTCTTTCCTTTTTTTGTTCTTTTTTGCTTCTCTGCTGTGAGAAGAGATCAAACAAGGGGTAGGGATATGGAGGGAATTTTAGAAGAAGTCTAACTTAAGTTTCGGTGTTGAAACTTATATCTGCTAAGAACACTTGAATTACGCTAATTCAAGTTTTTCAACTTCCAACAACTTTGAAATAAATCTTAGGATTCATCAAAATTATTGTTTCACTGGTATCTTACTTTTTCATATCTACTGGGGTTCAATCCGGCATTAAAAGCATAACCTGTATGTCTAAAAATACCAAACTAACTCTAATTGTTCTCAAATTTTAATTGCACTTTATTCACCCTATTTGTGACTTAGAAACAAATTCTCTAGGTTTATTTTCCTCAACTTAGTAATTTACACTACTATCTGAGTCATTTTAAGCTACTTTTCAAGTTCTAGGTTTCAACTAAATGCCTAAACGAACTTAGTTTGTCACAAAACTTAACTAACATGTTATACAAGGATAATAGTACCTTTGAGACTATATACAAGCCTAACATGTTTTCTTGGGATGTTACACCTTCTTCTTTAGTTGGTCAAAACCCAACACCATCATTTTGGTATTAATCTTTTAATTTTTCAAGTTTAGTTTCATACCATTTACAATCCCTATAAAAACACCTATTATAAGCCTTACGTTTCACTTAGTAAATGAAGAATCAAATTGTCAAAACTCCATCCTCTACCTAGTCACACTAGTCACGATTTTTACACCCAAAAACAAGCTAAAATAATTTCTATACAACAATTTATGAATCAATGTTAACAACCATTAACATGCTTCAAATTCTCAACTAAGATTCATCATCATCATGGCTTCATATAAAACTTGACTAAACCACCAAGAAGATCAAAGAAAAGTCATCATGCATAGATTCAAGAAACAATGACAAGACTTTAAAGAGAACATCAATCTTGGATTCAAGCCTGAACTCATCATTTTAGCATCACAAAATCCAAGTTCTCACCAAGAAACACTTTCAATCAACCATGGATTCACCTATACCATTCCCAATCTCTGATTTGACGCATAAACCCCAAAATCAACACTTTAACATGATCAAAACTAATAAAAGAGTACCAAAACTCCTTAGAATCAAAATTATGAATAAGTATTAGCTTAGAAGAAAAGGATTTTCTTCTTACCTCAAGTTGTAGCTCGTGGGTTCAAGAGGGAAAAAAAGATGAAGGTGAATTGTGCTAAGCTTCCTAGACACCAAGTTATTCTTTCCAAGCTCTATGATCAAGAATCCAAGAATTTCTCTCTTCTTTCCTGCTCTCGGTCTCACTCTTACTCTCAAATTCTCAATTTTTTGCTACGTGTTGATGTGGTGTGTGTGTGTGGGGGGGGGTGAGGCGGTGTGCCTTATATAGAGTGAAGGGGAGTGTTTCTTATGTTACTTTTTTCTCTCCCATTAGTCATTTGTTGATATTTAATTAGGATATTATTATTTTAATCTAGTTACTTAGCTTGGATTTTATCCATATATTTTATTTACTTTTTTGTAACTATATTTTATTACCTTACTTACTAGGATAAATAAACATGTGTTTCTTATTCTTTTGGGTGGTAAAACTGTGGCCTACTAGTAACTAAGGCTTGGTAATTTTATTTCTTTACTTAGTTAATCCTATAATAAACATATATTTCATTTATTAATCAACCTCTTCCTTTTCATTATTTTGTGCCATCCCTAGCTATAGATGTTTATCCTTGAATTTCTAATAAGTAGAGACGATTCCAAATTATTATGGAATCTTCTAAGACAAAGTCTTTTAACCATGTGGTAATTAAATTAATTACAAGATTAATCTTCCTTCCTAGCTTAAGCTTATTCCTTTGTTCTTAATTTTAGGTTTTTGGTACACACTTGTATATTAATAAATGATTATTATATTTTATTCCATCTATATTCTCATCTTACAAAGAGATCAAGAAAAATTAACTTTTATTCTAGTTTCCAATATTATCTATTCATATAGGTAGTCAGCAGAGAGGATGTTACATTTCTTCTCCTCTAAAATGAAACTTTGTCCTTAAAATTTACATTACCTGGTATGAAGAGCTCTGGATACTTTTGTCAGCATTCTTCTTCCATTTCCCAGGTGGCTTCTTTTGAAGATAATCCTTCCCAAATTACCTTAACTAATAGAATGGTTTTATTGCTCAACTGCTTAAAGGTTCTGTCAATGATCTCTACGGGTCTCAATTTGAAAGTTAAACTTTCTTACAATTGTATTGACTCTCTTTTAATAATGTATGAAGGGTCACACTGGTTCTTTCTGTGTTGAAAAACATGAAAGACACTGTGCAGGTTGGAAAGATTTGGAGGAAGTGCAATTTAGTAAGCTATTGGGCTAATTCTCTTGAGAACTTGGAAAGGTTTGATGAATCTAGGACTCAATTTTCTGGATTTCAAAGCTCTGCCTATCCCAGTTGTAGGAATGACTCAAAGGAATACATGCTCCCATTCTTGATATTGTAAACTTTCTTTCTCTAATTAGCATAGCTTTTCTACCTACTTTTGGCAGTTGACATTATTTCCTTTATGAGTTTTATCTTTTCAGAAGTTTCTTGGACAATATTAGGTCCTAGAAGGTTCTTTTCTCCAACTTTAAATCAACACAAAGGTGATCTACATTTTCTACCATAGAGTGCCTTATAAGGTTCCATACCAATGCTGGAATGGTAACTATTATTATATGCAAACTCTATCAATGGTAGGTAAGAGTCCCCAACTTTTTACCATCTCTAAGACATAAGCTTTAAGCATATCTTCTGGAGTTTGAATGGTTCTCTCTATCTATCCACCAGTTTGAAGGTGATATGCTATACTAAAAGACAATCTAGTTTCAAAAGCTTTCTGCAAAGATTCCCAAAACCTAAAAGTGAATCTAGGGTCTCTATTTGAAACAATGGTAGATAGTATACCATGTAATCTCACAATACATCTGTGCTAACTTATCAAGGAAACTAGTGATCCTAATGGGTATAAAGTGTACTGCCTTAGTTAATCTATCTACAACTATTAAGAATTGTAGATACATCGTGCAGCAAAAAACATAATTCCTACTAAGGATCCATACGAAAAAGTTATAATCTGAGTTTTTAAAAGTGTTTATCTCTTGAAGCGTGGCCAAAACAAGTGATGTGAATCACCAACACCATAACAGCGATGATGTCTCTGCGGTATCCACACGAACAGACTTACGAACGTCCAACGTCTGCAAAAGAGAGTCATACCTCTCTCAAACAGTGCTAGCTGCAAAGAGAAGAGAAGAAACTTGTCACTCTCTCACTCACTGTTTCTATTAAATGCAGCTAGGGTTTTTAAATGCATCCCTTAACAGTCCCTTAGCAGTGCTATTTATAATAGTTGACTGCCTTAAGTGAGTGAAAGCAGTAGAAAGGTAAACTGTCCAACTTAGATTATAATTACTCCAATTTAGTCTGCTCTATGTATGTGATCCTGCAGGTTCTCATAACATTGACAGCAATATTAAAATCCTATTTTAATATTACAAGCACTGAACAGTATTTAGCAACACATGACTGTCACCCAAGTAATGAGAATGCTAGTGATTTGACATAACCTTTTTGTGACCAATGTTTTTGTGTAGTTTAGTCTGTTTGTCTAGATATCTAGATTGAACACAAGGCATGGAATGCGTCACCCTTGTATAGTTCAATGCTTCGTTTCCTGATACCCAAGTAGGCTTAATAACAACAAATGAGATCGATATCTCATATCGACTTATTTGAGCATGGCCATGTATTTTGCAGTCTCACTCAATCAGGGGGAGGGACAAATCCCATCTAGGTCACTCACATCCCTCCGCATGATTCGCGGTATGTCCAATAACTGATTTTATAATCACCTTGTTATAGATGACGTTTGATGGCATTAAAACACACAACTCCTCATGCAGGAATTGTAGTGATTTCAGGTCAAAGGACCACATACACCATTGTCACTATGAGAATCACTTATGACACTCACATAACGATCCATGTAGTGTTCTCATGGCGGGTTTGTCCAGTATATTATTACTCTAATATGTACCCATGTGAAAGCTTGATATCTCATATCCATGACTCGTGAGATGTGGCCATCAGTCTACGTACATACTAGTCTCAATGTATTAGTGTTATCCTAATTAATAATAATACTTGACTAGGGACATTTAAGAATAGTATTTTATCAAATAGGATCTCACGATTAAGTAATCCATTTGATGTATTATGACATCAAACTTACTATTCTAAGGACTTTATTATGTTTATAAAAAAGAAGACAATAAATGAAATGTCTCTTATATTAAAAAAATAGCATAATGCAATGTATGTAAATACAGATAAAATGTATTGGCCTCTAGGGCATACACCAACAATCTCCCACTTGCACTAGAGCCAATCAGGCATATGTCTAATGCATAAAGACCTAGTGTGACCCTCATGCTTCGGCTGTGCAAGAGGCTTCGTCAGTGGATCAACAATGTTATCATCTGTCAGTACTCTGCATATCTTCACATCTCCTCTATTGATGATCTCTCAAATAAGATGGAAGCGCCTAAGTATATGTTTGGATCGCTGGTGAGATCTAGGCTCCTTAACTTGTGCAATGGCTCCATTATTATCACAATAGAGGTCCACTGGGTCCATAATGCTAGGAATAACGCCAAGTTCAGAAATGAACTTCCTGATCCAAATGGCCTCCTTTGCTGCATTAGAGGCAACAATATACTTAGCCTCTGTGGTAGAATTGACGATTGTCTCCTGCTTTGAACTTTTCCAGCTCACAACCCCATTATTCAGGTAAAAAACATAACTCGATTGTGATCTAGAGTAGTCCTTATCGGTTTGGAAGCAAGCATCAGTGTAACCCTTTACAACTAGTTCCTCCTCGGCTCCATATAAAAAGAACGAATCCTTAGTCCTTTTCAAGTACTTAAGGATGTTCTTGATAGCAATCCAGTGACTTTCATCTGGATCAGATTAGTACCAGCTCGTCATGCTCAAAGCATATGAGATATCTGATCAAGTACATAATATGATATACATGATAGATCCAATTACAGATGCATATGGAATCTTGCTCACGCGATCCCTCTCATTTTGGGTGCTAAGGGATTAAGCCTTAGATAGGCTTACACCATGTGACATAGGCAAAAGTTCTTTCTTGGATTCATGCATGTTAAATCGTTTTAACACTTTGTCTATGTATATACTCTGACTTAGGCCAAGCAGTCTCTGTGATCTATCTCTATAGATCATGATACCTAACACATAGGTGGCTTCGCCCAAGTCCTTCATAGAAAAACACTTCCCTAACTAAGTATTTACAAACTGCAGGGTAGGGATGTCATTTCCAATGAGTAGCATGTCATCTACATATAACACTAGTAAGACAATTATGTTCCCACTAACCTTCTTGTAGACACAAGATTCTTCTTCATTCTTGATGAAACCAAACTATTTGATTGCATCATCAAAATGAAGATTCCATCTTCTGAAAGCTTGCTTCAATCAATAAATAGATTGTTACAACTTGCACACCTTTCCAACTTCCTGTGGAGTGGCAAAACCCTCGGGTTGTGTCATGTACACATCCTCGAGAAGATTTCCATTAAGGAAAGCGGTTTTGACATCCATTTGCTAGATTTTATAATCATGGTATGTTGCAATAGCAAGCAAGATCCAAACGGATTTAACCATTGCAACTAAGGAAAAAGTCTCATCATAGTCTACACTATGAATTTGCTTGAAACCTTTTGCCACCAATCACGCCTTAAAGGTATGCACATTACCATCCATGTCAGTTTTCTTCTTGAAAACCCACTTGTACACAATGGGTTTTACCCCTTCAGGTGGGTCAACTAAGGTCCATACCTGGTTAGCATACATGGATTCCATTTTAGATCTTATGGCCTCAAGCCATTTCTCAGATTATGGGCCAATAATGGCTTCCTGGTAAGTCAGAGGCTCATCTTAATCCATGAGCAATACGTCACCTTGTTGGGTCATGAGTATCCATATCTCTCTGGTTAATGACGTATTTTATTAGACCTACGCAGGTCATGTGCTACTAGAGTAGGCTATTGTTCCACAACACTTTGTGGATACTACTCTATTTCCACCATCGATTCGTTGCTACTTTGTAAGCCTTGAACTTCTTCAAGTTCTACTTTTCTCCCACTGATTCCTTTGGAGATAAACTCCTTTTCTAGGAATACAACAGTCCGTGCGACAAACACTTTGCTCTTAGTAGGATTATAGAAATAGTATCCTTTGGTTTCCTTGGGATACCCCACAAAGAAGCATTTATTTGATTTGGGCCCAAGCTTATCAAAAACTTGACGTTTGACATAAGCTTCGCAACCCCAAATCTTCATGAAAGACATACTAGACCGTCTCCCAGTTCATATCTCATATGGTGTCTTTTGAACCTTTTTAGATGGAACACAGTTAAGTGTGAAAGTTGCAGTTAATAGAGCATGTCCCCATAAGGAGCCTGGAAGGTCTGCATGACTCATCATGGATCGGACCATGTCCAACAAGGTTCGGTTCCTCCTTTCTGAGACACGATTTCATTGTGGTGTTCTTGGAGGAGTGAGTTGAGATATTATCCCACACTCTTTCAGATGATCATCAAACTATTGACTCAAGTATTCACCACCTCGATCTAATCGAAGGACTTTAATACTTTTGCCAAGTTAGTTTTGTACTTCATTCTTGAACTCCTTGAACTTTTCAAAGGATTCTGATTTGTGCTTCATAAGGTATATAAATCCATATCTACTGAAATCATCAGTAAATGTAATAAAGTACGGAAAATTGCCTCTAGCTAATGTGTTTAGGGGTCTACATACATCACTATGTATAAGGCCTAAAAGATCACTAGCCCTTCCACCTTGTCTAGTGAATGGGACCTTTGTCATCTTCCCCAATAAACAAGATTCACATATCTCATACGATTCGAAATCAAACGAGTCCCAAATGACAATGTCAGAGATAAGTTAGGTTCATATCGTTTGATTTAAACCTCTTTGTACTTATGCCATAGACGGGCATTTTGAGATCAAAGACATAAAGTCCATTACTCAATTGTGCACTACCATAAAAAATATCATTCAAATAAAGGGAACAACATTTGTCCTTTATAATAAAAGTAAAGCCTTTTCTTGTCCAAATAAGAAATAGAAATGATATTCCTACTTATGGCAGGCACAAAATAACAATTCTCTAACTCTATTACAAGCCTAATGGGCAAAGATAAAAGATAAGTCTCTATAGCTAATGCAACAACCTTTGCTCCATTTTCAACTTGTAGGTCGACTTCGCTCTTAGTCAATGATCTGCTGTTCTTTAGATCCTGCACATTTACACAAATATGAGATCCACATCTAGTATCTAATACCCATAATGTAGAGGTAGATAAATTGACTTTTATAACAAAAATACCTAAAGGGGAAGTTTCACTTCCTTTCTTCTTCTTGAGCTCCTCCAGGTACTTTGCATAGTTCCTCTTCCAATGTCCAGTCTAATCACAGTGGAAGCACATACCTTCCTTAGCCACTCCACCCACTGGTTTCAATCCAGAAGTGCTGGGCTTGGACTTATCCTCGCCTATGCCTTTCCACTTGTCCTTGGGCTTTTTCTGTTGTTTCTTACCCTTATTCTTTTGGACCATCATTATAGCCTTTCCTGTACCTTTTTTTATGTTTTGCTCAGCAGTTCTTAACATGCTTAGCAGCTCTATTAGTAATTTGTCAATTTCATTCATGTTGTAGTTCGTGACAAATTGACTAAAACTTTATGGCAATGATTGTAGGACTAAGTCAGTGGCCAACTCTTGGCCCAAAGGAAAACCAAGTATCTCTAGGTTTTCAATGTACCCAATTATCTTGAGTACATGAGCACCAACAGGGCTTCCTTCTACCAGCTTGCACTGAAACAGTGCTTTAAAGACCTTATATCTCTCATGTCTAGCCTGCTCTTGATAATGCTTTTTGAGGTGTACGATTATATCATAGGCATCTATGTTTTCGTGTTGCTTTTGGAGCTTAGAGTTCATGGTGGCTAGCATTAGACATACGATGTCTAAGATGTCATCTTAATGCTTCTTATAAGCATCTCTTTCAGCTTTAGGGGCATTAGTAGCAGGTGGCTCAGGAACAGATTGTTCTAGAATATACAACTTTTTTTCTTGCTTGAGGACAATCCTCAAATTCCTGTACCAGTCTAAGAAATTTCTCCCAGACAACTTGTCCTTCTTAAGGACTGATAGCAATGATAAGTCACTTGAAGTGTTTGTTGCTATAGTAATCTATCAACAAAAATATACAAAATATAAGTATCATGCCATAAACATATTTAACAAGGTCTTTAATTAAATATGCCTCCTACTATTTTATTTAATCAATGACCCTTAGCATTGACTCAGAAAATCTCATCGTAAGATTTCCTAGTGGGCCAAGATCTATATTTCACCTAACTTTGAGTCAGCTTTGGCTAATCACCCAAAAGTCAGTTATTTAGGTAGAAAACTCTTTCCAATTACATCACATACAACTCTTGGATAGTTGAGTAAGTAACACTTATTCTAATCCATCCAATGGACTAAAGCCCAAATCCATGCCTTTAAGCCTTTAATACTATTGAAATGACCTAGTTAAGTTAGACCCAATGGTTGGCAGTTGTCCCATCGCATCTTACTATTATAGATAAAGGCATCCTGCTTTGGCAGACCTACACTTAATCGATACTAGTCTTGACGAGTGCCACACATTGGAAGGCATCACATAATGACTTAATATTTGCTTCTGAGGGATATTTTTTTTTATTAGATCTCACCATTTATTAAGTTGTTTATCATACCATAAACATCATCCACACATCTCATATATATAAAGCATATAATAAATGTGACATGATTATGGCCCCTAAGAGAGAACCATTAACTAAAACGAGGGAGTGAACTAACTTCATAAGCGTCTCCCAACAACGTCTTCATTTGATGTCGCCTTTATACCTCCACATCAAGATTACATTATATAGAAACCTCATTTACATTCGAGGGGAGTTAGGTGAGAAGAGAATGTATAATCAGAATGTAGAGAGAAAGAAATGACACACAGGTCATATTTTAAAATAACCAAAATACCATAAAAGGAGGACTAAGGCCATAACCATGCACCATGCACCACAAAGTACACATAAACACAAAGTAATAACACATTATTATTTGTGAGTTATAAAAATGGATTTGAATATCACGCCTTTGAAAAGATGCTTTACGTAGAGGTAGCATGGGGGTCTCGTTGCCGGGTTAGTGGGCGAGAGTGCTGCTTGAACACTTGAAGGCTAGGGTATCAACACTTGAACCCTAAACCCGAAAACACATGAACACTTCATGTGCTGCGGGGAACCCTTGTGCCATTGTTTAACATTTGAACCTCTTATGCCTCTTTGATGGCTTGACATCAACACTTGATGCCGCTGCCGCAAAACAGGAACAAGGTTTCCAAAACCCCTGCACCACGCTGCTTGTGCAGAAACAAGGATTTCATAACCCTTGCTGCCGCAAACCAAGAATAAGGTTTGTTAAACCCTTGCGCCGTGCATCAAGAACAAGGATTCCATAACCCTTACTGCTGTTAGCCAAAAACAAGGATTCCATAACCCTTGCTCCACGTCGCTGTGCATAACGTTGTACGTATCACATATATACCAGAAAGCTTCACAAACACATATATCTCAATACAAAATGGTTTTCACAGAACATATGAACAACTTCATGGTTTTTGAAAACAACATCATAGTTTTGCATACAATACATAAAATAGAATATGTTTTCACAAAGGGTTTCATTCATTTTATGAAATAACATATTAAAGATCATATCTTTTACTAAAATCAGAACAACAATAATCTTATCTCGTACAAAATGAAAATAGAAAAATCGAATCATGGTTTCGCAAGTGGCTTTGATACCACTGTTGGGAATCGCAAATACATCACGAAGCAAAAAATAGAAGTCCCACCAAGGATCCAATCGAAAAAACCATAATTTGAGTTTTTAAAAATGTTTACCTCTTGAAGCGTGATCAAAACAAGTGACATGAATCATCAATACCATAACAGTGACGATGTCTCTACGGTATCCACACGAATAAACTCACGAATGTCCAACGTCCGCAAAAAGGAGTCAGGCCTCTCTAACACAGTGTTAGATACGAAGAGAAGAGAAGAAACCAATCACTCTCTCACTCATTGTTTCTATCAAGTGTGGCTAAGGTTTTTTAATGCATCCCTTGATAGCCCCTTTGCAGTGTTATTTATAATAGTTGACTGCCTTATGTAACATCCCAAAAAATATCCGTTTAAGTGAAAATGATCGTTTTATATTATTCTTGATTTTTAGGAATTTTCTTAGAATTTTTCGGAAACGACTAATATTTTAATATACTTCTCGTTTTGCGTGCACACTGGGCTGAGAATTACTGAGGTCAGTGAAATGCTCCGAAAATTAATTATTTCACTACCAATAGTCATTTTCTAATATTTGTGAATTATGTGAATTTTTTGGAATTTTTTGGAAACGTAGAATATTTTAATATATTTTTCGTTTTGCGTGTGCGCTGTGTAGACCCGGGAAGATGCGATGTCTTCCCTGTGGCTGGTAAACTCTAAATTGTGGACTTGTCAATAGGGGATCTTACTAAACCTGAGGCCGGACACAATTTACGAAGTTTACGTTTTACGAGGTTTTACCCGATGAATGAAATCGCGGTATTGTAAAATCATCTGATGAATAATGAAATATTATTTTCATCATCAGTAACTCTTCTACACTGGAGGAAAAATAATATTGACAGTGTAAATATTCATCTGTGTTAGTGTGCCGAATAGGAAACAACTTTACTTCCATTTTATCGAGAAACGTGCGAAGCTTCTCATGGAAGCTTGGAGGAAGCTTCTTGGAAATTTCCTCTTCCTCCTTCCCCATGCAAAGTAGCCCATTTCCCTCCTCTCTCTCCTTCATGCACGGCTGCATGGCAGCCCAAAGCAAGGAAATATTGCTTTTCCTTATTTCATTTTTATCACATAAATTCATTAATTATCAAAACACTTTCTCTCACTACCATTTCTTCTTCTTCCTTCTTCAACATTTTCTCTCCCTTCTCTCCACCATTGCTACGGCCAAGCTCTCTTCTTCCTCCTCATTCATCACAAATTTTCTTACAACCACACTCTCTTAACCCTCTTCCTCTCCTAGACATCCTTCTTGTTTGGAGCATCTTGAGATTCCACCATTTTCACATTTTATTCAAGCTCCAAGCTTTGAGCTTTTTGGGTAAGATTCAAGACTTCTCTTCTTTCTCCTCCATTTTCGTGGTCATGGTCTTCATGTTGGCCATCCATGGCTTATTTTCCAAGCCATTATGCTATTCTAACAAAGTCACCATTTTTAGGATTCTTGGAGCTCAAATCTGAAAATTCAAAGGAAGTTCTTGGTGTTCTTCTTTTGTTTTTCTTCACGTAGGTAAGAGGAAGACACTCCTCCTCAACCTCTCTTAGCATCTAGGAACCTTGTATGTGTATTGTTGATTTTTGAACCTATGTATAAAGTTCTCTCATTTTATGTTGTTCTTAATGATAATGTATTTTGTGGGGTTTGTATGATTTATTGATGTCTCTTGCATGATTTGAAGCTGTATCTGAGTATCTTGTTGATTAAATATGATAATGATTGGTTTGGTTTGAGTTAAAGGACCTGAGAACTCTGTTTTCTGCAAGTTTACGCATGGTAATCGATTACACAGGGCTTGTAATCGATTACCAAGCTCTTAAAGATACAAAATCGTGATTTTAGAAATCTGGTAATTGATTACATCTTGTGTGTAATCGATTACAGAGATTCTGTTTAGCTTGTAATCGATTACAAGAATGGTGTAATCGATTACCAAGCCTCTGATGTCACGAAATGATGCTTCTGGGAATCACGTAATCGATTACAACCTGTGGGTAATCGATTACGGAGGTTCTATCCAATTGGTAATCGATTACCACGGCGGTGTAATCGATTACCAGGTCCTTGAAGTTACGAATTGAAGTTCTGGAAATCGTGTAATCGATTACAATGAGATTGTAATCGATTACAGGGATTCTGTCTCGCTGGTAATCGATTACCAGGGTGATGTAATCGATTACCAGGACCCAAAAATGAGATTTTTGAGCTGGAAATGATTGAGATTATGGTTCTTTGTCCTTTTTAACTCAAACATAACCTAAAAACCCTGAATTCAAGGATTTTACCTTACTTAAATATGATAGGAATATGTATTCATACCGATAGAGAAGAAATGATTTTGAAAGTGGAATTCTTGGATCCATGACATGGAAATTGTGGTATGTGTGTGATAAGGAATATATGTTGATGCTTATATTGGCCTATTGTGGCATGATATTGAATGGTATGAAATTGTGAATCATACGTGTCCATGCATAGTATCATATGCATTGTGAATGTCCTTGTGGACTGTTGTAAGGCCAAGTTGCCTAGGAGATTGAACACACCTTAGTGCGGGTGCGAATAGACTAGTGTGGGTCTTGTTATGACCATGGGGGCGTCGAGGTGCGGGTCCTCCACAATGGGTAGTTGGTAGCTCCTTTGCCTGTGGGGCAAACCGATGCAAACGCACCGACGATCTGGACTTGACACTGTCCTATATCGTGATCTAGTGTAGAATGTCTGTACAATGCCATGATTGTGCACGAGAAAAATTATTGATAAGCACTGGCCTCGGCAGCCGAGTTACAGACATGTCTCCTGATCTTTCTCTCCGACTGTTTGAGTCTAGCTCCATGGAGTAGGAATTTGGGAAAGCATGCATGTGAGTCATGATATACATTGTCATTGTTAATATTTATTTTTCCTATCTATGACTGATTTGGCTTTTACTGTGATGACTATCTACCTGGAATTGTTTATTTGCTTACTGTTGGAATTTCTGCTTATTAGTTGAATATGATATTTTGAATTGCTATTTGGGCGCGTGGCGCCGTACTGTTTCTAGCTGCTATAATTGGTAATGATGGTAGGATGTCTTACCTCTTTCTTGTATCTCTATTACTTGTTGTATGTGTGTATGCTGTGTTGATCGAAGACGACGGCAAGGAGGCGGAAGATCCCGAGTTTCCCGGCTTCTGGCCCGAACGAGACTAGCTTCTACGAAGACGATGGCGGCACGTATGCGCAGATTTCTTGGGGATGTGCATCTGACCTTCCTCGGAGGGCCGGAGTGTTGGCATATCAACTTGAATTCCGATCGCTGCGTCTACTTGGGAGATGTGTCGATCGCCCTAGCCTGGAGACGTCATAAGGCACCTGTCCTCACCTGCCACATCAGCCTGCGACTGGAGTTTTACTTGCCCATCAGAGAGATGTGGGGTGATCGTTACTACACCCCTTGGGAGGACTCTTTTGATTCTACTGCTCGGGCTCCTGCCCATGGTTCTGTGGTTCCCATGGAGGTTTCCTCTGAAGAGGAGGATCCTGCTGAGGACCCGAATACGGTCCCTCCTCACCTGAGAGACTGAGTTTACTGGTAGCTATTGATGGCTACCAGTGTTTTATTTTGGGGCCTAATGTATTTTTTTTATGGGCTGTATATTTTGGTATCTCTGGGGCATATTTGTATAATCCTTTAGGGCAGGTATAGTTTTCCTTTTTGGAGATATTCAGGCTTGTGTCTAAATTACAGATGTGTTTAAATGTTGATATATATATAAATGCACGTTATTCAGGTGGAAAATCTATTGATTACTTTATTCCTTACCTTTCTTCTGCTTTCTGTATTATTACAAAAAAAAGAAAAAAAATATACCGCTATTTTCTCATGCATTACGGCATTAAACGCGTTAACTTTGATTAAATGAACCGGGTCTTAATTTTTTGATTTTTTTTAATTTCTGCATTTTATTTTATTTGACAATGTGACGTTCCCTCTCAAAAAGGAGCGTTATACCTTAAGTGAGTGAAAGCAGCAGCAAGGTAAGCTGTGCAACCCTAGACTCATCTCTTATGAGTCCGACCCACAATTGAATCCAAGTCTTACTTAGATCCTAATTACTCCAATTTAGTCTACTCTATATGGGTGACTCTATAGGTTCTTATAACATTGGCAGTAAAATTAAAATCTTATTTTAATATTACAAGCAGTGAGTAGTATCTAGCAACACATCGCTGCCATCCAAATAATGAGAATGTCAGTGATTTAACATTCCGTGACCAATGTTTCTATGTAGTTTAGTCTCTTTATCTAGATATCTAGATTGAACATAAGGTATGGAATACATCACCATTGTATAGTTCGATCCTTTGTTTCCTGATACCCTAGTAGACTTAATAACAACAAATGAGATTGATATCTCATATCGACTCATTTGAGCATGACCATGCATTTCACAGTCTCATTCAATTAGGCCCCTCGAAGATATCCTTCCTGTTATGTAGGAGGGACAAATCCCATCTAGGACACTCACATCCCTCCGCATGATTCGCGGTATGTCCAATAACCGACTTTATAATCACCTTGTTATAGATGACGTTTGACGGCATTAAAACACATAACTACTCATGTAGGAATCGTAGTGATTTCAGGTCAAAGGACCACATACACCAGTGTCACTATGAGAATCACTTATGACACTCACGTAACGATCCATGTAGCGTTCTCATGTCTATCCAGTACATTATTACTCTTATATGTACCCATGTGAAGACTTGATATCTCATATCCATGACCCGTGAGATGTGGCCATCAGTCTACGCACATACTAGTCTCAATGCATTATTGTTATCCTAATTAACAATAATACTTGACTTGAAACATTTAAGAATAGTGTTTTATCTAATAGGATCTCACAATGAAGTCATCCACTTGATGTTCTACGATATCAAAATTACTATTCTAAGGACTTTATTATGTTTATAAAAAAGAACACAATTAATGAAATATCTCATATATTAAAAAATAGCATAATACAATATATGCAAATACAGACAAAATATATCGTCCTCTAGGGCATACACCAACAACTACCTATATAGCATCACAACCTAAAGGTGTTTTAGGTAAACCAACTACATACTCTATGGATTTGCTTTCCTATTTCCATTCTGGGACATCTAGAGGTTGCAAAAGTTCAGAGGGTGATAACTCCATAGAATATAGTTATTTGTGCCCTATCTCTTTGCATTATTAGTTGCTTTGTCCTGGTTGTCATGCATTGTTGGAAAGCTTTATCCCATTTTCATGTAGAATTCATGTTGAAGTCTTCCTCTCTAATCTAACTTTAATTTTTCCTAATCTTTGATTGGTTTGAGCTTGATTATATTTGTATTTGACTAGTTAATTTTTCAATTGCAGGATGAGTCCAAAAGAACTAATTGAATGCAAGTCAAAGCCCTGCATTGGAAGAGAAATCAAAAGACAAGTTCCAGTACATCATGCCGCAGCGCAAGGAACTTCCTGTCGCGGCATTATACTCTCAGCCTGTGCACCCTGATGAACTTGAGGCTTAAGCACCACGGCGCAAGGTAACTTACATCGCGATGGTGGTGCCCTAATTTTTACGTGCTGTGGCACGTGTTATGTAATGCCGTGGCGTGATTTGTTCGCCTTTAAATACTGAAGCTCAAATTTTAGCAAAAGACTTTCCTCTCTCTCACATTTTTTTCGCACTTCTCTCTCTTCTATTTTTCATAGTATACTTTGTGGCTTTTGCCCATTAGAGAATCTAGCAGCTAAGAAGGCATTGTGAGGTTGAAAGAGGGTTGAAGGAATCAAGATCCAAGCTGCAAGTCTCAAACCATTGAGGCTTCTTCTTCTGTTTCTTCTTTTCTTTCTCTTCCATTTATCTTGAATACGGATTTTTGTATGACATTCTCGTATTCATTGTGTAGCTAGCTGTGTTTAGATTATTCTTTGAATCTCCCTTTGACATTGAATACTTTGTACCCCTTTTGAGTTCATATAAAAGATTTGGGTTTTATTCTATTATATTATACTTAATGCTCTTATTTGTCTGATCAACTTGTGGGTGATTTGTTGAAATCTATTGAGCCTAGACATAGGACTTTAGGTTTTAGATCATTTGTATGGTAGATGTACATTCGACTTCATTCCAATGGTAGAATAGGTTAATTCGTTAATAGGATAGACATATACCTATTAGCCGTGCATAGCCTTAGTGAGAATCGATGTTAATGCTTGTTGTTTGCTCTGGTTCTCATGGACGTATAGTGAACTAGGTAAATAACATAGGATTAATTGTCCTAGACATAGGCTTTTAACTAGGTTAGTTTCTCAGGCAAACCTAATCTAATCTAAAGGATTCTTTAAATAGGAGGTGAAAAAGGATTCTCTAAGTTCTCAACCTATCTTTGCTTTTCTTTATGTCTTGTAATTTACCTATTAACCCCTTTTCCACTTTACATTTGCTTGAATAGAATTAATTAAGCTGTAAATTAATACTTAGCTTTGGAAATTACCATAGTCCTTATGGAGATGATCCTACTTATCATTCTTATTACTTGCATGACCCGTGCACTTGCGGTTAGCAAAAGAGCAGTTGGTTTCTGACTCAGCAAGTTTTTGGTACCGTTACCGGGGACTACAGTTAACTCTTGTATTGCTAATATTGATATTGAGCTTTGTTAGTTCTAATTCAAGTCTTTTTTTAATTACATTTTAATTTAATATTTCATTCTTGTGTGAATAAGGTACCATCAATGGCAAAAAACAATGATCATACGAGGCCTCTGAGAGAGTTTGCTAATCCTCAAATGGAAAGTCTCCAATCAAGTATCAGATGGGCTCCCATCCATACAAATAATTTTGAGATCAAACCTGCCATCATTTAAATGATTCAGACATCTGTACAATTTGGTGGTTTGCTAAATAAAGATCCTAATGCACATTTGTCAAATTTTCTGGAGATCTGCAACACCTTCAGGCACAATGGAGTCTCAGAAGATGTCATTCGCCTCTCGCTCTTTCCCTTCTCTCTCAGAGATTGAGCCAAAAGTTGGTTGCAGTCATTACCTGCGGGATCTATAACTACTTGGGCGGATCTATGCAGAAAATTTCTCAACAAATATTTTACTCTAGCCAAGACTGCTGGGTTAGTGAATGACATCACTTCATTCATGCAATCAAAATATGAATCCTTGTACGAATCCTAGGAGAGGTACAAGGATATGCTTAGAAGGTGCCTACATCATGAAATACCTCTGTGGCACCATATTTACTCCGTTCACAAAGGATTGCTACCTCTTCATCGTCTAATTATGGATGCAGCTATAGGTGGATCATTATTGAGTAAATTTTTTGATGAAGTATACCAGCTGTTGGAAGAACTAGTTGGCAATAGCTACCAATGACCTTCAGCAAGAAACACTCAAAGGAAGGTAGCTGGAGTTCATGACGTCGATGCACTTACATCTTTGTCAGCTCAGGTGGCATCATTAGTTAACAAGTTTGACAGTTTGGGTATTGGCCCTAATTAAAGCCCCTTTGTGCTATGTGATATGTGTGAGAACAATCATGCCAACGATAGTTGTCCATCCACTGTGGAGAGTGTCTAATATGCAAGAAACTATCGGCCATTTCAAAACAACCCCTACTCACAGCAGTATAATCCTGGGCGGAGAAACCACTCCAATTTTTCATGGAGGGATAGCCAAGGGCAAGCATCTTCATCTACTGGTAATGAGGGATGACCATACCCACCTAGTTTCTCATCTCAAGCAAGGCCATTGGGGACTTCCTCTAGGGATGATAGGGAGGCATCTTTTAAACATGCT
This sequence comes from Ormosia emarginata, assembly GCA_029884605.1. Lineage (NCBI taxonomy): Eukaryota > Viridiplantae > Streptophyta > Magnoliopsida > Fabales > Fabaceae > Ormosia > Ormosia emarginata. The sequence goes on along the minus strand of JAQQTP010000081.1, from coordinate 26,077,823 downwards.
CCCTCAAGTTGAAGAAGCTGAAAAAGTCCTGTATGGACTATAAAAAAAGGCACCTTTTTGGATGTATCCACCTTTTTACGATAATTCCTTAAGTTTTAAAGTCTAATATTTAATACATTTGATTTTTATAATTCATGCTATTTTGTTGTTGCATACATGTGTTTGATAGGCTAGACAATTTTATTGGTGTTCGGGGCCTCATTGAGGCCGAAGTGGCTGTTGTACAGAGTTGGCTGCTAAATTATGTAGTCAGACCTCTCACACCATGGCGTTGGATTTGTCACATCGCGGTATGCCTGGCTCTGTCTATCAGGGTTTTGAGACAGAGAGCACAGTGCCGCAACATGGAAACTTCATGTCGCGGCGTCCAGTTCTTATTTAAAAAAAATGGAAAATTGAAAGGTCTACACGCAGACGCGCACCGTAACATTGGTTATCCAATGCCACGACATTCTGAGATTATTTTGCTTATATAAGTAGTAGGGTTTGTGCCACAATGCAAACCCTTCAGCCTCCCCCTCTCGGTAATTTTTCTCTGATTTCTTCCCTCACCCAATCTTCCACAATCCTGCATTTCTATTTTTATGCATTCCCTTAATCCCTTTTCACTCTCAAGGTACGCATTTTCTTCATTTTCTCGCTTTATTTATTTTGTTTTCTTTTTCATTTTTCTATGTATGTTTTCATTTTCTTCTAGTTTTAGGTCCTTTATAGTTAGATTTTACCTTAGTTTTAAGTTTGTGGTTTTATATTTCCTTAGTTTTAGTTGTTATAGGGTTTATTTTGGGGTTGGGATTGCCAGGGGCTGCGGGTTTTGTCTTTGCAGTGCATGCATATCGCGGCGTGGCTGTTAACGCTACGACATATGTTTAAATTCCTTTGAATGTCGTGGCGTTGTTCATAATGTTGCGGCGCTAGTATGAACTGAATGAATGCTGCAGCGTTGGCTATAACGCTGCATCGCCATGTGTCTGACTTCGAATGCCGCGGTACTGACATCAATGCGGCGGCGGCGGCGGCGCAAAGCCCCTATTTTTCCAGAAAATTAATTGCTTTTAATTGTCATATTCATTTTATTGCTTAGTTCTGACCTTTTCATCTCTTTTCAGGTGTTCATATTTGCTTAATGGGTCCTAAAAGATTTAGATGCGAGAGCAGCGATCAACCTAGGGAGCCATCTCCTCCCCGTGCTTTTGACCATTCCAGATTCATGTCTGCAGAGGCACAGGACCGTTATGGGACCCTAGTCTCAAAGAGGGTTATTGTTGAGAAGGGTTTCAATTTCAAGGACTCTTTGCAGCCAGATATAGAGGCCATCATCCGTCATTTCCAACGGGTGGAGTTTGTTAAACACCCCAACAGGGCTCCAGTATAGTTAGTCCATAAGTTCTATGTGAACCTGGTTTTCATTCATCAGGAGTCTGCCATTGTGATAACTCCACATTGTGTAGTTATTTGTATCCTATATTTGTGCTTCATTGATTGCTTAAGTCCTTGTATATGCATATTTGTAAGGTTTTATGCTTATATTTGTTATATTCCATTTTGATACCTTCCTATATGATTCTGAGCAATTTGTGCATAATTGTTGAATGATTAAGTGGATTTGCAACTTTGATTAGCTTGGTGATTTCTCTATTGCAGGAAGAGCTGCAAATGAGCAGATTGGTGGAAGATTTAGACCAACGTTGGATAGAAAATGCCAAGAGAAAGCCAAGTGTGCAAGTCAACAGTCAACACCGCGGCGCAGACATATCAATGACACGGCGTGTGCGTCCCCTGCATCAAAGTCAGAGAGCTGTGAAATATGAACGCCGCAATGCAGGAATGTAATGTTGCAGTGTCACTGACCTAAATTGAAGCGCGCCGCGGTGTATGCAGATGAATGCCGCGGCGTGACTCTATTTTTTGAGCCTATAAATAGATTTTTAACAAATTTTACAAAGGGGAGTCTGTGATAGTTTTTAGGTTTTAGAAAGGCTGCGACCTGTTCTTCATTTCTAGGTCGATTAGAGGCCTAGGGAGCCAAGGATAGAGGTGATCTTCCTTATGGAAAATGATTTGAGCTTCAAGGATGATATCTAAGAGTTTCCTTCCTTCTCCTTATGTTTTTCCTTCTCTTCCTTATCTTTTGAGCACGGTTTTTGTGCTGTAATTTCATGTTCATGGATTAGTTAAGCTTTATGTAGGGATACTTTGAATCCTTTCTATGAATATTGATGTTTATGTTATTTTTTGAGTATATATTGATGTTTAGCTTTGTTCAATCATATAGTTCTTAATGCTTTTGAAGGTTTGATTAGCTTTTGAATGAATTCTTGAAATCTAATGATCCTAGACATAGGAATTTGGATCTTAGATCATATGTATGGTTAATACATGTTCGATGAGTTCAATTGGCTTAGATAAATTGATTCACTAACTAAATAGAAATATACCTCTCAGCTATGCATAGCGTGTGATTGAGAATAGATCGTTCATGAGTGGATTTTGGTTCTAACTAAGGAGTTAAGTAAATGAAACTATAGTTGATTGACCTAGACATAGGCTTTTAACTAAATCAGATTCTCAAGCTAACCTAACTAATCATTAATATTGTTTATAAGGATTGCATATCATTAGTTGAAGTAGAAGGTGAAAAAGAATTTTCTAAATCTCTAAACCATTATCTTTATTGCTTTGTAGACTTTAGATTTAGTTTCTATACTTTTCACCTATTTTATATGTTCTTGAATAGAATTTAGCTAAGTTATTAGTTGTTATTTAGTAATGGAAACCATATATCTTCGTGGGAACGAACTTATACTCTGTATCTGTATTACTTGTATGACTCGTGTACTTGCGACCTAATAAAGGGACAAACACATTGTTGGTGTACAGAGGCGCAAAGTCTCTTTTTCCCTCGAGTCCATCAGAACTATTCTATCCTTGCCTCCTACTCATGAGATGTGTGATTACCAGGAGTTTATAAGATGGGAGCCTGTAGAGGGGATTGACTTATAGATGGTCACCGCCCACATCTACACAGTTGAGTCATAGCCGGTCCCATGGACCTTTTCATAGCAGGGGCATGCTCGATTCTTCCCCGTTCTTGCCTTACTGTAGAGGCCAGGGTTTGATACCATTTCATTAGTACCAGGATCCTACCTTGCAACAACTTATCGGAGGTCACGTATGATAGAGCCATCTTGATTTATGCCATCCTGCAACGATGCTCGATTGATATCGCCTACATCCTATATCTGCAACTGCGGAGGGTTGCCATGGAGCCGTGCAACCTTTTCTTCCCTTCCCTCATCCATCAACTATGTTAGAGGCGTGGTGTACCCCTCAGTCACAACGAGGAGCTTACAGATGTCAGACAACCTCTCAATGAGTACTTCATTGGGAGGGCTAGAGCAGCTCCTCCAGAGGCAACGGTCCCTCGCAGAGCACACAGGAGAGCTCCGAGACCAGAGCCCCAGATACCCTGTAACACCCTTGTGGGGATGTCACATTTCTGATGCAATAAAATAAAATTACCCAAGTTCTAAAATGTTTGGTACGTAATTAATATAAGTTGTAAATTTTTTTCTTTGTATACATGATATCACTAAATGAAATAAAATGAAACATATAAACAAAACAAACTAACAATACACACCATAACATACATATGATTTTGTTTTAAGTTGTACAAATAATTTACAACTACAAATATTTAATAAAGTAGTAAAAAGTCAGTATAGTACTAAAACATAAAGTGCCTATGTGCACATCAAAGATTTCTAACCCTCCGAAGGATCACTCTCAGATGGATCATCGGATGACAGAAATCCTGGATGTCTCGCAGCCCTACGGACAGGAGTCCGTGCTGTCGACACACTACTGATCTCACTAGGCGCATGAAAAAGTCCTCCCCAATAACGCCTAAGAGTCAAAGGTATCTCAAGATGTAAATACAGAGTAGTAGTAAAAATAGGCTCCCCGTCAAACTCTCTACGTAGGGTCACAGTCAGACGCCCCACATAGACTACCGATCCTCTATCCTCACGCAGTCGCTAGGCTTCAGAGTCTCCGTGAAACTCAAGTCTCAAAAAACCAAAGAATCTAGGTAACGCCATAATCACAATACCAGTCCAAATGATATGGGTGATCTGACAGCTCGCACTCTTCGAACTAATCACTCGGCTACTATTCCTCAGGGTACAAAATCTCTAGAGGCTGCTCCTCTTCCTCTTCCTCAAACTCTTTACAGAATATAAATAATAATACAGAAACGCATATAAAGAGGTGAGACAATCTACATCATTACCAGCATGGCAATAAAGAAAACGACAATACAAACAGATATCACAGTTTAATATAATAATACATACCACAGTATTATAAACAATATCACAAATTAACATATCATGCATAATATCACCAATAATAACATTATGATGCATCTCACAAAGGCAAAGGTATAATGACTCGTTCCTACTCCATAGAGCTAAACCCAGACATCGGAGAGAATGACGCAGAAGAACTATTAGTACCTCAGGCTGCCTAACCAAACTATTGCACTGTCCAACTTCGTGTTTATAGCCCATAGTCCAAAACATCGTGTAGTAGTACACAGTCCAAATACGTCGTGCACTATAGGCATTGTACTAGACAGTGTCCCCAAGATCTTGACTAAGAATAGTATTTGTCGAGATCATTAGTGTGTTACCCATTACCACGGCCCAGAGGAGCTACCAATTGTCCACATATGGAATCCTCCGCACACTAACACCTTCAAGTTCAATAAATGAACCACACTACGTCTATCACACCCACAACACGGTGTAATTCATCTTGTCAATCAATCACCAATTTCAACCAAATTAGCACAACTCTTAATGCATGAATAAAAATCATAATTACATAAATACCCTCAGTCTCAATATGTCACCATATTTATATAAATACCCTCAGTCTCAATATTTCTAAATATAGTACATCTCCACTTGACAGTACTATACCTCAACATGTCCGGGTCCACCACTTTGGCCAGACAGTAAAACTCACTGTTCCATTTAGTCGCGTAGAAATTTTATCGTGTTTTCATAATCGCATCACTTTTACAAACATTTTTAAATCGCGTAAATATATTTTAACATTTTTAAAATCGCGTAACATTTTTAAAACATTTTCTCATTCACGTAAGATTTTTAAATCGTTTTCTCAATCGCATAAGATTTTTAAATCGTTTTCTTAATCGCGTAGCTTAAAATTGTCATTTTAAAATACGCATAAGCTATTTATAGTACTTTTCAACTACGTAAAATATTTTCTTTATGTTATAAATATATTATAAAACTTTCTTTTTTATTTGCCTGTTTTTAGTAAATTTTGACAGCATTTTGTCTAGAAAATTCATTAAATGATATTTTTTACGTTTTTCTTTAAATACTACATATTTTAACCTTAACCATTATTTACACATTGAAACTCGCTAACATGCTTCAAAACTCAAAGAGTGAGCTCTACGTTAGTATTTTTCAAGTGTTTTGCTTTATTTCTTACTTATAACAAATTCTTCTAATTTAAGATTCTAAAACTAAGTTCATTCATTTTATTTCCCAAAGATTCATTGAAATTAAATTCTTTTGTAGTTAACTATTTAACCTACCTTAGAACATAATTTTGGAAATCAAATATACATTGAATGGCATGTTGGCCGAATTCAACATATCATTTACAAATAGTCTTTAAATCATTTTCTACCTTCTAAACCATTTTCAAATTCATTGTTTTACCTAAATTCATTAAATCATTGTTTTAGAAAATGGTTGAGAACATTTTGGTTCTCTTTTTCTTGGAGAAGTTGTGAGCTCCTTTTGTGTTCTTTGGAACACTCATGCAATCCTTATATGGTATTCACATCCTACATTAATAATCATACATCTATAAACACATGCAATATATTTTAAAGCTATAGACATACTTACAAATAAAATTAACCACAAATAAGAAAGCATTAAACAACGAAATGAATGAATCCTTATGGATTCTTCACCATAAATACAATCCATTTTCTCATCACCACACAAGGTTAATGAGATTAAATCTCCCTCTTACCTTAAAGGAAGACAACTCCTTCTACTCTCCTCCTATGGTTTTCGTGTGACCTCCAAGAGAAACTTAACATGCTCGAACAAATTTTAAAGAGTCATAACTATAAGAGAAAAATATAAACCATAGATCAATCATGACTTAGAACCTAAGAAATCAAGTTAGAAGTAAGAAACAAGAATCTTCACCTTGTAGGGAAAATCTCCAAAGTGATTTTCCAAGCTCAAGATGAATTTTTTTGAAAGAACTCTCAACTAGAGATGTTCTTAGAATGGTGTTTGGATTTGAGAAGTACAATTAGATGAAAATTTAGAAGGGTGGAAGTGTAGATTTAGGGTGGTGGCCGAATGACTCAAAGAAGGAAGCTAGAGAGTTGTTCTTGGTGTTCTTGGAGAAAAGAATGGTTGAAGATGAAAAATGACTAAGTGAAATGTTCTCCTTACTATGCATGGCCGTAGGACTCCCTAATGGAGGTGGCCTCCATTGTTGACTTCTCCTAACACCTAATGGCCTTGGATGTGATCTAGGGTTGATATTCAAAGCTTTGCCTCCAAGCTTGTTTCTAATTGGTGTAGGAAATCAAGTCATCAAGTGACTAAGCGCTTCTTGATCCTTCCTGAACCTTGCTTGGCCGAATTGCTCCAAGGGAGAGCAAACTAGGTTTGTGTTCATTTATTCCATCTAGTTAGACTTAGGTGCATCTAGTTAGTTTACTTAGTTACTTATCTAACTATCTAGTTACTTAGGGTAACTAGTCTTTGTCTTGATATTATTAGAACCTTCTCTAACTAAAACCTAAATAGATAGCTAACTAGGTTTCCTTCATTTAGTTATTAAACAAGCTTCCTATGCTAACTTAGTTAGGTTTAAGCTAACTTGGTTAAACTTTCTAGTCTTAATTTAACAAGTCTAACCACTTTTGTGGACTTGCTTCCTATTGGTCTAGAAATTTCAAGTCACTATTGTTGACTAGCTCTCATTGGCTTAGGATTTAATCTAGCCAGAAACGTTGACTGGTTCTCTAAACGTGAGTCCCACAGACTTTTCTGGGTTCATAGTCATTTTAGAGCAGATTTCTACTGTTTTTAAGACAGTAGGTACTGTTAAATAAAATAATATTATAATAATATAAAATTATTTTATTGCATAGTTAAATTCTAAAAATTAAAAGATTAATACAAGTATCATTCAGAATTGAGTTTAGTAAGATCCCCCAGCTCCGAATAATTAAAATAAGATTTTTTCGGCTAGAAAATTATTATTTCCTAGACTCGGAGCAAATCACACACAATGATCAAATACAATCTCGAAACAGTTAAATTCTATTTATAACTTACAGAAAACATAAAACAGTACAATCAGGACAATACCATATTTAACTTAAAAGTTAGGGTGTTATAACTCTCCCCCACTAATAAAATTTCGTCCCCGAAATTTATCATGCCTTAAAACAGTTGAGCGTATTGCTCCCTCATTTTATCTTCCAACTCCCAGGTAGCATCACCTGTTACGTCATTCCATATTACCTTTACCAATTCAATCATCTTCCCATGAAGCTGCTTCACTTTCCTCTCCTTAATCTTAACAGGAAGTGTTTCATACGTCAAATTGTCTTTTAGTTGCTCTCCATCAAGCTATTTAACATGCGTTGGATCGAAAATATATTTCCTCAGTTGAGACACATGGAATACATTATGTAGATTGGATAGAAAAGGTGGTAAAGCTATTTGGTAAGCTACGGGACCTATCCGATGAATAATCTGATAAGGTCCAATGAATTTAGGAGTGAGCTTTCTGGATTTAATAACCCTTTCGACACCAGTCGTAGGCGTTACTTGCAAAAACACATGCTCACCTTCCTCAAATTCGAGAGGTCGCCTTCGTTTATCAGCATAGCTTTTCTGTCTGCTTTGAGTCGTCCTCATCTTCTCTGAATCATCTTCACTTTTTTCGTAGTCTGTTGCACAAGATCGGGCCCAATAGTCATACTTTCTCCATCTTGATACCAACATAAAGGTGTCCGGCATCGTCTTCCATACAGTGCTTCATGGGACGCCATCCCTATACTTGAGTGAAAACTATTGTTATAGGTGAATTCTATCAGAGATAAGAATTCATCCCAACTCCCTTGTTGCTCCAACACATAAGCACGTAACAAATCTTCCAACGACTGTATTGTTCTCTCCGTTTGACCATCAGTCTGCGGATGATAAGCAGAACTCAATCGCAACTTAGTTCCCATGGCTTCTTGCAGACTTCGCAAGAATCTTGATGTAAACCTTGGATCTCGATCAAAAACTATACTTGCAGGTACTCCATGAAGTTTAACAACTTCACTGATATACACCTAAGTTAATCTTTCCAATGAATACTTAATATTGATTGGCAAGAAATGTGCTGACTTCGTAAGCCTATCAATTATAACCTATATAGAATCATGACCCTTCCTCGTTCTTGGTAATCCAGTAACAAAATCCATTGAGATACTATCCCATTTCCATTTCAGAATAGTCAATGGCTGCAACATACCGGTAGGTCTTTGATGTTCCACCTTTGCCTTCTGACAAACAAGACAAGACACCACACGTTCTGCCACATCTTTCTTCATTCTTGGCCACCAAAACATTCGCTTTAAATCTTGATATATCTTAGTCATTCCCAGATGCATGCTTAAATTACTAGTATGAGCTTCATCCAAAATTACTTTCTTAAGATCGGGATCATTAGGTATATAAATTCTTTCCTCGAATCTTAAGATTCCATCGGTTCCTTCCTCCACTGTTGCCTTATGACCTTGCTTTAAGAATTCTTTTTCACTTTGTAAAAATGAATCCTCATCCTGTTTTTCTGGAATTACTTCCCGCAAGTCATTCAAAATCACCACCTTACTTAGACGTATCTTTCTTGGTACTAATTCCACTGACAACCACAGATCTCTAAATTGATTAATCAGCTCCTCCTCCTTTATCATCATGGTAGAAACACTAATCACTTTTCTACTTAAGGTATTCGCCACCACATTCGCCTTTCCTGGATGGTATTGAAGCTGAAAATCATAATCCTTCAAGAATTCTAACCATCGCCTCTGCCTCATGTTCAATTCCTTCTGATCAAACAAGTATGTTAGACTCTTGTGATCACTAAAGACATTGAACATAGCTCCATATAGAAAATGTCTCCACACCTTCAACGCAAAAACCACAGTGGCTAGTTCCAAATCATGCGTTGGGTAGTTCCTCTCATGTACCTTCAATTGCCTTGAAGCATATGCTACCACATTCCTGTTTTGCATTAACACACATCCTAACCCTTGATAAGAAGTGTCACAATACACCTCAAAAGATTTGTTAGGATCCGGCAAAATCAGCACTGGTGCAAGTCGTCAATCTTTTCTTCAACTCTTGGAAACTAGCTTCACATTCCTCCATCCAATCAAAAGCTTGACTCTTCCTAGTGAGCTGCGTAAGTGGTCCAGCTATTTTAGAAAAACCTTCAATAAACCTCCTATAATATCCGGTTATTGTAAAATAGTTTCCACCTTCGACGAATCCATCGCAATACCTTCCTTAGAAATCACGTGACCCAGAAATTGAACTTTTTCCAACCAAAACTCACACTTGGCCAGCTTCACATACAACTTCTTTTCTTTCAAAATCTGAAAAACTATACTGAGATGTTCAGCATGCTCTTCTTGACTTTGAGAGTAGATCAGAATATCATCGATAAAAACAACGACAAATCTGTCTAAGTATGGATGAAAAATCCTATTCATGTAATCCATGAATATTGCAGGAGCATTCGTCACTCCAAATGGCATCACTTGATACTCATAATGTCCATAACGAGTTCGGAAAGCTGTTTTGGGTATATCCTCCACCTTTACACGAATTTGATGATAACCTGATTGCAAATTTATCTTAGAGAAAACAGCTGCTCCTTTCAATTGGTCCATCAAATCGTCAATCCTAGGAAGTGGATACTTATTCTTTATCGTGACCTTGTTTAACTGATTATAGTCTACACAAAGACGAGAAGTTCCATCCTTCTTCTTGACTAGTAATACTAGTGCTCCCCACGACGAAACACTAGGTCGTATAAACTATTTCTCTAATAGTTCCTCCAATTACTTCTTCAACTCCACCAACTCCGCTGGTGACATCCGATACGGGGCAATCGAAATAGGACCTGCTCTTGTTACTAAATCAATGGAAAACTTGATTTCTCTTTCTGGTGGCAAACAGGGCACATCATCAAGAAAAACTTCTGGAAATTCATTAACAACTGCAATAGTGTTCACATCTTTCTCGCTCTTAACCTCTAAAGAAGATAGCAACATATATCACTGTGCTCCGTCCCTCAATAATGATTTGACTTTAACAGCAGTCAAAAATCCAAAACTTTCTTCCCTAGGAAAAACTATGATTTTGTTTGCACAGTCTATTAGGATATGATTAGAAGATAACCAATCCATTCCTAATATTACATCTATCTCAACCAGAGGTAAACAAATCAAATTGATAGAAAATACACGATCATTTATAGTGATAGGACAATTCAAACATATCTTGGATGTAACAACAGGCTTAGCAGTCAGGGTAGAAACAATCAACTAGAAACTCAGAGAAGACACAGGCAGTTTCAATCGTTCCACACAATCATATGCAATGAATGAATGTGTTGTGCCCGAATCATATAGCACAGTTAGAAGATTACCTTCAATGACACCTTCTCCCTGAATAAGATCCTCAGACTGAGAAGCTTCAGCTCCGATCATCGTATATACTCGCCCTCCAGATCGTGGCTGAGTAGCACGAACATTACTCACAACTGGCTTCCTTTCCGGTTGAGTGCAATCCCTAGAAACATGTCCAGGTTTTCTGCAATTAAAGCAAATCGTTCCCCTGATTGAACAATCCTTAGATATGTGCCACTCTTTCCACACTTGAAACATCTTGGCATAAACGCCACATTTTGACCAGCTCTGTTACCACTAGAACTTCCCCCAACAGTTGGACGTTGAGGTTGACTCTCCGGTGGTCTCGAATAAGGTTTTCGTTGAAATCGGCTATTATTGTTACCTCATCTTTTGAACCTTGTCAGTCCAAAGTTATGATTTCTCAGATCTCTTGACAGCTCCAACTCCTCGATTCGTCGACACATATCCATTAAAGCAGGAAATTCATTCATCCTCATAGGTAGTACTCCTCACTTCAGCTCTACCCTCAGTCCTTCCTCAAACTTATGACATTTCCATGCCTCATCAGGTTTAATTTGAAAGTACCTAGAGAATTGTGACAAGCTCTCAAACTTAGCTGCATACTCACCAATGGTCATATTACCCTGACGCAAACTAAGAAATTCCATTTCTTTGGCATGTCGGGCATTGGCAGGAAAGTACTTCTCCAGAAATACTTCACTAAACACCTCCCAAGTAATTTCAGTTCCTTCAGCTTGTAATAATCGGCAGGTTCCTCTCCACCAATTCTCACCATCACCTTTCAACATAAAAGTAGCATACGTCTCCTTTCTATCATCAACACACCCTATTCCTTCAAATATTCTTTCCAAGTCTTGTATCCAAAGACTCGTCTTCTCAGGGTCAAACTCGCCTTTGAACTGCGATGGGTTATTGTGCCTAAACTCAGATAAATTTAGAGCATCAGTAGTCGCATCTTGCTGTTGAGCTGCTCGTTGATTCTGTTGAGTAATCACTTCCGCCATTCGCTGCATAGCCTCAACAGCTACAGTCATCGGGTCCACATTACGTTCCACGTTCGCACACGTTCTTCTACCACCAGACATCTCTTTCTTCAATCATAATAAAACAAAGTTAGATGCAACCTTTCATAAACAAATCACAGAGAATCACACAACACAAGTAAAAACAGACCTAACCACAACCCCAAAAGACTCTAACTTGGGCTCTGATACCAACTAATATAACACCCTTATGGGGATGTCACATTTCTGATGCAATAAAATAAAATTACCCAAGTTCTAAAATGTTTGGTACGTAATTAATATAAGTTGTAAATTTTTTTCTTTGTATACATGATATCACTAAATGATATAAAACGAAACATAAAAACAAAACAAACTAACAATACACACCATAACATACATATGATTTTGTTTTAAGTTGTACAAATAATTTACAACTACAAATATTTAATAAAGCGGTAAAAAGTCAGTACAATACTAAAACATAAAGTACCCAAGTGCACATCAAAGATTTCTAACCCTCCGAAGGATCACTCTCAGATGGATCATCGGATGACAGAAATCCTGGATGTCTCGCGCCCTACGGACAGGAGTCCGTGCTGTCGACACACTACTGATCTCACTAGGCGCATGAAAAAGTCCTCCCCAATAACGCCTAATGTAACATCCCAACTTTTGGGTAAAAGACCGTTGTGTCCCTATTTTGCTGTTTCTTGTTTTTCTGTATGAAATACAGAAAAATAATACTGTTTGTTATTTTATTTGGTAGTTTTACATAATTTGTTTCGATCTGATAAAATAAAAATTTTATCAAATTCTTGTTTTAAATTTTTACGTATCAAAAACAGATGTATATCTTGTCTAGTATTTTATATAATCGTTTTACGTATTTTTCTTTAAGGCAGTGAAATAAAAATTTTTACAGCTCTTGTTTTAATTTTTCGAAAGATATACAGCTATATATAATCTTCTGGATATTTTATTTGAACGTTTTGGACTATTACCTACGTTGTGGGAAAAAATGAAAAAATGACCGTTACGTCCCGAACGTCTTGTTTTTTCTTTTTTTTCTTTTTTTTAATTGTTTTCTTCTTGATTTAATGTCAGATATCTTGTCTGTAATTTTATATGGACTTTTTGTGTGATTTGCTCGGGGTAGGAAAATAATATTTTTCCGGACCGGAAAATCTGTTTTTAATTATTCGGAGGCGGGGGATCTTACTAAACCCAATTATGAATGAGCCTAAAATTAATCTTTTAATTTTTAGGATTTAAGCTTCAAATAAAATAATTTTATATTATTATAATATTATTTTATTAGTCGATATAAATAAGTGACGGTGGACCGGAAATATTTTGCGGGACCCACGTTTAGTCATTAAGTCTTTGTACACGTGGACCAATGAGGAGGCTGGTCAAAATTGGTGGTTGTGACTCATCGCATAGCGGGCCAATAGGATGATGACACGTGGCGTGACACATCGGCATCATGACTCGGCGGCTTCTAGAAGGTTCCGGAAAGTCTTGACTCGACATGACTCACCGCGGTGACTCGCCAGTTCCAGAAGCTTCTCTGATGACTCAGTATTGTGACTCACCATTGATGATGCAGACCAATGATGCAGTTGTGATGCAGTCAGTGACTCGCCATGCTGACTCACCTGCTTTGGAAAATATCTCTGCTGACTCGCCATGCTGACTCACCTGCTTTGGAAAATATCTATCTGACTCATCTGCTCTAGAAAAATATCTACGCTGACTCGTCATACTGACTCACCCGTTCTAGAAAATTCCACGATGACTCATCATACTGACTCATCGTAGTGAGTCACATATTCTAGAAATTTCTCTTTGATGACTCGCTTTATGACTCATCAAGGGCAATCAGTAGAAAAATGATCAATAATAATTTCTACTCTGCTAGTATAAGATAAAAATCTATGTGTATTTTATTATCCATTGGATAATAGATACTGACTTTTTAAATAATAAATATTGTTCATTAGTTAAAGTATGCTATAAAATATAATGTGCACCAATAGGAAATTGGTCAACAAAAATAGCAACCAATAAGAATCAAGTTAGCAAATATTTAACCAATAGAAATTGGTCAAAATTAATGGCTTGAATTTTAAGAACCAATAGAAAGCAAACTTTTAAACAAATATTGGACTTCTTGAATTTGTGTGAAGCTACGGTGGAAGAGAATAGAATTGCTCTAATTATTCAATTCACTTTGTGAATTCACATAGAAGGCTTATTGGAATGCATGAAGAATGCCAAATTTAATAAAAGAAAGACTAGTCAAATTTAGTGGCTTTTCTTTGTTGTTTCTACGGCAATTGCAAATTTTTGCAAAGCCAATATCACATTTCTATCTTTCCTATCTTTCAACTAGTTAACCAAGTCAACATTGGTGGCTTTTCTTTGGTTTCACTCTACGGCAAAGCCAAGCATTTGGTGAGGCAATTATTACAATCAATTCTTACTATCTTTCATCTAATTAACCAAGTGAGACCAAGTCAAGTTTTGTGACTTTATGCATGTGCTTCTACGGCAATGCATAAGTGAAGGAAACAATATTAAATGTTTCAAATCATTCTTGCTCTCCAAGCCTTTCAAATTAGTCAATTTTGGTGGCTCTCCTTGTTAGCTTCTACGGCAATTCACTTGGCTTCTAAGGCTATTCACATTTGGTGAAAGGCAATATACTATAATTAACTATCTCACTTTGTATTCATTCCTCCTATATTCTAAGCTACCTCACGGCCAAAGCTTAGAAAGTCCAAAGGAGATTTGTTTTTATTTCTCCAAGTCTTCATCTTTCTCCAAAGCTATCAAGCAAAACTCTCAAATATTCTTCCTTCTTTTCTCTCTTTGTGTTCATGGCCAAAGCTCCCAAATGGAGACAATCTTCATCAATTTATTTCATTTGTTCTCTTCTATATCTTTTTCTTCAAAGAACCAAGATCAAGCAACCAAATTTCTTTCCTTTTTTTCTCTTCCTCTTGAATTCGGCCAATCACCAAAAATCCTCTTCCAAGCTTCTAAAAATTTAAATGACCATAGATCTTGAATCTCCATACCATTCTAAGGAACTTTCATGTTGGAAGTTTTCCTAGATCATCTATTTTCACCCTTGTTCTTCAAGCTCAAGGTGTAGGGTTTTAAGGTGAAGTTTATGAAATTTTCACTATTAATTTCATTCTTTCCTTTTAAACCATATTTTGATTCATGGTTTTCCTTACTCAAGCCTTAGATATTAATATTGTATGTTTTCTTTGATTTTTCAAGTAGCTCTTGGTGGAGAGGAATTGCTTGAAGGAGACATACAATGGCTTGGAGGTTTCTACAAGAGGTAAGAGGGAGATTACCCTCATCAACCAAGTGTTGGTGGTGAGGAATATATGTGGTTGTGCTTGTAGAATCCATAAGGATTCGGTGGTGTGCTTGTTTTGATGTGTTAATTATTTGTGTGTTTGTTATTTGTGTGTTTGATAATTTGGTGCTTACTAGTAGGTTGTTGTGTATTTGTTAGTAGTCTTCTTATGTGATATTTGTAATAATTGCATGTCTACAAGCTTTAATTTGCATGTCTACAAGCTTTGATAATATGGCATGTGTTAGAAATGCATGATAATATATAGGATGCAAATAATATGTCAAGGATTGTATGAGTGTTCCAAAGAACACACTAACAAGGCTCACGGCCATGATCCAAATGGGGAACCAAAATGTTCTCTTAATTTTCTTAAAAGGTGAACTAAATAACCTAAGAGAATTGGTAAGATGTCCATTTGTTTAGATTAAGAAAAATGAATTTGGAAATTAAATGGCATAACCTTACATTTTCATTCAACATGTCTAACTTCAACACTTTGATTTCTAAAACTATTTTCTAGGGTAAGGATTAAATCAATGTAGACAATACAAGAGATTAAACATGTATTTAAAAGGTGAAAAATAATTTAGAAATCAAATGCAAAGTTTTTATCAAATTCGGCCAACATGCCAAATAATACATTCATGATTTCTAAAAATTAATTCCAAGCTATTTTCAATCAAGAAGAAGCAATACAAGTTAAAGTAAATTTTCTACAATGAGTTTTAAAGAAATAAAATAGTTAGAATTAAGTTTAAGAGGTTAATACTAATGGTTTTTTCTTGTAAGAAGAAATACGATAGCTTTATAAAATTTCTAACGTATAGCTCATCGTGTGTTTTGAAGCACGTTAGGAATTTTCAAAAGTATAATTATTTGGTATTAATAAAAATGAAAAGGACTTTTACATGGTAAATTTAGGAAACCATTATTATAATTTATTAAACAAAATACTTTGTCAATTTTTAGTAAAAACGGATAAATAAGATAGAAAAGATGTCCAAAAGACAAGATATACGCTATGAAAAATATTCTACGTAATTTGAAAGTACTAAATATTATTTACATGCTTTTTAATCAGTTATTTAAGGAAGTTGGACAAGAAAACGATTTAAAAATCCTACGCGATTGAGAAAACGTATTAAAAATGCTACGCGATTTTAAAAACAGAAAAATATCTTTACCCGATTTTTAAACGTTTGTAAAAACGACGGAATTATGAAAACGCGATAAAATTTCTACGCGATTGACCGTACAGATTATTTTTGAAAATCTATATGCTGTCGGGAAAATGTGAACCCGTACAGGCTTTTTGAAAATCTATTTGCTGTCGGGAAAATGTGAACCTGTACAGACTTTTCAAAATTTATATGCTGTCGGGAAAATGTGAACCCGTACAGGCTTTTGAGACTATATCTGCTGTCGGGAAAATGTGAACCCGTACAGGCTTTCCATCTATCTGTTATGTGTGCCATGTATTTGGTGGATTGGTTGTGAGACGAATCACATCGTGTTGTCGATGCGATAAACGTAGTGTGGTTCATTGTTCTAATGAACTTGGAGACTTTAGTGTACGGGATCCCACATGTGGACGAGTTGGTAGCTCCGTTTGGTAGGTAAACCGATAGCACACTATGGTACTCGACATACACTATATTTAATCAAGATTTGTGAAATCTAGTAGTACATTTGCCTGTAGTGCCACAACGTGAGGCCGTGAACTACACCACGCCTGGATTGATGGATTCTGTGTCGTGGGGGCTATAGACATAACGTGTGACAATGAGCAATAGTTGGTGGGCCAGCCGTGGTACTATTAGATTTTGCGAGTCATTCCTCTCTACGATACTTGTGTTTTCTTTAGCTCCATGGAGTAGGATTGTGTTTTATTGTATATGTTGATATGTGGTGCATTATTATCTTCTATTTATTATTTTTATCTATTATCTTTTATTTGTTATTTCTTTTATCTGTCATCTTTTATCGTGATATTTTTATTTGTGATCTTTCATATCGATATTAATTGTTTATATGTTGTATTTTGTCTGTGCTTTATTGTATTTTTGTTACTGCTATGAAATTTGTTGTTATTGAATTTAATCTTTATTTTTATTGTCTTGTTATGATATTTTATATGGTATGAATTGTTATATCTATCCACGATCCCGATAATGTTATTACTTGTTTATTTTATTAGGTTATATGCATATTAGAAATATTTGTAAATTGATAACATGAATATAATTGTGATTATCTATGTGTATGGAATGACTTTGTCATTCGAATCATTCTTTACTACCGTACTGGTATTGGTGAAAGGGGATCTCACCTCTTTCCTGTGTTGTTTGTTTGGGTTGTATTATTTGAATTCGTATAGTAGGCGGAGTAAACCTATTGGAGGCCATATTACTGAAGATGGTGACAAATCGAAGAGTAAACTTCAAACTTCAACAAGATGCGATTGGTGAAGAAACAGACTATGTAGGTTGAATTTTTTTTCGTTAGTGTTGTTCTGTGCTATTAGTAGTAACCGTCTTTGGGTTTACTCTTGTTTCTCTGATCTGTAAATATTACGTTTTAACTTATATAAAATGATTGGTGATGTGTATGTTAATGCGGTAAATTTAATTTCCATTTTACTTAAAATTTCCGATAAGTTTGTATTTCCGCGATAAGAAATTTTAAAATCCATATTTTGAAACTCAAAACTTTTATAAAATAATTTTAATTAGTTTTAAGATTTATTTTTTTTTTAAAATGTGACGCCCTACGGAGGGTGTTACATTAGTTGGTATCAGAGCACGGTTAGAGTCTTTTTGGGGTTTGTGGTTGGGTTTGTCTTGTTTTTGTTGTGTGACTCTCTGTGCTTGGACTCCGAAAGGAGACAATGTTTCTTTGAAATGGTTACATCTGGTTTCCATTGTACTATGATTCGTCCGTCTTTGAAGGAAGGTAATGATTCATGGTAAACGTGCACGTGAGGAAGCAGGACATGATAGCGGTGATATGACTACAACTATGAAAGCAAGGTAAAGAATAGTTGAAGGAGCAGTACAACATGATTTGAGGATTACTCAGCAGCGAGGAACGATAGCCGAGGATTAGAAGCAGACTAAGTCGAAATAAATCTTAGAATACGCAATTTTGTAACGTTAGACCGTATTAGTTCTGAAGGAGGCGAAGTCGTAAGGCCAAGCAAGTCCAGTGGAAAAACGTATTCGTGATCATCGGGAAGTCAACAACAACAACAATCTTGTGGAGGAAAAGCTAGCGGTAGCAAGTTTGGTTAGACTGTGACATCTGCACCAACGTGTTGAAAGTGTGAGGAAGATCATCTAACGAGGAGTTGTGCAATCAAAGGAAAATCATCTATTTTCAAGTGTAGGATGCCCGGACGTTTTGCTGAACAGTGTATCTTGCTAAGAACAAGGTCATCTGTTAATAACGTACGTGCTTTGACATCTTAAGTAGAATGGAGCATCGATTCTTCAAGTGGAGCAAAAACATCTTAAATGGAAGAACTTTAACAAAGAAGATTGTATCACAAAAAGGTGATTCTTTAACTATACTGTATAATTCCGAGAGTAACATATTTCTCTATGGCATATAATTATGTGGGTCAATTAGAGTTATCTGTGCTTTCATTATTCTTTTGGCTTGATTGTTTCTACTTCTGATACTAGAACATGTGGTTAAGGACTTGAGTTGCTTAAACCATTCTAAGTTTATTGAATAATTGAATCTTTTCTGTTGATTCAATTTGTATGCTTCGTTCTCAAAACGGATGCAATTTAAAAATATGGATTGGGTATTTTTCCAACCATCCATACTCTGTTAGACTTATCGAGTTGAATTGTTCAAGTTAAAAGCTTACTTTTAAATTCATCGTACCATATCAATTTCTCTCTAGTGGATATGTTCGGTGGTATGGATGATTCTATCATCTTTTATTTCTATGTCTTCACGACATCTTTCATATACCGCAATTGCGAAAAATGTACTTTTGGTCTAACTCATTCTTTTATGATTAATTGACTATTTGGGTTGATTAGAGCTATCAATACCTTTGTTACCTTTTGATTTATCTATTTCTGCTTTTGTTACCAAACCTATTGTTATTATCCAGTCCTTTAAACAATCTTTTATGTTAATCTAAACTGTCTACCTCTTTCTGAGATAGATGTGATCTTATATATGGATTGGTTATCTTTAATCATATCCTATAGATTGTTTCAGTAAAACTTTGGTGTCCCAGAAATTTTATTCTTAAAATCAAGCAATGTCAAATTCTTTGTTGGACAAGTCTGATAACAATTCAGATAGTTTCTCTACTTTTTCTTCTAAATTTTTATAATGTCCTTTTGTATATTGCAATTGTAAAGAAAGGATATTCTTAGTCAAAATCATGTTATAGTATCATATACAGTATTGTTGAAAGAAAAAAAAAACTTGAATTGTGAGGCACTTCCTGTTAAAGGCAAAGGTAGGAGAGTGAAGCGGTACAAAAATAGAGATAATTTCAAATAGTACTGATCAGAGTGACCATGACGAAGCGTAGTGGATAGTATCTTTCGTCTTTACTTAGACAGAATTGTCATTATCTTTATTAACGACATTCTGATCTATTCTCGAAATCATGAAGAATCCCACTAAAATACTATTCTCCATGTTTTACGCGATGCAAGGAGTTTTCGTTAATCGAGGTAATGCTGGAGTGGTGTAAACGGAGGTGCAACGTGAAAATTAAAAGACAAGACGAAGGACTGTTCGAGACTGCTGCGAATTTCGAGGGCGAAATTCCTTTTTGGTGGGGAGTGTTGTAACATCCCAACTTTTGGGTAAAAGACCGTTGTGTCCCTATTTTGCTGTTTCTTGTTTTTCTGTATGAAATACAGAAAAATATATTGTTTGTTATTTTATTTGGTAGTTTTACATAATTTGTTTCGATACGAAAAATAAAAATTTTATCAAATTCTTGTTTTAAATTTTTCTCGTATCAAAAACAGGATGTATATCTTGTCTAGTATTTTATATAATTGTTTTACGTATTTTTCTTTAAGGCAGTTGAAATAAAAATTTTTCTCAGAACTCTCTTGTTTTAATTTTTCTGAAAGATATACTGCTATATAATACTTCTTTGGATATTTTATTTGAACGTTTTGGACTATTACCTACGTTGTGGGAAAAAATGAAAAAATGACCGTTACGTCCCGACGTCTTGTTTTTTTGTTTTTCTTGTTTTTAATTGTTTTCTTCTTGATTTAATGTCCGATAATACGTCTGTAATTTTATATGGACTTTTTGTGTGATTTGCTCGGGGTAGGAAAATAATATTTTTCCTGACCGGGAAAATCTGTTTTTAATTATTCGGAGGCGGGGGATCTTACTAAACCCATTGAATGAGCCTAAAATTAATCTTTTAATTTTTAGGATTTAATCTTGTCAAATAAAATAATTTTATATTATTATAATATTATTTTATTAGTCGATATAAATAAGTGACGGTGGACCGGAAATATTTTGCGGGACCCACGTTTAGTCATTAAGTCTTTGTACACGTGGACCAATGAGGAGCTGGTCAAAATTGGTGGTGTGACTCATCGCATACGACCAATAGGATGATGACACGTGGCGTGACACCTCGGCATCATGACTCATCGGCTTCTAGAAGGTTCCGAAGTCTTGACTCGGCACTGTGACTCACCGCGGTGACTCGCCGATTCGGAAGCTTCTCGATGACTCAGTATGTGACTCACCATTGATGATGCGACTAATGATGCGGTTGTGATGCGATCGGTGACTCGCCATGCTCTCACACCTTTGGAAAATATCTACGTTGACTCGCCATGCTTGACTCACCGCTTTGGAAAATATCTATCTTTGACTCATCTGCTCTAGAAAAATATCTACTGTTGACTCGTCATCTTGACTCACCCGTTCTAGAAAATTCCACGATGACTCATCATACTGACTCATCGTAGTGAGTCACATATTCTAGAAATTTCTCTTTGATGACTCGCTTTATGACTCATCAAGGGCAATCAGTAGAAAAATGATCAATAATAATTTCTACTCTGCTAGTATAAGATACAAATCTATGTGTATTTTATTATCCATTGGATAATAGATACTGACTTTTTAAATAATAAATATTGTTCATTAGTTAAAGTATGCTATAAAATATAATGTGCACCAATAGGAAATTGGTCAACAAAAATAGCAACCAATAAGAATCAAGTTAGCAAATATTTAACCAATAGAAATTGGTCAAAATTAATGGCTTGAATTTTAAGAACCAATAGAAAGCAAACTTTTAAACAAATATTGGACTTCTTGAATTTGTGTGAAGCTACGGTGGAAGAGAAGAGAATTGCTCTAATTATTCAATTCACTTTGTGAATTCACGTAGAAGGCTTATTGGAATGCATGAAGAATGCCAAATTTAATAAAAGAAAGACTAGTCAAATTTAGTGGCTTTTCTTTGTTGTTTCTACGGCAATTGCAAATTTTTGCAAAGCCAATATCACATTTCTATCTTTCCTATCTTTCAACTAGTTAACCAAGTCAACATTGGTGGCTTTTCTTTGGTTTCACTCTACGGCAAAGCCAAGCATTTGGTGAGGCAATTATTACAATCAATTCTTACTATCTTTCATCTAATTAACCAAGTGAGACCAAGTCAAGTTTTGTGACTTTATGCATGTGCTTCTACGGCAATGCATAAGTGAAGGAAACAATATTAAATGTTTCAAATCATTCTTGCTCTCCAAGCCTTTCAAATTAGTCAATTTTGGTGGCTCTCCTTGTTAGCTTCTACGGCAATTCACTTGGCTTCCAAGGCTATTCACATTTGGTGAAAGGCAATATACTATAATTAACTATCTCACTTTGTATTCATTCCTCCTATATTCTAAGCTACCTCACGGCCAAAGCTTAGAAAGTCCAAAGGAGATTTGTTTTTATTTCTCCAAGTCTTCATCTTTCTCCAAAGCTATCAAGCAAAACTCTCAAATATTCTTCCTTCTTTTCTCTCTTTGTGTTCATGGCCAAAGCTCCCAAATAGAGACAATCTTCATCAATTTATTTCATTTGTTCTCTTCTATATCTTTTTCTTCAAAGAACTAAGATCAAGCAACCAAATTTCTTTCCTTTTTTTCTCTTCCTCTTGAATTCGGCCAATCACCAAAAATCCTCTTCCAAGCTTCTAAAAATTTAAATGACCATAGATCTTGAATCTCCATACCATTCTAAGGAACTTTCATGTTGGAAGTTTTTCCTAGATCATCTATTTTCACCCTTGTTCTTCAAGCTCAAGGTGTAGGGTTTTAAGGTGAAGTTTATGAAATCTTCACTATTAATTTCATTCTTTCCTTTTAAACCATATTTTGATTCATGGTTTTCCTTACTCAAGCCTTAGATATTAATATTGTATGTTTTCTTTGATTTTTCAAGTAGCTCTTGGTGGAGAGGAATTGCTTGAAGGAGACATACAATGGCTTGGAGGTTTCTACAAGAGGTAAGAGGGAGATTACCCTCATCAACCAAGTGTTGGTGGTGAGGAATATATGTGGTTGTGCTTGTAGAATCCATAAGGATTCGGTGGTGTGCTTGTTTTGATGTGTTAATTATTTGTGTGTTTGTTATTTGTGTGTTTGATAATTTGGTGCTTACTAGTAGGTTGTTGTGTATTTGTTAGTAGTCTTCTTATGTGATATTTGTAATAATTGCATGTCTACAAGCTTTAATTTGCATGTCTACAAGCTTTGATAATATGGCATGTGTTAGAAATGCATGATAATATATAGGATGCAAATAATATGTCAAGGATTGTATGAGTGTTCCAAAGAACACACTAACAAGGCTCACGGCCATGATCCAAATGGGGAACCAAAATGTTCTCTTAATTTTCTTAAAAGGTGAACTAAATAACCTAAGAGAATTGGTAAGATGTCCATTTGTTTAGATTAAGAAAAATGAATTTGGAAATTAAATGGCATAACCTTACATTTTCATTCAACATGTCTAACTTCAACACTTTGATTTCTAAAACTATTTTCTAGGGTAAGGATTAAATCAATGTAGACAATACAAGAGATTAAACATGTATTTAAAAGGTGAAAAATAATTTAGAAATCAAATGCAAAGTTTTTATCAAATTCGGCCAACATGCCAAATAATACATTCATGATTTCTAAAAATTAATTCCAAGCTATTTTCAATCAAGAAGAAGCAATACAAGTTAAAGTAAATTTTCTACAATGAGTTTTAAAGAAATAAAATAGTTAGAATTAAGTTTAAGAGGTTAATACTAATGGTTTTTACTGTAAGAAGAAATACAGTAGCTTTATAAAATTTCTAACGTATAGCTCATCGTGTGTTTTGAAGCACGTTAGGAATTTTCAAAAGTATAATTATTTGGTATTAATAAAAATGAAAAGGACTTTTACATGGTAAATTTAGGAAACCATTATTATAATTTATTAAACAAAATACTGTCAATTTTTAGTAAAAACGGATAAATAAGATAGAAAAGATGTCCAAAAGACAGTATACGCTATGAAAAATATTCTACGTAATTTGAAAGTACTAAATATTATTTCTGTCTGTTTTAATCAGTTATTTAAGGAAGTTGGACAAGAAAACGATTTAAAAATCCTACGCGATTGAGAAAACGTATTAAAAATGCTACGCGATTTTAAAAACAGAAAAATATCTTTACCCGATTTTTAAACGTTTGTAAAAACGACGGAATTATGAAAACGCGATAAAATTTCTACGCGATTGACCGTACAGATTATTTTTGAAAATCTATATGCTGTCGGGAAAATGTGAACCCGTACAGGCTTTTTGAAAATCTATTTGCTGTCGGGAAAATGTGAACCTGTACAGACTTTTCAAAATTTATATGCTGTCGGGAAAATGTGAACCCGTCAGCTTTTGAGACTATATCTGTTGTCGGGAAAATGTGAACCCGTACATGGGCTTTCCATCTATCTCATTATGTGTGCCATGTATTTGGTGGATTGGTTGACGAGACGCGATCACATCGTGTTGTCGATGCGATAAACGTAGTGTGGTTCATTGTTCTAATGAACTTGGAGACTTTAGTGTACGGGATCCCACATGTGGACGGTTGGTAGCTCCATTGGGCAGTGGTAAACCGATAGCACACTATGGTACTCGACATACACTATATTTAATCAAGATTTGTGAAATCTAGTAGTACATTTGCTGTAGTGCCACAACGTGAGACCGTGAACTACACCACGCCTGGATTGATGGATTCTGTGTCGTGGGGCTATAGACGCAACGTGTGACAGCGCAATAGTTGGTGGGCCAGCCGTGGTACTATTAGATTTTGCGAGTCATTCCTCTCTCTGATACTTGTGTTTTCTTTAGCTCCATGGAGTAGGATTGTGTTTTATTGTATATGTTGATATGTGGTGCATTATTATCTTCTATTTATTATTTTTATCTATTATCTTTTATTTGTTATTTCTTTTATCTGTCATCTTTTATCGTGATATTTTTATTTGTGATCTTTCATATCTGATATTAATTGTTTATATGTTGTATTTTATCATGCTTTATTGTATTTTTGTTCTGCTATGAAATTTGTTGTTATTGAATTTAATCTTTATTTTTATTGTCTTGTTATGATATTTTATATGGTATGAATTGTTATATCTATCCTGATCTGATAATGTTATTACTGTTTATTTTATTAGGTTATATGCATATTAGAAATATTTGTAAATTGATAACATGACTATAATTGTGATTATCTGTGTGTATGGAATGACTTTGTCATTCGAATCATTCTTTACTACCGTACTGGTATTGGTGAAAGGGGATCTCACCTCTTTCCTGTGTTGTTTGTTTGGGTTGTATTATTTGAATTCGTATAGTAGGCGGAGTAAACCTATTGGAGGCCATATTCTGAAGATGGTGACAGCGTCGAAGAGTAAACTTCAAACTTCAACAAGATGCAGTTGGTGAAGAAACAGACTATGTAGGTTGAATTTTTTTTTCGTTAGTGTTGTTACCGTGCTATTAGTAGTAACCATCTTTGGGTTTACTACTGTTTCTCTGAGTCTGTAAATATTACGTTTTAACTTATATAAAATGATTGGTGATGTGTATGTTAATCTGTTAAATTTAATTTCCATTTTACTTAAAATTTTCGGTAAGTTTGTATTTCCGCGATAAGAAATTTTAAAATCCATATTTTGAAACTCAAAACTTTTATAAAATAATTTTAATTAGTTTTAAGATTTTTTTTTTTAAATGTGACGCCCTACGGAGGGTGTTACACCTAAGAGTCAAAGGTATCTCAAGATGTAAATACAAAGTAGTAGTAAAAATAGGCTCCCCGTCAAACTCTCTACGTAGGGTCACAGTCAGACGCCCCACATAGACTACTGATCCTCTATCCTCACGCAGTCGCCAGGCTTCAGAGCCTCCGTGAAACTCAAGTCTCACAAAACCAAAGAATCCAGGTAACGCCATAATTACAATATCAGTCTAAATGATATGGGTGATCTGACG
The DNA here is from genome assembly GCA_029884605.1 of Ormosia emarginata. NCBI lineage: Eukaryota > Viridiplantae > Streptophyta > Magnoliopsida > Fabales > Fabaceae > Ormosia > Ormosia emarginata. Next base: position 26,052,091 of record JAQQTP010000081.1, on the reverse strand, counting down.
GCTCGCACTCTTCAAACTGATCACTCGGCTGCTGTTCCTTAGGGTACATAATCTCTAGAGTCTGCTCCTCTTCCTCTTCCTCAAACTCTTTACAGAATATAAATAATAATATAGAAACGCATACAAAGAGGTGAGACAATCTACATAATTACCAGCATGGCAATAAAGAAAATGATAATACAAACAGATATCACAGTTTAACATATCATGCATAATATCACAAATAATAACATTATGATGCATCCCACAAATGCAAAGGTATAACGACTCGTTCTTACTCCATGGAGATAAACCCAGACATCGGAGAGAATGACCCGGAAGAACTATAAGTACCTCAGGTTGCCCAACCAAACTATTGCACTATCCAACGTCGTGTCTATAGCCCACAGTCCACAACATCGTGTAGTAGTACACAGTCCAAATACGTCGTGCACTACAGGCATTGTACTAGACAGTCTCCCCAAGATCTTGACTAAGAATAGTGTTTGTCGAGATCATTAGTGTGTTACTTGTTACCACTGCCCAAAGGAGCTACCAACTGTCCACATGTGGAATCCTCCGCACACTAACGCCTCCAAGTTCAATAAATGAACCACACTACGCCTATCACACCCACAACACGGTGTAATTCATCTCGTCAATCAATCGCCAATTTCAACCAAATTGACCCAACTCTTAATGCATGATTAAGAACCTTAATTACATAAATACCCTCGGTCTCAATATGTCACCATATTTACATAAATACCCTCAGTCTCAATATGTCCAAATATAGTACATCTCCACTTGACAGTACTATATCTCAACATGTTCGGGTCCACCACTTTGGCTCGACAGTAAAACTCACTGTTCCATTTAGTCACGTAGAAATTTTATCACATTTTCATAATCGCATCACTTTTACAAACGTTTTTAAATTGCGTAAATATATTTTAACATTTTTAAAATCACGTAATATTTTTAAAACGTTTTCTCACTCGCATAAGATTTTTTAATCATTTTCTCAATCGCATAAGATTTTTAAATCGTTTTCTTAATTGCGTAGCTTAAAATTGTCATTTTAAAATGCGCGTAAGCTATTTCTAGTACTTTTCAACTACGTAAAATATTTTCCTGACGTTATAAACATATTATAAAACTTTCTCTTTTATTTACCCATATTTAGTAAATTTTGACAGTATTTTGTCTAAAAAATTCATTAAATGATATTTTCTACATTTTTCTTTAAATACTACATATTTTAACCTTAACCATTATTTACACCTTGAAACTCGCTAACGTGCTTCAAAACTCAAAGAGTGAGCTCTACGTTAGTATTTTTCAAGTATTTTGCTTTATTTCTTACTTATAACAAATTCTTCTAATTTAAGATTCTAAAACTAAGTTCATTTATTTTATTTCCCAAAGATTCATTGAAATTAAATTCCTTTGTAGTTAACTATTTAACCTACCTTAGAACATAATTTTGGAAATCAAATATACATTGAATGGCATGTTGGCCGAATTCAACATATCATTTACAAATAGTCTTTAAATCATTTTCTACCTTCTAAACCATTTTCAAATTCATTGTTTTACCTAAATTCATTAAATCAATGTTTTAGAAAATGGTCGAGAACATTTTGGTTCTCTTTTTCTTGGAGAAGACGTGAGCTCCTTTTGTGTTCTTTGGAACACTCATTCAATCTTTACATATTCACATCCTACATTAATAATCATACATCTACAAACACATACAATATATTTTAAAGCTATAGACATGCTTACAAATAAAATCAACCACAAATAAGAAAGCATTAAACAACCAAATGAATGAATCCTTATGAATTCTTCACCACAAATACAATCCATTTTCTCATCACCACACAAGATTAATGAGATTAAATCTCCCTCTTACCTTAAAGGAAGACAACTCCTTCTACTCTCCTCCTATGGTTTTCGTGTGATCTCCAAGAGAAACCTAACATGCTCAAACAAATTTTAAAGAGTCATAACTATAGGAGAAATATATAAACCATGGATCAATCATGGCTTAGAACCTAATAAATCAAGTTAGAAGTAAGAAACAATAATCTTCACCTTGTAGGGAAAATCTCCAAAGTGATTTTCCAAGCTCAAGATGAATTTTTTTGAAAGAACTCTCAACTAGAGATGTTCTTAGAATGGTGTTTGGATTTGAGAAGTATGGTTAGATGAAAATTTAGAAGGGTGGAAGTGTAGATTTAGGGTGGCGGCTGAATGGCTCAAAGAAGGAAGCTAGTGAGTTGTTCTTGGTGTTCTTGGAGAAAAGAAAGGTTGAAGATGAAAAATGACTAAGTAAAATGTTCTCCTTACTATGCATGGCCGTAGGACTCCCTAAAGGAGGTGGCCTCCTTTGTTGACTCCTCCTAACACCTAATGGCCTTAGATGTGATCTAGGGTTGATATTCAAAGCTTTGCCTCCAAGCTTGTTTCTAATTGGTGTAGGAAATCAAGTCATCAAGTGACTAAGCACTTCTTGATCCTTCTTGAACCTTGCTTGGCCGAATTGCTCCAAGGGAGAGCAAACTAGGTTTATGTTCATTTATTCCATCTAGTTAGACTTAGGTGCATCTAGTTAGTTTACTTAGTTACTTTTCTAACTATCTAGTTACTTAGGGTAACTAGTCTTTGTCTTGATATTATTAGAACCTTCTCTAACTAAAACCTAAATAGATAGCTAGCTAGGTTTCCTTCATTTAGTTATTAAACAAGCTTCCTATGCTAACTTAGTTAGGTTTAAGCTAACTTGGTTAAACTTTCTAGTCTTAATTTAACAAGTTCAACCACTTTTGTGGACTTACTTCCTATTGGTCTAGAAATTTCAAGCCGCTATTGTTGACTAGCTCTCATTGGCATAGGATTTAATCTAGCCAGAAACGTTGACTGGTTCTCTAAACATGGGTCCCACAGACTTTTCTGGGTCCATGGTCATTTTAGAGTAGATTTTTATTGTTTTTAAGACAGTAGGTACTGTCAAATAAAATAGTATTATAATAATATAAAATTATTTTATTGCATAGTTAAATTCTAAAAATTAAAAGATTAATACACGTATCATTCAGAATTGGGTTTAGTAAGACCCCCCAGCTCCGAATAATTAAAATAAGATTTTTCCAGCCGAAAAATTATTATTTCCTAGACTCGGAGCAAATCACACACAATGATCAAATACAATCACGAAATAGTCAAATTCTATTTATAACTAACAGAAAACATAAAACAGTACAATCAGGATAATATTGTACTTAACTCAAAAGTTTGGGTATTACATAGCCCACGAGGCTATCACCGCGAGTGCCGAGCTTCGCCAGTTTGCCACTATGCAGGCATACACCGTTGAGAGCATCCAATGGCTGGCAGAGCGTCTCCAGATCTCCACTCATGACTTTTCTATTCCTCCATACCCATCCTTTAATAGTGCAGGCCTATCCCACCAGCAGCAGCCTTACCCTCTTTTTGATGGAGCAGGCCCTTCACATCAACATCAGCACTCTACGGCCCACGATGACGATAGTGGCGGCGACACTGAGCCACTTCCGGGTGATGATGACAGTGGTACAGGCACCAAGGTTCTGCCTAATGTTGATGATGATGTGTAGTGATGTGCATATGCCATCTTTTCTTTCATTTTGACATTACTCTTTTTATATATCTATGTATGCTGCATGTTGAGGACACTGTTTCCCTTAAGTTTGGAGGTGTCCTGGTATTTTGATATATATGGACTTAGTTTGGTGTTGTTGTTTATATATCGAGTGTTTATTTTTGTTTCATTAGTATAATTATTAATATTTTTGTTAATATTTTTGGTTTATTCTGGTATTTTGATATATATGGACTTAGTTTGGTCTTGTTGTTTATATATCGAGTGTTTATTTTTGTTTCATTAGTATAATTATTAATGTTTTTGTTAATATTTTTGGTTTATTATATGTTTTGGTGCACATAATGGTTGATTTGCATGATTGATTCTTGTGAAATAATATGAATGCATAAATTGATGCCATTTGGTAGTGTAATGATTGCCTAATGATAATTACCATATGTAATCTTGGAAGCAGGCCTATCAATCTTGATTCTTTTTATGCATGATGAATTTTCCATTCCTATGCTTGTTTGGCCTTGGACTAGATTTAAGTGCTTTTCTAGAGAATGCATATGATAAGTACATATGGATGTGTCTTGCATCTCTGAAATTATGTTGTAGCTCCCTTTAAGTGAAATCCTAAATTGTGCATGATTGAGGAAATGATTAGGGCATTTTTTAGACAGATTGAGCCTTTCAAGCTTACCCTTTAATGATGATATCCATTGGTCCTCGTTGAAGCCTTATAATTCTTTGGGCTTATTTGTTTTTCATCACCATCGTGTTCGTTAACCTGTTAACCATTCTAATGCATGTGAAAGTATTGCATTTTCTTCCTACCATCAATGTTTGTTGAGTGCATGATATGTAATTTTTTGAAGTGAGTTCAATGATTAGGGGTATTAATATTTTCAAAAACAAAAAAGAGCCTAAAGGAACTAAATGCAATAAAAGAAAAAGAAAAAGAAAAACAAATTGCTTTGTAAAAGTAAAAAGAAAGAAAAAGAGAAGAGAGAAAAGCAAAGCAAACAAAGAAAGAAGAAAAGTTAAAATTAAAAAGCACTGCATGGTTCTGGCAAGTTTTGAGCTTTCACTGTTGAATACCCATCTAGTTTCACTTGTTCTCAAGTCTTCAAATTGTATATTTTTGTTTCTTAATGTTTGTTTTTTATCTTTTCCCCTTTGTTCTTCACCTCATAACCATGGCCATACATTACAAGCTGATAAAGACCCTTCTGATCCTCATTCATGTGTGATTTACATTAGTGAAAAGAGAGTTACATTACAATTTTATGGATTCCTTGATTGATATTCATTTGTTTGCTCATAAGTTTATCTGGTCAAGTATGATTTGAAACGAAAAGGTTTTGAATAGTATGTTTCTGGGAAATGATTCATGCATGATTTGAAGCTTTGATTGTTAGTATGATAAGGGTTGTGTATGTGTGAACCTGAATTTTGAGGCATGCATATTCTTTGAGGTTTAATGCGATCATCATACACTAGTATTCTGAGCTGAGCTTGTCTTTACAAGTGTAGTCTAGCTTTGTTTTGCTCAAGGACTAGCAAAATCTTAAGTTTGGGGGTGTGATAATTCCATAGAATGTAGTTATTTATGCCCTATCTCTTTGCATTATTGGTTGCTTTGTCTTGGTTATGATGCATTGTTAGAAGGCTTTAGCCCATTTTCATGTAGAATTCATGTTGAAGTCTTCCTCTCTAATCTTGCTTTAATTTTTCCTAATCTTTGATTGGTTTGAGCTTAATTACATTTGTATTTGACTAGTTGATTTTTCAATTGCAGGATGAGTCCAAAAGAACCGATTCAATGCAAGTCACAGCCCTGCATTGGAATAGAAATCAAAAGATAAGTTCCAGTACATCACGCCATGGTGCAAGGAACTTCCCGCCTCGGCGTTATACTTTCTACATGTGCACCCTGATGAACCCAAGGCTTAAGCGCCGCAACGCAAGGTAACTCACGTCGCGGCGGTGGTGCCCTAATTTTTGCATGTCGTATCGCATGTTATGTAAAGTCGTGGCGTGATCTGTCCATCTTTAAATACTGAAGCTCAGATTTCAGCAAAAGACTCTCCTCTCTCACACATTTTTTTCGCACTTCTCTCTCTTCCGTCTTTCATAGTGCATTTTGGGGCTTTTGCCCATTGGAGAATCCAACAGCTAGGAAGGCATTATGAGGTTGAAAAAGGGTTGAAGAAATCAAGATCTAAGCTTCAAGGCTCAAACCATTGGTTTCTTCTTCTGTTTCTTCTTTTCTCTCTCTTCCATTTATCTTGAATGCGGATTTTTACATGACATTCTCGTATTCATTGTGTAGCTAGCTGTGTTTAGATTATTCTTTGAATCTCCCTTTGACATTGAATGCTTTGTACCCCTTTTGAGTTCATATGAAAGATTTGGGTTTTATTCTATTATATTGTACTTAATGCTCTTATTTGTCTGATCAACTTGTGGGTGATTTGTTAAAATCTATTGAGCCTAGACATAGAACTTTAGGTGTTAGATCATTTGTATGGTAGATGTACATTTGACTTCATTCCAATGGTGGAATAGGTTAATTCGTTAACAGGATAGACATATACCTATTAGCCGTGCATAGCCTTAGAGAGAATCGAACTTAATGCTTGTTGTTTGTTGTAGTTCTCATCGACGCATAGTGAACTATGTAACACCCCAACTTTAAGATAAATGACCGTTATGTCCTGATTGTGTTGTTTTCTATTTTTCTGTATGATATAAAATTTATTTGACTATTTTGAGTTCATATATGAGTGTTTTGTGTGATTTGCTTCGGGTCAGGAAAATAATAATTTTCGGGCCGAGAAAATCTTATTTTAATTATTCGGAGCTGGGGGAGCTTATTAAACCCAATTCTGAATGATATGGTTGTTAATCTTTTAATTTTTAAGATTTAACTGTGCAATAAAATAATTTTATATTATTATAATATTATTTTATTAGTCAGTACAAATAAACGACAGTCGACCCAAAAATGTCTGTGGGACCCACTTTTGGTTTGTAGGACTCACAAATTGTTGCGGGACCTACGTTTAGAGAAGTAGTCAACGATAATGGCTTGAATTGTTTTAAGCCAATAGGAATTAAGTCAATGATGTGGGCTTGACTTAATCTACACCGTTGGATGAGAAGGTTTAAGATTGAATATCAACCGTTAATTTAATCTATGGTTGTCATGATAAGCTTCTTAAAGAAGGCTTTGGATATCCACCATTGATCAATTGGATGGTGGAGATTGGTCTTACAAAAATGGTTAGAAGCATTTGTAACCACTGGATGTGAAGAATATAGGGAAGATCTTGACCTTTTATTTTTGAAGATGAATCTAGTGGTTAGAATTTCATGGAAATAAGATCTAATGGCTTAGATTTGATCATATTACTATCTAATATCAACCATTGATATGATCAATGGCTCTTGAAGCTTGGATTAGTAGAATGTTAATTAATTAGTAATGTAACTAATTAACTTAATTAAGTTAGGTTAAGTGTGCTTAGAAGCTTAGTGGGATTAGTAGCTTAATTAATCACCATTAGGGTGGAATCTTCAAGAACAAATGACAAGGCTTATGACAAGGCTTGGATTAGCCAATGGATGACAAGCTTGGTGATCAAGTTTTAATCTTGACCCTTGATGAAGTCTAAGGCTTGGATGGAGTCTTGGAGAGTCAAACAAAGTGGCTATCTCCACTCCTTTGAGCTCCACGGCCAAGCTTGAGTTTGGAGAGCATTTTCACTTCAATTTCATCCTTGCTATCACACTTTCTCTCTTCTCTCTTTTCCAAAAACACAAACCACCATTGATGCACTTTGAAGAGGCCATTCGGCCAAGTACTCTTCTTCATCATCCATCCATCCAAAATTTCTTCTAACCTACTTTTCTAAACCTAAACACTATTCTAAGACTATCTCTAGTTAGAGATTTCTTCAAAAAATTCATCGTGAGCTTGGAAAACAACTTGGAACATTTCTCCTTAAAGGTGAAAATCCTTGTTTTTCATTTCTAATCTTATTTCCAAGGACTTAAGCCATGATTAACCCATGGTTTATGTTTTTCTTCTATGGTAGTAATTGTAGAATTCATTTAAGCTTGATAGGTAATTTTGGAGGGTGAACCCGAAATCACTAGGAAGGAAAGGAGAAGAGTTTGTCTTCACTTAAGGTAAGAGGAAGACTTTAATCTTATCATCCTTGGGTGGTGATAAGAAAATGGATTTGTTTATGATTGTAGAATCCATAAGGATTCATTGGTGTGTTTGTTGTAATAGTTTTCTTATTTGTGATTTGTATTGATATGCATGTCTACAAGCTTTGAATATATTGTATGTGTTAGTATATGCATGGATAATTAGTAGGATGTGAATAATATACAAGGTTTGCATGAGTGTTCCAAAGAACACAAATTCAAGGCTCACGGCCTCAATGAAAAAGGGGAACCAAAATGTTCTCAACAATTTTTCCAAAAGAGAAATTTAATTGACTTAGGTAAATTGACAAGCTACAAATTAATTTAGAAGAAGAAAAATGATCCAAAGATCAAATGCCAACATTTTATGGGATTCGGCCAACATGCCCAAATAAAAGTGTAATCAATCCAAAATTTATTTTCTAAGTGTAGAATTGATGTTTTATACAAAAAGAATACATTTGTAATAAATTTTCAAGAATTAAAGAAGTAAACCAATTTTTTTTTATTAGAGATGTGATATGGTAGCAAGATGAACAAAAACTATGAAAAACACTTGCTTTTAACTTTTAAAGCATAAAAACAATCACTAAAGTGGATTTAGTAATAATAAACCAAGTAAACGAATTTTTAGAGAAAAACATAGAAAATACAAATTTTAGTAGATTTTATAGACAAAATACTGTCAAATTTTACTAAAAAATAGACAAATAAAAAGAACATTTTATAATATATTCATAACGTAAGGAAAAATTATTCTACGTAATTTTAAAGTAGTGAAAATAGCTTACGTAGTTTTAAAATAGAGATTTTAAAGCTTTTCGATTAAGAAAATGATTTAAAAATCTTACGCGATTGAGAAAACGATTTAAAAATAATACGCAATTTTAAAAACAGCAAAATATATTTACACGATTTAAAAACGTTTGTAAAAATGACAAAATTATGAAAATGCGATAAAATTTCTATGCGATTAATTGGAACAACAAGTTTTTACTGTCAGGCCAAAGTGGTGGACCCGGACATATTGAGATACAGTACTGTCAAGTGGGACGTACTGTATAATTGAGATTTTTGCCATTGAGGGCATTTGCGTAAATATGAGAATATTTTGAGACTAAGGGTAATTTGGTAATTATGATTTTATTCATGCATTGAGTTATGCCAATTTGGTTGATAATTGGTGATTTGATTGACGAGATGAATTACACCGTGTTGTCGGTATGATAAGCGTAGTGTGGTTCATTTCTTCGTATGGACTTGGAGGCATTAGTGTGCGGATTATTCCACATGTGGACAGTTGGTCGCTCCTCTGGGCCGTGGTAACTAGCAACACACTAGTGATCTCGACACGCACTATACTTAATTGAGATCTTGTAAAGTCTATTTTAGTACAATGCCTGTAGTTACACGATGTTTGGACTGTGTACTACTACACGATGTTGGACAGTGGGCTATAGACACAACGTTAGACAGTGCAATAGTTTGGTTAGGCAGCCTGAGGTACCAATAGATCTTTGCGTATCATTCTCTCAGATATTTGTGTTTAGCTCCATGGAGTAGGAACGAGTCGTATTGCATTTGTATCATACATTGTAATATTTTTATCTCTGATATTATGACACTGTTGAATTATTGTTATGTGTTACTGTTGCATTGAGTTTTTGTATTTAATTATATTGTTATTTATGATGTTATGGTATAATATATTGTATGAACTGTTATCTCTGTTGTATTTGCATTTTCTTATTTACCATGTTTTGTGATGATATAGATTGTCTTACCTCTGTATTTGTATATGCAATGGTATTGTTTATTTTATGTAAGAATGTGTGGAAGAGGAAGATGAACAGCCTCTAGACAGTGTGTATCTTGAGGAGGAGGAGGAGCAGCAGCAGTAGGGTGACCAGTTTGACGAGGGTGAACCTTTTGATCATCCATACCCGCTAGATTGATTTGGAGGATGGCGTTGCCAGGATTTCTTGGGTTTGTGAGATTGGAGTTTCACGGAGGTTCAAAGGCCTGACGTTTGAGAGAGGACAGAGGTTCAGTGGTTTACGTGGGACGTTTGATTGTGTCCCTACGATCGAAGTTTGATGGGGAACCTACTTTTACTACTACTCTGTATTTGCACATAGAGTTGCCGTTGTCTATTAGGCGTCATTGGGAAGGAATGTTCCATGCGCCTAGTGAGATTAGTAGTGTATCGACCGCAAGGACTCGTGTCCGTAGAGTGTCGAGACATCCTAGATACCTATCACCTGAAGTGTCATCTGAGAGTGATCCTTCAGAGGGTTAGGAATTTGGGATGTGCACTTAGGCACTTTTTGGATGTTATGTATTATATTAACTCTTTACTGTTTTTGTTAAATATTTTATAGCTATAAATTATTCGTACTACTTGAAAACAAAATCATATGTATATTATATGTGATGACAATTTGTTTTATTTTATGTTCCATGTTATTTTTTTTTAGTAATATCCTGTATAAAAAGGAAAACAATTTACAACCCATATTATTAATGTAACAAATGTTTTACAACTTGGGTAATATTTTATTTATCTTTCTTTCATTGCATCATAAATGTGACATCCCCACAAGGGTATTACAAACTAGGTAAATAGCAATGGGTTAATTATCCTAGACATAGGCTTTTAACTAGGTTAGTTTCTCAGGCTAACCTAATCTAATTGTTTGTATGCTCGTAGGAATTGCATGTTTTCAATTTAAATAGGAGGTGAAAAATGATTCTCTAAGTTCTCAACCTATCTTTGATTTTCTTTATGTCTTATAATTTACCTGTTAACCCCTTTTCCACTTTACGTTTGCTTGAATAGAATTAATTAAGCTATAAATTAATACTTAGCTTTGGAAATTACCATAGTCCCTGTGGAGACGATCCTACTCATCATTCTTATTATTTGCACAACCCGTGCACTTGCAGTTAGCAAAAGAGCAGTTGGTTTTCGACTCAGCAGAGGGCTTTTGTTGTTCTATCTTAACTTTCTGACAAGTAAGACACTGTTCCACATACTTAGCAATCTCTACCTTTATACCTGGTCACCAAAACTATTGTTTTAGATCCTAGTACATCTTAGTAGTTCCTAGATGAATAGTATACTTGCTTTTATGGGCTTCTTCCAAAATTCTTTCTCTTGGGAGCTATTAGGAACACATATCCTTCCTTGATACCTAACAATTCCAACTTTTGTCATATTGAAGTCTCCTTTTTCTCCTTGCTAAATCTTTTCCTTATGTTTTATAAAAAAATCATCCAATTCTTGGGCTTCCTTGATTTGACTTCTCAAATCACAAACTACCTGGATTGCACTAAGATGCATCTTTTTAGGTTCTAAAGCCACTGACGAATTCAAATCCCTAAACTTTTTTATTAAATCCATTTCCTGTGCCATCAAGTGAGACATATATAATGACTTCATACTCAAAGCATTTGCCACAACATTAGCTTTACCAAGTGATACTTCATCTCAAAGTCATAATCTTTTAAGAATTCAATCCACCTTCTGTACTGCCCTAAAACTAATACTAGTAGTATATCCAAATTTACCCAAAAGTAATTAGGTTTAGGCATGTCACAACTAAACTAACATCATTGTTTAATAACCAACTATACTATTTATATATTTGAGCCTTCTGAGGGAAAAGTAATATATACATATAACTGGAAAGTCTAATCTATATTGATATGAATAGTCAATACAACTAGTACATTAGTGTTCAAATAATACAAACCAAGCCTTTTCAGGCATAAGTACATAGAAAATATTTACAAAACCACTGCATATCTATATGAACAAAGCAATGGTTAAAACTAGTAAATAATTGTATGCTACATCAACATCTTCACTGCTACTCTTCGGGATGATCCTGTGTTAGAATTATCATGGAAAATAAGAGATACAAAGGGTGAGAATTCTCAAATCCTCAATAAATATACATATAACGTGTCATCATAATAATTTTAGCTGCTTCGGAGAAAATAAATCATAATTATAATAACATATAGAAAGGTGACTAAAGTCAAAAGGAGTTCATTTCTCTTCCCGAGGCAGAAAATTGCATAATTGACATTGATCCATAATCCACAATCAATCTTTATATCTAAATCCTACACATCACCAATAAATAACATATTACATCAAAATATATCAAGAATGAGCTATAACTCACTATCACTAGAATATTTACATTCTCTCAAAATGCAAACATTCATTATCAAACCTATGATCTATATAAATAACATTTTCACGATGATATGACAATGTTCAGTCATGTGTAAACATCTTACTAGTGCTCATTTATTATCATATTTCTAAGCATATTCCTAGGATTTATGTCCTTCATCATACTAGGGAGGGAGGAAATGTTACATCCTCACACTACCAGTAACCCTGGCCACATTTGATGAGGAAACTAATGAGAAGTCTCTTATAAGAATCTTGGATCACCTTCCTCATCGAGGATCATTTCTTGAAATTTACATCTAAGATAAGGGAACTAATGAGAAATCTCATACTAAGAATTTAGTATCACCTTCCTTATTGAGGTTCATTTCCTAAAATTCACTGGCCAAAAGATTGTGCATATTATACTAAGGGCTACCAATACTAAGGGAATAACAACTAAGGATCACCTCTTTTCAAGGATCATATCCAATGTATTTTAGTTTGAGCACATTCTTATCAATTCAATACTAGCTCAACATTAACAATTCAAAGGAGCAAATCATCATTCAATATCCAATACTAGCTCAACTTTAACAATTTATAGGAGCAAATCATCATTCAATATCCAATACTAGCTTAACTTTACCTTTATAAAGGAGCAAAACTTTTTTCTAGTACACCTCATAAGCATAACAAGTGTACAATCTCAATTTATCTCATCACATAGATATATTTAGTGCACTACATTATCATTCCACTAATTTACCAAGTGCATATTCATAATGTTAGTAACTTCATTTAGTGAACTCAATCAATTCTCTTCATATTGTACAATATGAAACTCTATTTTCCTAAAATAGGCATTTGATAATCGACTATTAAGCATAAATATTCTTATTTTATAACTAGATAATCGATTATCACACTCTGATAATCGATTATCACTATCCAATAGTGGCATTCTATAAGTTCATAATCAATTACCACCCTGGATAATTGATTATGAAACACTAACATTGCATTCTGTAGGTGGATAATCGATTAGCACTTTGCTCTAATCGATTATCACTCAAAACATGTCATTTTGGAATTAATAATTGATTAGCATCTTGACTCTAATCGATTATCACTAAAAATATACCATTCTGGAAGTTGATAATTGATTAACCTTTCTGGCCAATTGATTATCACTTGCGAATCAAGACTTTCTGGGCGTGGATAATTGATTATCACTTGCTGATAATCGATTATCTGGTGCATTTCTAGACCAGAAACAACTCTAACTCAGCAACTTCTATTTCTTTCTATCTATTCTATCAACATATAATCAAAATCTCATCATACATCATTCAATCTATAATCCATGTGGTAATCCAAATAGAATCAATCCTATAGAATTCTATTTATATCATAAATCACAAACTCTAAAGGTTATATATATATATATATATATGGGGCATATCTAGTGAGAGGAGTTTTTATTGTGAGAGGGGTGAATCTTGACCATACAACCATACATGGATGGTCAAGATTAAAAGTTACTTAAAGGTCATGTGACCGCTTAAAAAAGTCACATGCATTTATGTTCTAATCTTTACTATTCATGTAAGATCCAATGGTCAATATTTACTCCTCTCACCTCTTACAATAAACACTCTTCTCACCAAAGTAAGATCCTATATATATATATATATATATATATACACACACACACACACTTAAAGCTCATCAATCTCATATATATACAACTAATTCATTATAGAAAATCATAAGGAATTCTCAACCAACTCAACCATACAAAATTTAAGAAGCAAGAAAAGATAGAGCATGGTAGAGATACACAACAACCCTTACGTATACTCCTTTGTTAATGGTGTTCTATTCCTCTTCTTGTTTTCCCCTTGTTTTCCTTCTTCTTACTTCTTCCTCTTCTTTGTTTTCTTTTTTCCTTCTTTGTTATCTCTTTCCTTATCTTTTCTCTTTTCTCTTTTTTCTCTTCTGTTAGCCGTGTGAATGAAGAGAAAATGAGAAATAAGAAGGTTACAAAGTAAAAGATGGTGGAAAGTTGTTCACCGTATAACTCTGGTATCAGAGCCTAATGGGGAAGTAGGAAAGTAAATGAAAGGATTTAAGTTGCTTTTATCTTATTTAACTGGAAACTAACGTTATTATCTTATGATGCTTTGATATTTGTTTGATCAATTTATTTCTTTGCTAAACTATGTTATAACCTGTTAATCTTTGGTATTATAACTAGATCTGGATAGTACACAATTTATGTTACCCTATCTTGGACTTGATGGTACATAATACTTGTGTTGGATCTTTACTGTGGATCTGTAGCAGTAAGACCCAGTGGTGAAGGGCAGTAAGTCTAATTCGATGATGTTTCCACAGGAAGTGATAGTTGGGGTACGATGGTGACCTTGGACCAAGATCTGGTAAATGTTTGCGGTGGCTGTAGATCTAGACATAATCATAAACTTAAAAGGTTAAAATATGGTTCAGTAATTGATAAATATCTCCGATCTAAATCAAAGTATAAAATAAAATGATCATCTTAAGATCTAGTTCAGGAGATAAAATTTAACTTAAATTTCTCATTTCTACTTCTATGGATCTAAATGATGGCAATGATATCGAGGGTATATACATCATATTTGCTTCTGATCTTTTATATTTCTGTTCTCATATCTGCTTGTTTGTATATTTTTGTTCTTCTATCTACCTTATTTTCTTTTGTCTTTAATTTCAGTTATTATGTTGTGATCTTTATCTTCATCTTTGTCTAAACTGTCAATCCGATCATCTCAATCTTCATCTTCTTCTATTTCTGAAGAACAAACTAAAACTCCTAAATTTGACATCTTTAATGAAGAAATTCATTTTGAAGACATTAATTAAGACTTTGACAACTGAGAAATCCCAAAAATTTCCACAAACGAACTCTACAAACCTGAAGGTAGATTCTTTAGGAGTTCTGATTATATAATTAGGACCGTAGTGAAACAAATCATAATCAAAAGTGATGATGAAGAATTTCATCTTCTATCCGACGAATCTATTAAAAAACATAAAACCAAATACAACTTTCTGCATCTTGCATGTGTGCAGGTTGCTGTCAAGCCGTTAATCCATGAAGGTCTTAACGCATTTGTTCTTCTCTATCTTAGAGACATTCGTCACAATCAATTCCACTACTCTCTGCTTGGAACTGTAGAAACAAGCCTAGGTCATGGCCTAATCTACTTCAACTATTACCCAAATAGAACGGTAAGCCTCCAAGACAAAAACATCTTAGACTGTCTCTTCTTAAATCTAAAAGTTTGTGCCTTAGACATGAAGCTCAGATCTGTCCCTTTGTCTTTAATCTATAGGATTCAGTATAAAGTCATGAATTCTTCTATTTCTAAAGCCTTAAGATCTAAAGAAAATGGTGTAACAACATTATTTTTAACAGATACATCTAAGGCCAACGTAGTTGTCCCTAAAAATGATTCGTTGGGAGGAAGTTGTTCTTCCTCAAAAATGGATAATGGATGAAGCTGCACCAACTTTGCCGAGAAAATCTCTTGAGATTCATGAAATCATTCAACATCAAACTGGAAAAGTAGAGTTAACCTTTGATAGGAGAAATCCGTTTAGTTCATCTAGATCCTTTAGATCTAACTCATCTAGATCTGATAATTTTAGATCTGTTTTGTCTGGAAATTAAGTCTCAACTGTAGGATCTTCTTCTACCATCAATCTGCAAGGTTTAGACACATTGTTGACCCTTCACAAACCTACCTATCGTCAGGAAGATAACATCGACCAGAGATTTACTCTTTCTCCAACTTACTTAGATATGAATCATGACTATGATTAATACATCATTTGTAATTAATAAAAAAAACCCTTAGAAAAGACTTCTTTTCTGAGGCATGGACGCCTCAACGGAAATGGTTTTTTGAAAACTATAAGGGTAATAACAAAACTGAAATCCAAAATAAATGGTATTCATTTATGGAAAACATCAAACATAATGTTCCTTTTTTTGACTAGTTTCATACCTACTTAACTAGGAAAGAAATTCCCTATCCTTGGAGCATTGGCCTGATGGAGGATCTGTTTGTTAACGTCTTAACAGTCAAGCATCGTAAGGACGAAACTCTTGTTAAATTTGTCCTTCCTCCTCAAAGTTCTTATTTCCTTGATAAGAATGATAAACCAACAAACCTGTGGTCGCCTTTCCGTTCAAATCTAAGTTGGACGATGAACCCGTAAGTCCTCAAGACATTAAAGGTCTTATGGAACAAAATAATTATACAAACAAATATCTTCAGATCTTAGGTGAACAAATCATAGGAAAAGAATCTAAGAACAAAGAGAAAACACTTGTAGATAAACCTTCAGTTTCTGGAGAAAAAGCGGTTAAAACCTAAATTGAAAAACCCATCTTTAAACCGTTTAAGGTCTCTAAACAACTTAATCTGAACAAAGTTCTGTCATTAAAGTCAACCCAGTTATTAGGAAAGTTCTTAACTAGAAAAATCCGTCTAAACTCTATTACCAAAGAGTGACTCCTCTGGATTTGTTGCTTGAAGAACGTGACCCAACATTTAAATCTTTTAGCGCCAACAATGTCTATGTCTGGGACATTGATAGAAAAACTGAGTATCAAATTCTTAATACTCTCCAAGAAATGATTATGGTATCTACAGCCTATCAAACTTCCTACGACTATAGTGACCAAACAATTATGGAAATCCTTGTTGCCGGTTTCACTGGTCAACTCAAAGGTTGGTGGGATCATTATCTCACAGATAATCAAAGAAATGATATCACAAACGCCATAAACTTGATCCTGACGGATATCCAATCCTTAGAGATGGCAAACCCATTCTTGATGCAGTCAATGCATTGATCTTTGCCATTGTTCAACATTTCATCAGTGATCCATCTATCTGGCATGATAGATCTGCTGAACTCTTGTCCAATCTTAAATGTAAAACCTTAGCTGACTTTAGATGGTACCGTGATACCTTCTTAACTAGGGTTTATACTAGAGAAGATTGTCAACAATCATTCTGGAAGGAGAAATTCGTTGCAGGTCTTCCAAAATATCTAGGTGATAAAGTTAGAGATAAAATCCGTGGTCAATCTCTTAATGGTGAAATCCCTTATAAGCAGTTGAGTTATAGTCAACTAATTGCTTTCGTCAAGAAAGTAGCCCTAAAAATTTATCAAGACGATAAAATACAATCCTAACTAGCCAGAGAAAAGGCTCAAACAAAGTGGGAGCTTGGAAACTTCTGCGAACAATTTGGTCTTCCTTGTGCTAGGAAGAAGAAGACTAAATCAAAACAGGTTCATCCCCGTAACCAAAAATCTAAATATTTTAAGCATAAAGCTTCAACCAAACCCAGAAGACTTAAGCAAGAATTTAAGTCAAAACCTATAATCGACAATGTTAATGTCCCTAAGAAACCTGCCATATGCTATAATTGTGGCAAACTTGGTCACATTAGCAAATATTGTTAGCTTAAGAAAAAAGGTAAAAGCCTTAAATCTTGATCAAGTTATTGAAGAACAACTTAATAATCTTTTAATTGAATTATTTGAGGAAGATTCTGAAAAGGAATTTTCTAAAGATTTAAACCAAATCCAAGATGATGATGTCCCATCGTCTGATGGAAACTCAGACTCTCCAACAAATCATGTCTTAACCAAAGAACAAGATCTTCTGTTTGAAGTTCTAAATTTTGTCGAAAACTCTGAAGAACGCAGTATCTTCTTACAAAAATTCAAATCTATTATTGAAGAATCTTCTGCTAAAAACATGAAGAATCCATTCATTTAAAACAAATATGATCTGAAAGATACAATCAAGAAGCTTGAGAAAACTTCTTCCAAAAATCATGTCACCCTTCAAGATCTTCAATTTGAGATTAATAATCTTAAGGTTGAAGTTAAAAATCTTAAAGAACAATAAAAACTCCACCACCTTATCATCTCCTAGTTAGGTGATATGCAAACTGATTCTGAATCTGAGAAATCTGAAAAGATTCCTGAAACAACAATCTTATTAAAATCCAAAGAAGAAGTTGACAATGAAGCATTCTGTGACATTATTAATCAACTAAAAATTCAAAAAATTTTTATCAACATTAATATCAAAATTGATGATTTTATCTTAAACATTGTTGCCTTGTTTGACACAGACGCAAATTCAAATTGTGTTTTGGAGGGAATGGTTCCGACAAAGTACTTTGAGAAAAATACTGAGTGGCTCAGTACTGCTAGTGGTTCCAAACTAAAAATACAATACAAACTCTCTTCAACAATCATCGAAAACTAAGGTTTTCAAGTTGAAACATCCTTTCTTCTTGTAAAAAATTTGAAGGATGAAGTTATCCTAGGAACTCCATTCATTAGGTCTCTTTTCCCTCTGCAGATCACTAACGAAGGTATTATTACCCAGTATCTCAATCAAACTATCTGTTTTTCATTCTCAAAAAACCAATCCTAAAGACTCTTAATCTAATTGTTAATTTAATTAACTATAAACAAAAACAGATAAATTATCTTAAGGAAGAAATTTCTTATAAGAACATCGAATCCCAGCTTTCTCAACCCCAGGCTCAGAAACACATTCAATCTCTTTATCTACAGATTCAAAATTCAATCTGTTATGATCTGCCTAATGCGTTTTAGGAAATAAAGAAGCATATGGTTGATCTTCCAAATGAGAAAGACTTCAATGATCGACAAGTCCCAAAGCTTGTCCTATCCAGATGAGTCATGAACTCCTTGACTACTATCAAACTGAAATCAAAGATCATTTATCCAAAGGTCTCATTAAGAAGAGTAAGTCTCCTTGGTCTTGCTCTGCCTTCTATGTCAACAAACTCGTGGAGATCGAAAGAAGTACTCCCCTCTTGGTCATAAATTATAAACCTCTTAATCAAGCTCTACAATGGATTAGGTATCCTATTCCAAACAAGAAAGATCTTCTCAAACGACTTCATTCTACCAAAATCTTTTCCAAATTTGACATGAAATCAGGATTCTGGCAAATCCAACTCAAGGAGAGTGATCACTATAAGATGGCTTTCACTGTACCTTTCGGGCAGTACGAATAGAATGTAATGTCCTTCGGTATGATGAATACTCCTTTGGAGTTTCAGAGAATCATGAATGAAATCTTTAATTCATATTCAAACTTCACAATCATATACATTGATGATGTGCTTGTGTACTCCCAATCGATTGATCAACATTTTAAACATATTAGTATCTTTATTAATGTAATTAAAAGAAATGGTTTAGTCGTATCTAAATCAAAAATTAATCTGTTTCAAACCCAAATACGGTTTCTTGGTCATAATATTCATCAAGGAACTATCAATCCTATAAATAGAGTCATTGAATTTGTTGACAAGTTTCCTAATCAAATTATTGACAAAAATCAGTTGCAACATTTTCTTGGTAGCTTAAACTATGTCGCTAACTTCTTCCCTCAGCTCAGTAATCTCATCAAACCTCTGCATGACCGTCTGAAATCTAACCCACCTCCTTGGTCAGACATTCATACAGGTATTGTCAAATAGATTAAATCTTAAGTAAAGTCTCTTCTATGTCTTTATCTTCCTAATCCCCAGGCTTTCAAATTGTCGAAACTGATGCCTCTGACATTGGATATGGTGGCATTCTCAAACAGAAAGTTGCAGACAAAGAGCATGTCATTGCATATGCATCAAAACATTGGAATTCTGCTCAGCAGAATTATTCAACTGTGAAAAAGGAAATTTTGGCAATTGTTTTATGCATAACTAAATTTCAATATGATCTTTTGAATCAAAAGTTTTTAATTCGTGTCGACTGTAAATATGCTAAAGACATTTTGTTAAAAGATGTTAAAAATTTAGTTTCCAAACAAATCTTTGCAAGATGGCAAGCCATTTTGAGTGTCTTTGATTTTGATATTGAATATATCAAGGGATCCTCAAACACTTTACCTGACTACCTTACTCGTGAATATCTTCAGGGCAAATAGCAGCATGCCTTGAGGAGGCTCAACATCTTCTTCCCAAAGAAGAGGGAAAGGTAAGTTAGTTCTTTTCGGACTAATAAAGGAATCATCAAACTCGGGGTCATCCACTCCAGCTGAGTCATCCATTCAGATCCAATCCACCCAACTGGGTCATCCATTTAGAAGCAATTTGACAAACAAATAGCAATGACTATGCATTTCCAATCCAAACCTTACAGGCTTTCCAACAACAAGGCCTCACCAAATTACCTAAACAATCTTGGGCTGAAATTGCCTGTGAAGGTGATGACCTTAAGATTACTGTCCATAAACTCAAAAATGATGAAATCATCATCAATTCCCCTAGCAAAGGAATTTCCATGTCCCAACCCATTCAAACACCTATCCTAACACAAACTGCATATGTTGAAAAGGATGCATTCTGGTTTGTTATGCAAATGGAACCAAAAATTTTTTATGTCGACCCAAACAACGTCCCTCAAAAGATCTTTCCAAAAGTCCTTTTGTTCAAACCTGAAATTCCATATAAAACCCAACAGTTTTATGAGTTCATCCTTGTCGACACCAAATCTGTTTCTTTGAAGCATTTCAGAGATCCAAATGACAAGAATATCATCAACTATTCAACCTGTCAAATTTTGAAGTTCATTTCTCCAAAACAATGGGGAACTAATCTTTATAAACCAAGAAGATTTTCCAAACCTTACCCAATCGATTTTGACTTCTGGGATTACCTTCAAGCATGGACTAAAACCTTTTGGTTCAAAAATGACAACGGTGAGCATTCTTGGATGTTCTATGTAACATCCTGAGAAACATGTTAGGCTTATAAATGGTCACAAAGGTAGCCTAGTACTTGCTTAACATGCTAGTTCAGTTTTGTGACAAACTGAGTCAGTTTAGGCACTTTGCTGCAACACAGAAGTTGAAAAATAGCTTAAAATGACTCAAATAGTAGCATAAATTGCTAAGTTGAGGGAAATAAGTATGGATAACTTGTTTCTAGGTCACAAATGAGTTAAATAAGGTACAGTTAAAATTTGAGAATAATCAGAGTTAGTTTGGTATTTATAAGCATACTAGTTGTGCTTTTAATGCCAGATTGACCCCCAGTAGATATGAAAAAATAGAATAAAGGTGAAACAACAATTTAGATAAATCCTAGTATTTATTCTAAAGTTGTTGGAAGATAGAAAACTTGGATTAGCATAATTTGAGTGTCCTTAGCGGATATAAGTTTCAGCACAGAAACTTAAGTTAGACTTTTTCCTAAATTCCCTTCATGTCCCAACCCCTTATTTTCTCTCCCTTTCACGAAATCCCCATCAGAAAAACAGAAAAGAAAGAAAGAAAGAGAGAAAGGAGAGAAGAGAGGAAGGGAAAGAAAGAAGAGGAAGAAAATCCAAGGAGCAAAGCTTAAGGATCAAGGTCAAAGCTTCAAGATCAAGAGTTTTCAAGAGGTAGGGGGTTTATTTCATCTTTTCCCACTCATTTTCATCTTGTTTTCTGAGTTTTACTTGATGAATAGAAAATGAGTTTAAGATGTAAAAGATGTTCTTGGTTGGTTATGGCTTCCAATGGCTAAGTTTGGTTTATTCATGACCTAACCTATGCTTGGATATAGTTTATGAACCTAGGAACTTCCATTGATAACTTAAGTAGATAGTTGGAATATAAGTAGAGAAAGTGATGTTTAGGTTCATGAAATCCATGCTAGATAAGTTGAAATGTTTTATGAGGACTTCAACATGATTAGAAATCATGGTTGGCGATGGAAATCACCTAGGAACTCTTTTAGAGGAGTTATAACGTGAAAATGCTATTTTTCTGTAGAAAACCACCATATAACCATTTACCCTTAGTGAATAATCGGTTATGGAGCATGTGAGATTAGCATTTTCGGTTCTGAGTTGATGAATAGCCGATTCTGAAGAGCTCATAATCAGTTATGATGTTTTAAAGAATCAGAAGCAAAACATGACATCCTGACAGCCTGTGATGTTTGTTGCATAGCTCGAGCTATAGATATCAGAATCACTTGATTCTGGTGTCATTTGAAAGCTAAGGCATAAGGCTTAATGTGGTAAAAATTTCAGAATTATTGAGCAAGCCAATCAGTACCAGTTTCTATTTGAATCCAAGGCAGATTCTATAGAAAGAGGCATTTTGGCAGCCAGTAAACCAGAATGCACAATTTCTTGCTCCGATATCGTATGGACATGACACTAGTGCCATTTTAAATATAACATGTAAGGCTTCTTGCTTGTAAAATTTCAGAATTTTCCCACATGTAGTTTATTCCCAGTTTCAATTTAAAGTCAAGTCAGAAACGGGTAAATCAGAGAATGTCCTGTTTTAACCTCTACAAAATGTAGCATAACTTTGGCTATACTAAGCCAAATGAAGCAAGGTTTATGGAATTGGAAAGATATGAGAAATAGCTATATGCTCATAAAATTTCAAAATTTCTGAAGTTATGATGCATGTTTGGTGCAATCTTGAAAATCAGCCTTTTTAGGCAAGATTTGAGGTGTTTTGGGTATGGTTTGAGCCCTATAAACACTAGTACCTCTTTTAATAGTTAGAGTGGAGTGCCATAAGGCCTAGTTGGAAATAGTTGAGTGCCATAAGGCTTAGGTGGCAGTAATTGAGCACCACATGACTTAATTAACAATATTTGAGTGCCATAGGACCTAGTTGCTCGAGATGGTTCCCCTATAGGTTGAGCCTAGCAAGTGGCTCCCCTATGGGTTGAACCTAGCAAGAATTTGCTCCCTTATGCAATAGGTGGCTCCCCTATGGGTTGAACCTAGCAAGTGGCTCCCCTATGGGTTGAACCTAGCAAGAATTGGCTCCCTTATGCAATAAGGTTGAACCCCAGTAAATTGGATCCCTTATGCAATAAGGTTAAACCCTAGTGAGAATTGACTCCCTTACGCAATAAGGTTGAACCCTAGTAAATTGGATCTCTTATGCAATAAGGTTGAACCCTAGTAAGAATTGGTTCTCTTATGGACATTGTTAGGCAAGCCTAGTAAAATGGTGACACCGGAGTGTTTCATAAAAGGATTAGTTATCCTAATAATGGACATTGCCAGGCAAGCCTAGTAAAGTGGTGACACCAGAATGTTTCATAAAGGATAAATTATCTAAGTAGTGAGCATTGCCAGGCAAGCCTAGTCAAGTGGTGACACTGGAGTGTTTCATGAAAGGATTAGCTTTCCATGGCTAGGCCAAGCATGTTATATCCTATGCTAGGTTGTGGATCAGTATATCTTACGCTAGGTTGTGGATGAGAAATCCTATGCCAGGTTGTGGATCAGTATATCCTATGCTAGGCTATGGATGAGAAATCCTATGCCAGGCTGTGGATTAGTATAACCTACGTTAGACTAAGGATGAACATATCCTAAGTCAGACTAAGGATAAGAAGGCTTAATGCCAAATGAAGGAATATAATTCCTAAATATAATTAAGTTATATATACGAGTTTTAATGCAGAAATATATCTTTGTATATATTTAATTTTAATACCATGAGATATATGTTCTTACTGAGAATTTTATATTCTCACCCCATTATGTTTCATGGTTAGCAGGTCAAGACCCTACAAGAGGGTAAGAAGATGGAGAAAGTAGAAGAATTAGAAAAGTTTAGTTTTATGTTTTTAATTCAAAGCTTATGTATTATTTTATAATTGCTTTGAGAATGTAAAAAGTTGTATATTTGTATGTGACTTTTAGATATGGCTCTCCATAATGATTTGTTTAAATGTTATGGATTAGTTAACGATTAGGTTAGAAGTAGCATATCTAATACTGTTTATCTAGGTATATGTCAGATGTACTAAGGTACAGATATTAGGATGTTACATTCTATTTCAAACAAAACATCAAGCATGATTTCCCTCGTTGGTTTCATCAATGGTGGTTCTACTTTGGTCCTATTCAAGCAATCCTTCCTGAAGTTGTTCTTGAAGGTTTTGAAAATTTTCTATCAAGGATCGATCTTTTCAATGAGCCTTGGCCCTCTGACTTACACTTCTTTTCCAAACTATCACTCTTGTGGATCTTTTCTTGGCAATTCAAATATCGGAAAAGCCAGTATCATCATCATCATCTTCCAACCTTGCAAAGGCAAGCTTTTGTCAAATGATGGCCTAAATTTGATGTATCTTGCGCCACTCCTGAACATATCATAGCTTGGTTTGATCAGAATCCTAAACTTTTGAAGCTTGCGGATCCTGAAACCAGTATCTTCCTTAATCAGAAGGCTCAAGCAACATCAGTTCTCGCTGCCACAACCTCTAAAGAAGAATTTGAAAGGAACCTTTGAATCATCCTTCATCATATTGAAGAAGAATCTCAACATGGATCTGCTCAGACTCCTACAATCAAAACGAAGATGACTGTTTTGGGAAAGACCTTGATAGTCAAAGCATTGACCTTGACCATGACGAATAGTCATCCTTGCGGCTGGTTACTGTAGCAGGGTCATGTACACTGTTCACTGTAACGGAAGCGGCACATCACTGTTTACTACTATTCACTGTAACGGCTTTTATCATTTTACTATTTGTAATAGTAAAATTCTTTCTATTTAAGGCTCTGCCTGTTCATTTCTAAAGCATCCTCTGGCAACCTTAATTTTCATCCTCTTAGACAAATAAGTCCGAGAGAAAGTGTGTCTGTCTCCCTTCTCCCTTCAATCTTGTAATCTTTATTCAATTATAATAAAGTCTCAATCTTTTATATATGCAACTTATTCTTCTCTTCTTATCCCTTCGCCAGATCTCGTCGTCTCTGACATACTTCCGATTTTAACTTTAATGTTTTAATTTTCTTTTACTTTACTTTTTTGCATTTCATTTCATGTAAGCAGTCCGTCTACCTCCTACTTCTCTTTATCCTGCTCTATTTTCCCCCTTCGTTTTTCCCGTGATCTTCGCCACATAGCTCTGGTATCAGAGTTAGGGTTTTGCTGTAGATTATATTTGCTTCTGATCTTTTATATTTCTGTTCTTATATTTGCTTGTTTGTATATTTTTGTTCTTCCATCTACCTTGTTTTCTTTTGCCTTTAATTTCGGTTATTATGTTGTGATCTTTATCTTCATCTTTGTCTAAACTGTCAATCAGATCATCTCAATCTTCATCTACTTCTCTTTCTGAAGAACAAACTAAAACACCTAAATCTGACATCTTTAATGAAGAAATTCATTTTAAAGACATTAATCAAGACTTTGACAATTGGGAAATCCCAAAAATTTCCACAAACAAACTCTACAAACTTGAAGGTAGATTCTTTAGGAGTTTTGATTATATAATTAGGACCGTAGAAAAACAAATCATAATCGAAAGTGATGACGAAGAATTTCATCTTCTATTCGACGAATCTATTAAAAAACATAAAATCAAATAAAACTTTCTGCATATTGCATGTGTACAAGTTGTTGTCAAGTCGTTAATCCGTGAAGGCCTTAATGCATCTGTTCTTCTCTATCTTAGAGACGTTCGTCACAATCAATTCCACGACTCTCTGCTTGGAACTGTAGAAACAAGCCTAGGTCATGGCCCAAAATACTTCAACTATTACCCGAATAGAACAGTAAGCCTCCAAGACAAAAACATCTTAGACTGTCTCTTCTTAAATCTGGAAGTCTGTGGCTTAGACATGAAGCCCGGATCTGTCCCTTTGTCTTTAATCTATAGGATTCAGTTTAAAGTCATGAATTCTTATATGTCTAAAGCCTTAAGATCTAAAGAAAATGGTGTAACAACATTATTTTTAACTGATACATCTAAGGCCAACGTAGTTGTCCCTAAAATGATCTATTGGGAAGATGTTGTTCTTCCTCAAAAATGGATAATGGATGAAGCTGCACCAGCTTTTCCTAGAAAATCTCCTGAGATTCATGAAATCATTTAACATCAAACTGGAAAAGTAGAGCTAACCTTTGATAGGAGAAACTCGTTTAGTTCATCTAGATCCTTTAGATCTAACTCATCTAGATCTGATAATTTTAGATCTGTTTTGTCTAGAAAGCTATTCTCAACTATAGGATCTTCTTCTACGATCAATCTCCAGGGTTTAGACACATCGTCGACCCTTCCCAAACCTATCTACCGTCAGGAAGATAACATCGACTAGAGATCTACTCTCTTTCCAACTTACTCAGATATGAATGATGTCCATGATTAATACATCATTTGTAACTGTTGGTGTATGCCCTAGTGGCCAATACATTTTGTCTATATTTACATACATTGTATTATACTATTTTTGATATATGAGGCATTTCATTTATTGTGTTCTTTTTTTGTAGACATAATAAAGTCCTTAGAATAGTAAGTTTAACACCATAGGACATCAAGTGGATGACTTGATCGTGAGATCCTATTGGATAAAATACTATTCTTAAATGTCCCTAGTTAAGTATTATTGTTAATTAGGATAGCAATAATGCATTGAGACTAGTATGTGCGAAAACTGATGACCATATCTCATGGGTCATGGATATGAGATATCAAGTCTACACATGGATACATATTAGAGTAATGATGTATTGGACAGACCCGCCATGAGAACGCTACGTGGATCATTACGTGAGTGTCATAAGCGATTCTCATAATGATAATGGTGTATGTGGTCCTTTGACCTGAAATCACTATGATTCCTACATGAGGAGTTGTGTGTTTTAATGCCATCAAACGTCATCTGTAACAAGATGATTATAAAGTTAGTTATTAGACATACTGCGATACATGTGGAGGGATGTGAGTGACCTAGATGGGATTTGTCCCTTCTACATAACAGGAGTGATATCTTCGGGCCCCCTGATTGAGTGAGACTATAAAATGCATGGCCATGCTCAAATGAGACAATATGAGATATTGATCTCATTTGTTATTACTATGTCTACTCGAGAATCAAGAAACTGAAGATTGAACTAAACAAGGGTGACACGTTCCATGCCTTGTGTTCAATCTGGATATCTGGACAAAGGGACTAAACTACACAGAAACATTGATCATGGATAAGTTATGTCAAATCACTGACATTCTCATTACTTAGGTGGCAGTGATGTGTTGCTAGATACCGCTTACTGTTTGTAATATTAAAATGAGATTTTAATGTTACTACCAACGTCATGAGAACCTGCAGGGTCGTACACTTAGAACAGACTAAATTGGAGCAATAAGGATCCAAGTTGGACTCAGATTCAATTATGGGCCTAACTTATGACAGATAGGTTTAGGGTTGCACAGCTTACTTTGCTACTGCTCACACTCACTTAAGGCAGCCACTATTATAAATAGTACTGCTAAGGGGGATGCTACATACGTTACATCACAACCCTAGCCGCACCTAAGAAAGTGAGTGAGAGATAGTGAAAGGTTCTTCTCTTCTATTCGTAGCTAGCACTGCGAAACAGAGGTGTGACTCCTTTTTGCAAGTCTGTTTGTGTGGATACCGCAAAAATATTGTCGCTATTACGGTGTTAGTGATTCACCTCGCTTGTGTTTATCACGCTTCAAGACGTAAACTTTTAAAACTTGGATTATGGACTTTTCGTATGGATCCTGTGAGGGAATTCTATTATTCCGCTGTGAGATATTTTGATCCGCAATTCCCAACACTTACTGATAAAAAAACCCTTAGAATAGACTTCTTTTTCGAGGCATGGGCTCCTCAACGGAAATGGTTTTTTGAAAACTATAAGGGTAATAACAAAACTGAAATCCAAAATAAATGGTATTTATTTATGAGAAACATCAAACATAATGTTCTTTTCTTTGACTGGTTTCATGCTTACTTAACTAGAAATGAAATTCCCTATCCTTGGAGCATTGGCCTGATGGAGGATCTGTCTGTTAACATCTTAACAGTCTGGCATCGTAAGGATGAAACTCTTGTTAAATTTGTCCTTCCTCCTTAAAGTTCTTATTTCCTTGATAAGAATGATAAAACCAACAAACCTGTTGTTGCCTCTCTGTTCAAATCTAAGTTGGACGATGAACCCGTAAGTCCTTAAGACATTAAAGGTCTTATGGAACAAAATAATTATACAAACAAATATCTTTAGATCTTAGGTGAACAAGTCATAGGAAAAGAACCTAAGAACAAAGAGAAAACACTTGAAGATAAACCTTCATTTTCTGGAGAAAAAATGGTTAAAACCTAAATCGAAAAACCCATCTTTAAACCGTTTAAGGTCTCTAAACAACTTAAGCAAAGCTTAAAACTCCTTAAAAATGATTATGTCAAACCGTAGAAGACATCCCTAATTCTGAATTAGCTGATGCCCTTACTTCTAGACTTAGAATGATTGCTCTTGACACTTTGCAATCTCAAGAATCAAAAACTGCTAGAATTATTAACACAATCAAACAATCTGATTCCCAGTCTGAGCCAGATTGTCAATCTGAACAAAGTTCTATCATTAAAGTCAACCCAGTTATTATCTAAGTTCTTAATTGAAAAAATCCGTCTAAACTCTATTACCAAAGAACGACTCCTCCGGATTTTTTGCTTGAAGAACGTGACCCAACATTCAAATCTTTTAGCACCAATAATGTCTATGTCTAGGACATTGATGGAAAAATTGAGTATTAAATTCTTAATACTCTCCAAGAAATAACTATGGTGTCTACAACCTATCAAACTTCCTACGACTATAGCGACCAAACAATTATAGAAATCCTTATTGCCGGTTTCACTGGTCAACTCAAAGGTTGGTTGGATCATTATCTCACAGATAATTAAAGAAACGATATCACAAACGCCATTAAACTTGATCTTGACGGATATCCAGTCCTTAGTGATGGCAAACCCATTCTTGATGCAGTCAATGTATTAATCTTTGCTATTGTTCAACATTTCATTGATAATCCATCTATCTGGTGTGATAGATCTGCTAAGCTCTTATCCAATCTTAAATGCAAAACCTTAGCTGACTTTAGATGGTACCGCGATACCTTCTTAACTAGGGTTTATACTAGAGAAGATTGTCAACAACTATTATGGAAGGAAAAATTCCTTGCAGGTGTTCCAAAATCTCTAAGTGATAAAGTTAGAGATAAAATTCGTGGTCAATCTCTTAATGGTGAAATCCCTCATGAGCAGTTGAGTTACGGTCAACTAATTAATTTCGTCCAGAAAGTAGCCCTAAAAATTTGTCAAGACGATAAAATCCAATCCCAACTAGCCAAAGAAAAGGCTCAAACAAAGCGGGAGCTTGGAAACTTCTGCGAACAATTTGGTCTTCCTTGTGCTAGGAAGAAGAAGACTAAATCAAAACAAGTTCATCCCCATAACCAAAAATCTAAATATTTTAAGCATAAAGCTTCAACCAAACCCAGAAGACTTAAGCAAGAATTTAAGTCAAAACCTCCAATTGACAATGTTAATGTCCCTAAGAAACCTGTCCTCTGCTATAATTGTGGCAAACCTGGTCACATTAACAAATACTGTCAGCTTAAGAAAAAGATAAAAGCCTTAAATATTGATTAAGCTATTGAAGAACAACTTAATAATCTTTTAATTGAATCATCTGAGGAAGATTCTGAAAAGGAATTTTCTAAAGATTTAAACCAAATCCAAGATGATGATGTCCCATCGTCTGATGGAAACTCAGACTTTCTAAAAATTAATGTCTTAACCAAAGAACAAGAACTTCTATTTGAAGTTCTTAATTCTGTCAAAAACTCTGAACAACGTAGTATCTTCTTACAAAAATTCTAATCTATTATTGAAGAATCTTCTGCTAAAAACATGAAGAATCCAATCATTAAAAACAAATATGATCTGAAAGAAACAATCAAGAAGCTTGAGAAAACTTCTTCCAAAAAACATGTCACCCTTCAAGATTTTCAATTTGAGATTAATAATCTTAAGGTTGAAGTTAAAAATCTTAAAGAACAGCAAAAACTCCACCACCTTATTATCTCCAAGCTAGGTGATATGCAAACTGATTCTAAATTTGAGAAATCGGAAAAGATTCCTAAAACAACAACCTTATCAAAATCGAAAGAAGAAGTTGACAATGAAGCATTCTGTGACATTATTAATCAACTAAAAATTCAAAAAAAATTTATCAACATTAATATCAAATTTGACGATTTCGTCTTAAACAATGTTGCCTTGTTTGACACAGGCACAAATTCAAATTGTATTTTGGTAGGAATGGTTCCGACAAAGTACTTTGAGAAAACTACTGAGCGGCTCAGTACTGCTAGTGGTTCTAAACTGAAAATACAATGCAAACTCTCTTCAGCAATTATCGAAAACTAAGGTTTTCAAGTTAAAACATCCTTTCTTCTTGTCAAAACTCTGAAAGGTGAAGTTATCCTAGGAACTTCGTTCATTAGGTCTCTTTTCCCTCTACAGATCACTGATGAAGGTATTATTACCAGCATCTCAGTCAAACAATCTATTTTTTGATTCTCAGAAAACCAATCCTAAAGACTCTTAATCCAATTGTTAATTTAATTAACTATAAACAAAAACAGATAAATTATCTTAAGGAAGAAATATCTAAGAAATTTCTTATAAGAACATCGAATCCCAACTTTCTCTACCCTAGGTTCAGAAACGCATTCAATCTCTTCATCTACAGATTCAAAATTCAATCTGCTATGATCTGCCAAATGCATTGTGGGAAAGAAAGAAGCGTATGGTTGATCTTCCATATGAGAAAGACTTCAATGATCGATAAATCCCAACTAAAGCTCGTCCTATCCAGATGAGTCATGAACTCCTTGACTACTGTCAAGCCGAAATCAAAGATCTTTTATCCAAAGGTCTCATTAAGAAGAGTAAGTCTCCTTGGTCTTACTCTGCCTTCTATGTCAACAAACCTGCAGAGATCGAAAGAGGTACTCATCGCTTGGTCAAAAATTATAAACCTCTTAATCAAGCTCTACAATGGATTAGGTATCCTATTCCAAACAAGAAAGATCTTCTCAATCGACTTCATTCTGCCAAAATCTTTTCTAAATTTGACATGAAATCAGGATTCTGGAAAATCCAACTGAAGGAGAGTGATCGCAATAAGACAACTTTCACTGTACCTTTTTGGGCAGTACGAATGGAATGTAATACCCTTCGGTCTAAAGAATGCTCCTTTGGAGTTTCAAAGAATCATGAATGAAATCTTTAATTCATATTCAAGCTTCACAATCATATACATTGATGATGTGCTTGTGTACTCCCAATTGATTGATCAACACTTTAAACAAATTAGTATCTTTATTAATGTTATTAAAAGAAATGGTTTAGCCGTATCTAAATGAAAAATTAATCTGTTTCAAACCCAAATACGGTTTCTTGGTCATAATATTCATCAAGGAACTATCAATCCTATAAACAGAGTCATTGAATTTGCTGACATGTTTCCTAATCAAATTATTGATAAAAATCAATTGCAACATTTTCTTGGTTGCTTAAACTATGTCGCTGACTTCTTCCCTCAGCTCAGTAATCTCATCAAACCTCTACAAGACCGTCTGAAATCTAACCCACCTCCTTGGTCAGATGTCCATATAGTATTGTCAAACAGATTAAATCTCACGTAAAGTCTCTTCCATGTCTTTATCTTCCTAATCCCTAGGCTTTCAAAATTGTTGAAACTGATGCCTCTGACATTAGATATGGTGGCATTCTCAAACAGAAAGTCACAGACAAATAGAATTCTGCTCAACAAATTTATTCAACTGTGAAAAAGGAAATTTTGGCAATTATTTTATGCATAACAAAATTTCAATCTGATCTTTTGAATCAAAAGTTTTAAATTCGTGTTGACTATAAATCTGCTAAAAACATTTTGTTAAAATATGTTAAAAATTTAGCTTCTAAACATTTTGAGTGTCTTTGATTTTGATATTGAATATATCAAGGGATCCTCAAACACTTTACCTGACTACCTTACTCGTGAATATCTTCAAGGTAAATAGCAGCATGCCTCGAGGAGGCTCAACATCTTCTTCTCGAGGAAAAAGGCAAAGATAAGTTAGTTCTTTCTGGACTAACAAAGAAATCATCAAACTCGGGGCCATCCCCTCTAGCTAAGTCATCCACTCAGATCCAATCCACCCAAACTAGGTCATCCATCTAGGAGTAATCTGACAAACAAACAAGCAATGACTATACATTTCCAATCCAAATCTTGCAGGATTTCCAACAACAAAGCCTCATCAAATTACCTAAACAATCTTGGGCTAAAATTACCTCTGAAGGTGACGACCTTAAGACTATTGTCCATAAGCTCAAAAATGATGAAATCATCATCAATTCCCCTAGAAAAGGAATTTCCATGTCCAAACCCATTCAAACATCTGTCCTAACACAAACTGCATACGTTGAAAAGGATGCATTCTGGTTTGTTTTGCAAATGGAACCAAAAAATTTTTATGTCAACCCAAACAACGTCCCTCAAAAGATCTTTCCAAAAGGCCTTTTGTTCAAACCTGAAACTCCATATAAAACCTAACAGTTTTATGAGTTCATCCTTGTCGACTCCAAATCTGTTTCTTTGAAGTATTTCAGAGATCCAAATGACAAGAATATCATCAACTATTCAACCTGTCAAATTTTGAAGTCCATCTCTCCAAAAGAATGGGGAACTAATCTTTACAAACCAAGAAGATTTTGCAAACCTTACCTAATTAATTTTGACTTCTAGGATTACCTTCAAACATGGACTAAAGCCTTTTGGTTCAAAAATGACAACGGTAAACATTCTTGGATATTCTACTTTATTCAAAACATCAAGCATGATTTCCCTCGTTGGTTTCATCAATGGTGGTTCTACTTTGGTCCTATTCAAGCAATCCTTCCTGAAGTTGTTCTTGAAGGTTTTGAATATTTTCTATCAAGGATCGATCTTTTCAATGAGCCTTGGCCCTCTGACTTACACTTCTTTTCCAAACTATCACTCTCGTGGATCTTTTCTTGGCAATTCAAATATCGAAAAAGCCAGTATCATCATCATCATCTTCCAACCTTGCAAAGGCAAGCTTTTGTCAAATGGTGGCCTAAATTTGATGCATCCTGTGCCACTCCTGAACATATCAAAGGATGGTTTGATCAGAATCCTAAACTTTTGAAGCTTGCGGATCCTGAAACCAGTATCTTCCTTAATCAGAAGGCTCAAGCAATAGCAGTTCTTGCTCCACAGCCTCTAAAGAAGATTTTGAAAGAAACCTTCTAATCATCCTTCATCATATTGAAAAAGAATCTCAACATGGATTTGACGTAGCCTCCGACTCCTACAATCAAAATGAAGATGACTGTTTTGGGAAATACCTTGATAGTCAAAGCATTGACCTTGACCATGACGAATAGTCATCCCCGTGGTTGGTTACTGTAGCAGGGTCCTATACATTGTTCACTGCAGCAGAAGTGACACATCACTGTTTAATACTATTCACTATAGTGGCTTTTATCATTTTACTATTTGTAATAGTAAAATTCTTTCTATTTAAAGCTCTGTCAGTTCATTTGTAAGGCATCCTTTGGTAACCTTAATTTTCATCCTCTTAGGCAGAGAGAATCCGAGAGAAAGTGAGTCTGTCTCCCTTCTCCCATCTCCTTTCAATCTTGTAATCTTTATTCAGTTATAATAAAGTCTTAATCTTTTATATATATAACTTACTCTTCTTTTCTCATCCCTTCGCCGAATCTCGCCGTCTCTGACGCACTTTCAATTTTTACTTTAATGTTTTAATTTTCTTTTACTTTACTTTTCTGTATTTCATTTCATGTAAGCGGTCACATGCCCTCCTACTTCTCTTTATCCTGCTCCCTCTTTTACCTCTGATTTTCCCGTGATCTTCGCCGTATATGTGTGTGTGTGTGTGTGTGTGTGTGTGTGTGTGTGTATGTATATATATGTATGTATATATATATATGTATACATATATATATATATACATACATATATATACATATATACATACATATATATATATATATACACACACACACACACACACACACACTTAAAGCTCATCAATCTCATATATATTATAGAAAATCACAAGGAATTCTTAACCAACTCAACCATACAAAATTTAGGAAGCAAGAAAAGATAGAGCATGGTAGAGATACACAACAACCCTTACCTATACTCCTTTGTTAATAATGTTCTATTCGTCTTCTTGTTTTCCCTTTGTTTTCCTTCTTCTTACTTCTTCCTCTTCTTTGTTTTCTTTCTTCCTTCTTTGTTATCTCTTTTCTTTCTTATTTTAATCTTTTCTCATTTTGCTTTTCTCTTTTCTCATTTCTCATTTCTCTTTTGTCTCTTCCGTTAGCTGTGTGAATGAAGAGAAAATGAGAAATAAGAAGGTTACAAAGTTAAAGATGGTAGAAAGTTGTTCGAGGGATAAGGATGATTGATTTTTGGTGGTTAAGTGGAAATGATGTATCTCTTAGGGATACTTTGATCTTCCATTAATAAGTTTTCTAACTTTCACAAGTATTAGAGAAAATTCTAGGACTTCATTCAAATTTTATACTCATCATTTAATAACTATCCATATACATCATTGATAGCCACTAAGCTATATTACTCTTTCTCAAGTTAAGATAAACTTAAGAAGTTAAGCTAATAAGCTTACAGGTATCTACCTTAACCTGTAATTATGTCGAGAATAACCTCCATCCTCTATTTGACATCTCCATAAAATTTCATGATTTTCTAAGCTACTTTCTTATTTAATTTAGCCTTTACCTATCCTATGTTGTTAAAAAATACTAAACTAATTTAGTTAATTCTTAGAAATTTACCACAACTCATTGTAAGTATTTGTGACCTAGAAATAAAGTTTTCATATTTATTTATATCATCTAAGCAATTTATGCTAAGTTTTGAGGTAATATGTACTATTTTTCACATTTAGTATTATAACATTATACTTAAACTGACTAAAAAAATCACCAAAATTAACAGATAACTTATAGAAGTGTTGTTGAGATTTTATAACAATAATTAAGTCTAATAGGTTAGGGAGGATGTTACACTTTCGATGCATCATATTTAACTTTTTTTTATCTGAAAGGTATTTCAAACTCTTATGATATGTGAATACTTCAAACTTAAATCCCTGTAGATGGTGCGTACATATCTTCAATGCAAACACTACTGTTGCTAATTTCAAATCATGAGTAGGGTAGTTTTCTTTATGAGGTCTAAGCTGTCTAGAAGCATAGGCCACTACTCGTCCATCTTCCATCAAAACATAATCTAATCCTTTCTTCGAAGCGTGATTGTACACCACAAAGTTACCTACAAGGTCTGGTAGAACTAACACTGGTGCTGAATGGAAACTATCCTCACACTCTTGTATACACACAAAATAATTTTCTTTCCTAGTCAACCTTGTCAAAGAATGTATTATCCCAGTGTCGTATACAATTTTTAGTCAACATGTAGATCTTTTATAATTGATCTTGGGGGCCACTCTATCTTAATTATAAATTGCTTTAGGTCAAACTTACCTTGCTAAAATATAAATTAAGCCATTTGGTAAAAATTTATGACTATCTAAAAATACGGGTCCTGAAATTTTTCTTAGTCTGGAACCTAGTACCTATATGGAGGGCTATATAAAATATACAATTTCTTGAAACTAGAATTGGCAGTAATTGATCCTTAGATATTAGTGATTTACAAAATGACTTTTAATGAATCCTTGAGACCCTTTAACCTATCCATTTTGAAGAGGGAAGTTTTAAAAGTCTTGGATTTGGAAGTTCTGACCTAAAACTCAAGTTTGACTTTTGATTCTTAAGGATTTTAATTTTTCTAATATTTTTATTGAACCCAAATGAGAGGTATTTTCTAATTTACATTTATGGTTTGTTAAAGAAATGCAAATAAGTAGTGCGCAGAGTAAGCCATGACACCATCACACTCTAGAACCTCATCCAACCCATAATATTTTCGGTCAACCCTTCATATGATACAACATTCCTCCCACCATCTCCTTTATTTCATCCTCTAATCTTCCCTCCACCTTCGCCATGGAAAACCACCCATCCTTTCATGTTTTTACTTGATTTATGTGCGTTTTGATTGGATGGTTGCATTTCCCTATTCTTATTACTTACTAGAGGTTCTGTTTGGAGATGGAGGCTATGGTTTAGGCGAGACTTAAAGCTACCCACTCTTTCCTTTTAGTTGTTTGGCTCTTAAAGGTAATTCTAAGGCTCACAACTTCTCATATTTCATGGATTTAGTTAGATTTTATAGTGGATATTCAGATTTGAGGGTGTATTGCTAGAACCTTGGGTTTGAATTGGGGCTTTCTTGAATAGAAGCAATAATTGGTTATCCTATGGTTATAAGTGTTGATTCTTGGTATTCACACTTTATTTGTCATCTGAGATTCGTTGGAAGCTCTTCTCTTCACTACCGTTGGCTCCACAACACCGTACACTTGGGCCTATTTGGTTTTAGCTTATGCAATAAGTTGATAATATACTCTATGATATATTTTCAAGCTTTTAAGTTCTTTGTGCATGCTTATTTTCATATATTTAACTCTATAACTCTTGTATCTTATTTTTCTATTTGCAATTACTAAAATTTTGAAAAGTTGACTTTGATGTTATTGCAATAAGTACTTGGAATTCTTTTTAACCTCTCATAAAGCATCTTAGAAATATTTAGATTTTATTAATTGTTAGAGCTTAAGTAAATCTTGGAACAAACACCTTTGAGCTTTCTCTTTGATACATGACATGAGTGCTTTGAGCTATCATTGAGAAAAGTGAATATGAATTCAATGAGTATGTTTAGAATTTTGATAATGATGATAAGTTTTGTTGACATCTCTAAATAAGATAATGATACATGAATTGCATTTTGTACATATGCATATATATATTTTTGTGGGAGGAAGTTTTGATAGAATATTGTAGCTAGTGATAGCTGGCGTTAACCTTGGTGCACAATGTTTTGGAATACCCTAGCTACCTGAGGTGGTGCTAGCTTGGCATATTTGGCCAACATGGTTAGTGTCGTTTCCCTAGCTAACAGGGGTGGTGTTAGCTCGTTGTGTAGGTGCACACGTACGGTTTTGAAAAGGTTCCGGATAAGCAAGCATTTGTTTGGTTCTAGATTAGAAACCTCCCTTCATATCTTAGTCATTTGACTATTTTGAATTTTAGTACGTTATATTGATCTATTTCTTTTGTTATTATTTGAAGAATTATCTGAACTACAATTACTGAAGGATATGTTTTCTGCCTATACTCAATTACACTATTTTAACTAGAATTGTTGTTTTGCTTATATTTGGAAAGTTGTAAGAATGAATGATTTAAGAACTCGATGTGTGAGCTTGTCCTATTCCTGTTTTAGATATATTATCTCTCACTAGGTCTTGTGACTCACTCCATTATCTCTATGTTTTTCAGATACTAGTGGTGAGGAAGGTCCAAGCTCTTCAACTTGATAGGAGTAGTTATCTCTTAGTGAACCCAACAATTTGTTCATGTGGGCAACCTCCTTTCTGTGTCCTATCTTTTATTCATTTTGGTATATTTTGATTAATTACTAAATTCTAGATGTGCTCCATTATCTATTGGAAAAATCTAGTTTATGTTATGTTTATTTAGTTTGGAATGTATGTATGGATATGAATATATTATATTATATTGTGTCAAATTTTTTAAGAAAAACTCTATCAATTTTTTTTTGTAAATTTTATTTATAAATTATATTGTGTTTGATGAATCTATTAAACTTGTTAGGTTGGCTAGTACATCTTACACGCAGGCCATAACACTTGAGTTTTGTCACGATAGTTTTTTATTCCCACTTTCTTGGTAATTAATTTCCCCCCTTTCTTACTCCACTAACATAATTCCTCCCACTTAGTCTGGCTACCAATGCATCTCCATCTCCTCTTCCTGATATCTTATTCTTTCTCTCTCTCTCTCTCTCTCTCTCTCTCTCTTTTATCTTTTTCCTTTTCTTCCACTTACAATGAGACCATCCATCTCCCCATTTTTTCACTCTTCCTTTGTACTTTTATTTACTCTCTTCCATCCATCTCGTTGTGTCGCTATAGTTGCTATGTATGACTCCATTGCTACCTCTCTCTAGCGTCAACATCTCCATCTATGTAAGCATACTAGCCTGCACCTCTCTTTCTCGGTTCTTCTCTATGTTCTCTCTAATCTCTGCAAGTGATTTGTTGTGGTTCTTATTGATCTCTTTTCTCAAATCACTTTCTTCCTAACTTGATGTCGATTACTTTCCAAGCAAGGTTGTTTTCGACAAATATTGCATTAAGTAAGGGGTTCTTTTTTATTTCTCAGTCCACATCCTTTGTACATTTCCCTATTGATCGAGATTCTCCTCCTTCTGTTTCATCCTTCTGTAGGCATCTCATCATATTATAATTCCTCACTTCTGCTTTGAAATTTTTTTCTACTGTTCTTGCTCAATTTATTCTCATTGATGATTCTTTTCATGAAGGATTCAGCAAATATTTTTAGAGATTGGGGAATGCTCCTAAGGCGATTCGTACTTGGTATTTTTTCTGTACTCAAAAATTATATTTGAAAATACATCAATACCATGATTCTTCACTTTTTGGTTATAGTCAATCTTAGTATTCAATCTAATTTTACCTTGGATT
This sequence comes from Ormosia emarginata, assembly GCA_029884605.1. Lineage (NCBI taxonomy): Eukaryota > Viridiplantae > Streptophyta > Magnoliopsida > Fabales > Fabaceae > Ormosia > Ormosia emarginata. Next base: position 26,013,387 of record JAQQTP010000081.1, on the reverse strand, counting down.
GGGTTGTTTGTTGTGTTGTCTTATTAAACTCAGATTATGAGTTATATTATGTTTTTGGAGGATCTCATTTGGAATTTTATATTATATTATAAATAAAAATAATTATACTCTTCTGTTCAGTAATGGATACTGAGTTGTACTTGAGAAGGCACATACTGGTGTTCTCCTCCTTGCACAACAGCGAAACGTGTTAAAATAGAGGTGGTTAGTACCTATAAATGGACTCTAACGCTCAAGTTTGGTTGTGCACAGTTAAGGTTTAACCTAAAGAGCAATAGTTACCTGTTGAAGGTGATAAAATCTGATATTTATAGTATGTAACTAGGGTTACGTCTTCCCTTGATTGTAGCACATAATCCTTATAAAATAGAAATGTTGATAGTGTAGTTATGAGCAGTCAAAGGCGGTTATGGGCATTATTATTACCCAAGACCTTGATTAGCAGTTATGAATATTTGTAGGATTTATCCACTGTGCGAATCTCGCAATCATGTTGTTATTGCCCAATGCCGTCGTCTGACATACGTTATGTCGGGGACTCAACAGTGTCTCAAGTGAACCCCTATTGGGTTGATGGGCGACTTCGGTTGGTGCGTGCCGAGTTAACTTATGAAATCGGGTCCTAGATCACGATCCAGAACAATTGTCCCTAGCTCAGTTCTTAGATGAGATAACTAAGTGTCAAGGTATTTGAGTTTGTTAAGAGCACACGACACACAATGGGTAAAGGGATCCTAGTCAGTGTTAACATTAGATCTCACAATGTTTTTCCTAAAGGGTTGAGCTCCATGATGTGTCACTGTATACCCCTGAGGTTAATGAATAAGGCCAAGATCCAAGTAGGATCGCTCTGCTTACATCATTATTTTATTGTCCGGGATATGTAGTAGGTTGCCTCCATGTGTAGTCTAGGGGTCTTTGATGTCTTTTTTTGCAGTCTTTATTCTGTGGTTTGTAGCAGTCAGTGCTCACTTAATGAACCATTATTTTGAATTTATTGGGAATTAATAATCGCTTTAAAGATGATAGAAGTTTCATGTTATTTCCCAACTGTCCACTGTCAACGTGGCCAGTTACAAAAGGGGGAGTATTAAAATGTGGCCGCAAATGTCCAACCATCTCATATTTTCAAGGCTAATTAGAATACCTTATTCCTTCTATAAATAAGGGATACTTACAATGGGGTTGTCATTTGTTGAGAGTCATGTCTCTTTCTAAAATCTTTTTTCATTTATTCCCCGAATTCCTCAAGGTGTACCCTTTATCTCTCCATGTTTTGTTAGCAGAGGCCTTTCTCTTTGGGCGTAATGGCGTGGTAAGGGCCAAGCAACTGCTCTACGTGGCTTGGTCACCCCATCTTAAGCGACATAAGCCTTCTAACCGTACGCGGTAGTAAGACAAAATCTTGCTCACTGGTAGGCTCATGGCTTCTACCTTAGTTCTTATGAGGCATAAAGAGGCTTCGCTGCTGTTCGTCATCCGCTCTCCTGACTGAACTGGTACTAGTTAAGTGCCTTGGTTTCACCCCCAAAGTGCATCTAAAAGTGTGGGAACGTGAAGCCTGCTCATGTTTCTCAGCAGGGAGGAGATGGGTACTAGTTTCTAGAAGAACCATGGAGGTAGTCATGGTCAATATCATCATCATCACTGTCTTATCTAGCTTCCTTTCTGGCTTTTTCTAGTGGGTATTCTTGTATTAGGATAGTTTATGGGCTCTTTTGATAGAGCTAACAATGTATGAAATATGAATAAAAAGTTTCCTTTTGAATGTTATATTCTTCATTATCTGCTCCCTTCACTGAGATGAGCCTAACTTTCATTATGTTAAAATATATTTAACCTCATCATGTTGCCCCCATCTTGGTGCTTAGCTAATATAACTAACTATCAAGGTAATTCTCAATGCTCCCGAGTCACGAGATCTATGTTTCATATAAAGCCATAGTCCATGCTGCCTCTAAGGGATTGAGTTCTAATTTGGAAGCGTTAACAACTATGTCATTTGACACTTATGGACACGTCGTAGTCCGATCGAGGTCCATGCGTTAGGTGACTGTAGGGGGACATTTAACTGGGGTCCGTAGAAGAAATTCATGCTCAAAACAACGAATCTTATGTGATGTTTGGCTTTCTAAGCAAGTGTCACTTTATCTACTGTGACAGTTGTAATTATCCATGTGGCGCATTCTGACTGGGGGGCTACCATTAGGGTTTCGTGCAGTTTTGGGCACCATAATGAGGAATTTCAAAATTCAAAGTATTAGGACGAAATTGCCCCATAAGCGCTGCCTTTATAAATTGGAGTCGAGGACGCTTTTTCTACATTTTTACTATTTCTCAAATTTCTGGGGACCTAAGGCAATTTTCGGTGGCTCTACACAGTGAAAAAGCGATTACAAGCGATTTTTAGTAGTTTTCTACATCTTTTTCACTAACTCTCTTCAATTCTTCATTGGTATGTGTCCTCTTGCCCATGTTCTCATTTTTCTTAAAGCCAACCCTAGGGAGAAAACTCATGTCCTTCTATTTTAGACCTTTTTCTGCTTAGTGGTACCCTTACTTGCTTTTTGGTGAAGTGAGTAGGGATACCAGTGATTATGGGTCCAACTCCATGGTGTTGTTCACTGGAGCACCTTCTCTGTCGCGCCATGAGCGGCAGAGGGGCCCTACTCAGGCTCATAGACCTTTAAGGGCACAAAGGCCGGTATGTGCAATAGGTGTAGCTGACTGGGTAAAGAGGCAGTATCTTTCCTCCCCCATGTCTGAATTTAGGGTTTTAAGATATTCTTGATTCTGATAGCACCTTACCGGTCTCTGTGGGTGTTTGCAGGGATTCCATGGCAAGAGACAAGTGGTAGGGTCAAGGAGACCAGCTGTAGAGAGGCCCTTGATATTTACCCCTAGAAGGAATGTGTACCCTTGGGTTGGAGATGATATCTAGGGCAGTATGTTCGCATTTCAAATTGAGGACGACATTAAAAAACTTGCGAGCTACTTGGAGTTGACAGAGAATGGTAGTTAGGACTGTGAGTACTAGATTTTGGCTCTGGAGTAAGATGAGAGGGTGTGTTCGACCCGAATGTAAGGAGAACACTTCATGTTTTTGTATGAAGACTTCTTCATTCGGTTGGGGCTTTGGTTGCCTTTCATTAACTTGCAAATTGGAGTCCTCTGCACTTTAAATGTGGCGCTATCCCAACACCATCCTAACAGTTGAAGTTTCATTCTTGCCTTTGAGAGGTTATACCAAGTGGTTAGCTGTGGTACTCATTGAAGGTTTTTTCTATTTCTTCACTTGGTGGTCCCCCCAAGGAGAAAAGCTAGCAAAGAAAAACTAGCTTGCACTCCGATCAAGAAGTGGACGGAAGGTCTTCGAAGTCTTCCAAGATAGCTTTAAAAATTATAAGATGAAGTTCTTTAAGCTGATGGGGATAGCCAGAGTCTGCCTATTCTATGAGGAGATAGACAGGACTTTGGTCTTCAACCTGTATTGGACCACTCAGGCTTGGGACACTCTAATTGAAATGATTGAAGTGGAATGGCCCAATCTTAATCGGTAGGATGCCGAATGTGTTAAATTTGTCAACTCGCGGGCAGAAGAAGTTAGGCTCATTTCTTGTAAGGATGGTCTGGATGCCCTTGATGATGAAACCCTTAGGGCCATACTAGTAAAGCTTAGGCTGTAGTTCACCCTTACTTTCATTTTTAGTATTTTTTTTCTTACTGCCTTATAACTTGTGCTTTGTTTTGCAGAAAGCATAGCATCTGGAAAAGCTCTTGCTGCCCTTCGGGCCATGAAAGTAAGGAAAGAGGATGTCAGACCCTTTAACACTCCAACGCATGTTGCCCTAGCTTCTTCTATCCAGGACCTGGTGATCGAGGTAGGTCTGACCCAACGAGAAAAGTCTCTTGCTTAGCCCCTTCTGAGGCGGAGAGGAAGGTTGTTGAAGGTAGTAGGGCAAAGGATTGAGAGAAGAGGATGACCAATGAGGTGGACAACGAAGAAGGTCTGATTGCCTTGTTTAGGGACGACTCGATTCTCAGACCGTTCATCGATTGGCAACTCTTGGATGATGAAGTTATGAATCATATTACCTAGAAGAGTCCGCCAGAGATCCTATCAAAGATCAAAGCCTTCAGACTTTGCTTTGTTACTAAAGCTCGCTATGTTAAGAGGTGCATAGGGGAGTAAGACAAGGAAATGATGGCAAAGTTAAGGGCAATCGAGGAGGAGGAACTTGGAAACTTTACTTAGCCCTCAAGGCCAAGGAGGAAGTCTAGAAGGCTAAGAAGGATACTGAAGTGAAAGTTAATAAGTTGAAAGGGAAATTAGTAAACTGCAAAGCCGAACTCAAGAGACAGAAGGCCAATTCCGAAAAGACCATCGCTGACCTCTACACTAAGGAACGAGATCGCTGTGCTGAAGTGGCGTAGTTGTAAAAGGATACTAAGAAGCTGATGAAGATATGTATGGACATCAACGGTAAGCAATTCCAGAATAGAGTCGCCCAAGTCCAGTTCTTTAATCCCAGGGTCGCCATGGCATTGGATGAATTGGACTCCGAGAAGGTGATAAAAATAGTTGGCTTGTACTAGAGGAGGAAGCTAAATGGGACAACCAAGCTACTGCCAGGGTCCTAGTCGCCGCAATCCAAGATCCGACCCTTGTTAAGAGAGATGGCGGAGCATCAGGTACAGGCCACCAAAGTTCGGAGGGCGATAATGGTGAAGCTTAACTCTGTCTTTTCTTTTCTTTTATTGCATTCCTTTGCCTTATGTATGGGGCATTTTATTCTTATAAAGACAATTGTCTCGATCCCTGGAGCGTATTAAACACTTTATTCTTACAATTTGATGCATTTATTTCTTTTTCCATGGTCCGTGTTGGGTCCAACGCCCATTGTTAATGTGTATTTGGTAACCATTTATAGACTTAGGAGAATTACAATTGTAACGTCCTGATACAATTATCTCAATATAATTAGTATATTTGAAGATAGATTGTATCAAGCACATCATTTCTAACTTAAAAACAATACTATAAGTCCATAATAACTTTACAAGCCATTACAGAGATGCCAAAAGGGAAAGAAAAGCTATATAAATACATTATATGTCTCAAAAGAGTACATAGTAATACATAACTTCTTATACATCACAAAGCAAATATAAAGAATACAAGTTTTGCCTTTAAAAGCAAATAAACTATAATAGTCTTTCTGCTTCTTCTTCTTCTTCTTTTTACCCTTTGAAGGGCTACAACCTGGATTTATCATGGAATCAATAAGAGGGGTGAGAATTCATAATTCTCAATATATGTTTCCAAAACATGTCATCATGATACCTCCAGCTACTTCGAGAAAAAACAAGTTACTAAACATCAACTAATAACATCTGGAAATGTAGCAAAAGCCAAAACTGTTCCTTTCTCTTCTTGAGGCAGACAGTTCATTCGTTTACAAAACGTGGCATAATTTTCACACAATTATCCATTCATAATGAATAAACAAAACCATTTATATCATAATATGTTTGCAAAAGTACATGAGCCACTACTCATTACCAAAGGAACATTCACATACTCACTCTATGTAATATTTCCAAGCAAACCATAATCCCAAATTCACATCTCAATCCTTAAAGGAAGGCAACCACCCATACAATTGTCAATCGAATACAATATTTATGATATGCCTCAAGCTTATTGATAATCACATATTTTATTCATTAAGAAACCCTCATTATTAGTCATTTACACTCTTCATGTACTTAATTGACTGAATTTGATTATGTTTTGTAAGTTTGAACTCGAATCGGACTTAATTGATTTTTCAGCATTATTCGAGTCTTACACTGTTTCTGTATTTTGGTCATATCTTGAGTTCTAAATGTCTGATAATTATGAATTTTACCTTGTAGGAAAGATAAAAGAGAGCTCTACAACTTTGATGAAGAGCTCGAAGTCAAATTCAGACATTTAGTGGAGCTAATTGGGCATGGAAATCAGAATACGGGATTTGTGACTGGAACCCGAACAGTGTGTAGTAACCAGAACATAATTCGAGTTTGGGTTTATAGAATGGGCTGAAAATTGGTGATCTGAAAGTTAAGACCCATATGTACAACTTTCATGACAAACACAAAACTTGATTCGGGCTCCTTGATGGAGATATTGGGTCTGAAAGTCAAAACAGAGGTGCTGAAACTGGTCCTGAGCAGTCTGTAGTAATTGGGTCATATCTTGGGCTGTAGGACGAATTTTTGGGTGCTTCCAGAGCCATTGGAAAGCTTAGACAATTTCCTAGAACTTTCATGAAGACCATTTGGCTCAACAATGACGAAATCAATGAGTTCAGCAATGAATACTTTCGGAGACAAGGAAGCTCACCTACCAAGTTCACCTACCAAGCTCACCTACCAAGTTCACCTACCAAGCTCACCTACTAATTCCACCTACTAATCTCATCTACCCATCTACTACTACTCTGAATCCTCTATAAAAGGAAGCATGAGGAGAGCTCTAAACACAACATACACTTGGTGTTAGAAATAGCTTTTCATAGTTCTTGTATATTTTTCCTTCATTGTAATGGAGAGCTAAGTCACTTCTAGTCAATTCGGGACTCTTGAAGAGATTGTGGCTTGGATTCTTGAGACCTTGGTTATGTAATGTATTTGATTTATATTTGAATTCCTCTTCTCTTCTTCTTCTGTTCTCTTGATCTTGAATGCATGAATGGTGATTGTTTATGTTTGATCTGATTTGATCTTGGTTTAAGATTAAGTATCGTGATGAAATTTAGAACTGATTGATCTGAACTAATCACGTAATTGAAGAGGTTAGGTTACTTGATTGGTACCTAGGTTAATTGAATTCGGTGCTTAAATTGATATATATCTACATGAATGGTGCGATTGCAGATTTATGTTTATTACTTGTCAATTGAATTACGACGATTGTCTAGTATGAATTACGGATCGATCTTTGAGATCTCGGTTAGATCCAAGTTAACCATTCAAATGTGCTTCAAATGTTTGTTGAAAGGTCTATGATTGAATCCACCCAATCTCGGATAGATTTCTGAATTGACTGTTCTTTTAATTGTTATTTCTCTTTAAATCCTGTCATTGCGATCCTTGAACCATCAAAACCCCCCCTTTTTCTAACTTTCACTTGATTTGATAAAATTGCATCTACGATCCTTGAGGAGACGATCCGGTGTTGTTCACTATACTACAAGTTTAGGTAATAACTTCGGTTATAATTTTGATTGAGTTCGGCGCTCGTCAAAATTTTGGCGCCGTTGCCGGGGAACTCGTAGGTGTAATCTTTTCATTTTGAGTAACCTTACTAATTTTTGTTCTTTCTTACTTATTCTAACATTTTTTTCATTTACTAACATTGTTCATACCATACTAATATTTTTATCCTAGCTTTTGAATTTTTCTGATCTAGGAAAGACGGAAAACAGGTGATTACGGGTAACTATTGCAATTTTCGAACTGCAACATGCCCAGAATGAGCTGAAACTTGGTCGGTTGAAGGAAAACAGCCTGATAAACAAGACTCACAGTAAACTGTGAGGTCACCCCTGGTTTTTCGAAATTCTATCATTTAGACCACTTTTTCAATTTTTTAATATTTTTTATTGCATTTTCTAGTTTCATTTTTATGTAGATTTTGTTACTGTGTTGATTCCATAATTTTTAAAAATGTTTAGACATATTAACTAGATTTATTTTTGCATATTTTGAGTGTTGTTTAGTGTATTTTGCTTAGTTGCGGTTTTGTGTTTTTGTGCTTTAGTTGATGCATGACTAGGTCCAATCCACGATATCTTGCTTGATCTTGATCCACGAGATTGATAGGACCTTGCATAGATTAATTAGAGCTCGTGTGATAAATTCGAGTTAATTCTGAACCTAATTTTGGGAGTGAACACGATAACTTAAGTAATCCACGAAATCATGGTGATAACATGCATAATAGAACCCTTAAGGAACTTCTTGCTCTGATGTATCTTACCAATCTTTGTGCATTCAATATCCACGATCTTGATGCAGATTTTGAGTTGAAATCTGGTTTGATACACTTGTTACCAAAGTTTCATGGTCTTGCGGGTGAAGATCCTCATAAGCACTGAAAGAGTTCCATGTTGTGTGTTCAACCATGAAGCCACAAGGCATCTCGAGGAACACATCAAGTTAAGGGCATTTCCCTTCTCACTTGTTGATGCGACCAAAGATTGGTTGTTTTATCTTTCACCGGGTTCGGTCGAAGTTGGAATGACATGAAGAGGTTGTTCTGGAGAGATTCTTCCCTCTGCCTCGAGAGCTGCTTTGCAATTAGGAAGGATATATGTGGCATCGAGACGGATGTCTGGTGAGACTTTGCATGAATCTTGGGAGAGATTCAAGAAGTTGTGTTCAAGCTGCCCTCATCACCAAATTAGTGACCAACTCTTGATTCAATACTTTTATGAGGGTTTCTTTGCCAAATGATAGAAGCATGATCGATCTTTGCCTCTGGAGGAGCCTTAGTAGACAAAACTCCTACCGCCGCAAGAGATCGATAGCAAACATGGCGGCCAATACCCAATGACGGTTTGGCTCGCGGATCATCACCGCAACCAGAGAGGAGTTAATGAAATTCAAGCATCTCATATGGACCAACAAAGAATGGAACACGAGACTAGATGAATTGACTTCTTTGGTAAGACAGGATAGCGATGGGTCAACAACCACCCATGCGGATGACTTTGCATCGGTGTGTGGAATTTGCTCTAATTCATCTCATCCCTCTTGATTCATGCCCTACACTTCGGGAAGATGGTCCCGCTTTTCCCGGATCAATGTGTTCTTTGCGGTGGTGTTTTCTGGTAGACCCCAATATCGGCAACAACGACAACAATCTAGATATGATCCATTTTCTAGTACTTATAATCCTGGTTGGCGAGACCATCCCAATTTGAGATATGGGAATCCTAGCCGGCAACAACGGCCCCACCGGCGGCACAACGGCCCCACCGGCGGCAACAACAATTTAGATACCAAGGCTGCGGGTCCAAGCAACAAATACCAACAAATACCCCTGCATTCGAGACAACGACAACTTTGTTCGGCGATCTGTCCAATCCACTCCCGGTGAGCCATCATTGGAAGACACGATGAAACAAATGGCCACAAATAACATTCGGTTCAGCGAACGTCGGTGCCAACATTCGAAATTTACAAACTCAAATTGGGCGGTGGCAACCACGTGTGAGCGAGCTAAAGAGTCAAGGTTCTAGCCAATTGCCTTCCTGGCAGTCAACAATCCAAGAGGCAACGTAAGTGCAATTACCTTGAGAAGTGGCAAAGAAGTTGATGTTCCAACCTTACGGCCAATCGAGAAATTGACCAAAAACGGCGGGAAATGGATAATTCGGTCCGAGAAATGCGTGCCCTTGAAGAAAATTGCGAGAGAATTCAGATGTTGCCATTCCATTACCTTTTCCAAATAGGATCACACAATCCAGAGAACAATGCAAGCGAAAATGGAAAAAGAAGTCATGGAGACATTCGGGAAAGTGGAAATCAATATTCCCCTCCTAGATGCAATCAAGCAAATTCCAAAATATGCTAAATTTCTCAAGGAGTTGTGCACTCATAAGAGAAGGTTGAAAGGGGATGAGAAGATCGGCATGGGAAGAAATGTTTACGCAATGATTACGCCAAGCATGCCACGAAAATGCAAAGATCCTGGAACTTTCACAATTTCTTGCACAATTGGCAACTCTAGATTTGAGCATGCAATGCTAGATTTGGGTGCTTCGATCAATGTCATGCCCATGTCAGTGTATAAGTGTTTAAACATCGGTACTTTGCAACCCACTGGTATCGTGATTCAGTTGGCGAATAGAGCCACTTTGCTCATCCTGCAGGTGTCTTTGGAAGATGTGTTAGTTCGGGTGAATGAGTTGATTTTTCCGGTGATTTCTACATTACGGACATGGAAGATGAGTCTCCAACAAACCATGCTCCATTGATTCTAGGCGGAGACCATTCCTCAAGACCGCCAAGACCAAGATAGACGTGCATGCTTGGCACCCTTTCTATGGAGTTTGGCGACGATTTGGTACAATTTAACATTTTTGATGCCATGAGACACCCCCCCAGAGGAGCATTACATTTTCCATGTTGATATGATTGAGATCTTTGGTTGATGATGTCTATCTTGATTTATATCTTTGAATTCCACGATATTGTTGACTATCTTGGTTCTGTTTCTTGTGATACATGTGCCACTTGTGATGTTGAACCATGTCTTTGCATGTCTTTGAGATTTATTACATTTATGAGTAATGATACTGATTCTTGATGATGCAACAATTGAGAATGAGAGTCGATACCATCTTTGAAATTAATGTTCTTGAGTTAGTTGTTTGAGATCACTTGTTACCTTCCATTGTACAACCTCCATCCTTGGAGTTGAAGACTTTACCGACCATCTTAAATATGCATATTTGGGAGATGGTGAGACACTTCCGGTGATCATTGCTAAAAACCTACAACTTTGATCAAGAAGAAAAATTACTGCAGATTTTGAGGCGAGAATAGGCAAGCCATCGGATGGACTCTTGCGGATATTCTGGTATTAGTCCCTCCACATGCATGCATAAGATTTTATTGGAAGAAGGGATCAAACCGGTTAGACAGACCCCAAAGGAGACTAAATCCCCGATTCTAGATGTGGTGAAGAAGGAAGTTACAAAGCTACTTCAAGTGGCATTATTTATCCATATCGACGGTCAATGGGTGAGCCCGTGCAAGTGGTTCCCAAGAAATGCGGGGTCACGGTGGTTGCGAATCGAGAACAATGAGCTTGTGCCCACACGAGTTCAAAACAGTTAGCGAGTTTGCATTGATTATAGGCGGCTCAACCAGGCTACCGAGAAAGGATCATTTCCGCTGCCATTCATTGATCGGATGTTGGAGCGGTTAGGCGGCAAGTCACATTATTGTTTCCTGGATGGATATTCGGGCTATTTTCAGATTCATATAGCCCCGAGAAGACCAAGAAGACTACTTTCACTTGTCCATTTGGCACATTTGCATACGGGAGGATGCCCTTTGGTCTATGCAATGCTCCGGGCACCTTTCGAGAGGTGTATGGTAAGTATCTTTTCGATTTTTAGAAAATTGCATGGACGTATTCATGGATGATTTTCTTGTCTATGGATCTTCCTTTGATGCATGTTTAGATAGTCGCTCGGGTCTTGCATAGATGCATTAAGACTAACCTCGTTCTAAATTTTGAGAAATGTCATTTCATGGTAGAACAAGGTATAGTCTTAGGGCATGTGATATCTCGTGAGGGTATTGAGGTAGATCCTGCAAAAATAGATGTTATTTCATGCCTATCTTACCCCACGTGCGTGCGGGAGATTCGTTCTTTCCTTGGTCATGCGAGGTTTCTATCGGCGGTTCATAAAGGATTTCAGCAAAATTGCACTTCCGCTATCCAACTTACGCAAAAGATGTGGAGTTTCACTTTGACAAGAAGTGCCGGGATGCCTTCAATCAATTGAAGCGAGGCATTGACCAGTACACCTATCATCCAACCGGGATTGGACACTTCCATTGAGTGATGTGTGATGCCTCTAATTATGCATTGGGAGCTGTTCTTGCACAAAGGGTCGGTAAAGTATCTCATGTCATTTCCTATGCTTGAGAACTTTAGATCTGCACAAATCAACTACACCACAAGCGAAAAGGAACTTTTAGCAATTGTTTTTGCTTTAGATAAATTTCGATCATATTTGCTTGGTTCCCGAGTGGTTGTGTTTTCGGATCATGCGGCATTGAAGTTTCTCTGAAAAAGCCCAATGCCAAGCCGGTTGATTAGGTGGATGTTGCTCCTCCGGGAGTTTGATATTGAGATCCGTGACAAGAGTGGAGCGGAGAATTTGGTGGTGATCACTTGAGTCGAATTGAAAGGGAGGCGGATGTTTTCCCATCCATGATGTTTTCCACGATGAGCGACTTTTCAAGGCTGCAAGGCAACATCCCTTGGTTTCTTGATTTGATTAATTTCTTGGTTGCTAAAGCAATACACTGCACATTTCACTAAGGCTAAGATTGATAAATTGAAAAGTGAGTCAAAGTATTATGTGTGGGATGATCCTTACTTATGGAGATTTTGCAGTGACCAAGTAATTAGGAGGTGTGTGCCTGATGATGAATTCCATTCCATTCTTAGCTTTTGTCATAAACTTGCATGTGGCGGCCACTTCGGTCCTCAACGGACTGCTAGGAAAGTTTTAGACTCTGGATTATATTGGCCCACTCTATTTCATGATGCATATATGTTTTGCAAATCTTGTGATCAATGCCAGAGAACAGGGAATACTTCTCGTAGGAATGAAATGCCCCAGAAACCCTTATTATTCTGTGAGATTTTTGATGTTTGGGGTATTGACTTTATGGGTCCTTTTCCTGTATCATTTGGTTTTGTTTACATTCTGCTTGCTGTGGATTATGTATCTAAATGGGTGGAGGCTAAGGCCACTCGGATGATGATTCTAAAGTTGTTGTGGATTTTATTAGATCACGATTTTCTGTAGGTTTGGAGTCTAGAGATCCATCATTAGTGATCAAGGTTCACATTTTTGCAATCGAAGCATGGAGGCTTTGATGAAGAAGTATGGAGTCCAACACAAGGTTTCTACACCTTACCACCCCCCCAAACCAATGGGCAAGCCGAGGTCTCCAACGGAGAAATTAAGCGGATACTCCGGAGAGGCAGTTCAACCTAACGAAAGGGCTGGAGCAAGAGGCTTGAGGATGCTTTATGGGCTTCTGGGACTGCTTATAAGACACCAATCGGGATGTCTCCGTATCGGATTATTTTTGGAAAAGCACTGCCCTACTCTGGTGGAAATTGAGCATCGAGCATTACAGGCGGTGAAAAGGTGCAACTTGGACCTAGATCAAGCGGGTTTGGAGAGGAAGGCTGCATTACTGCGGCAATTGGAGGAGATCCGCTTGGAGGCTTATGAAAGTTCCAAACTTTATAAGGAGAAGACCAAAGCCTTCCATGATAAGTTAATTACGAGGAAAACATTTGAGATTGGTCAAAAAGTTCTCCTCTATAACTCCTTCTCCGACTCATGCACAGGTAAATTAAGGTCTAGATGGGATGGACCATTTATTGTTACTAATGTTTTCCTTCAGTGTCTTTGTTCGGATTAAAAGTGAGGTCAACGCCAAAGCTTTCATCGTAAATGGACACCGCCTCAAATAGTATCATGAACTTCCGAGAGAATGCGAAGTGGAGGTGATGAACCTTCTCCATCCGCATTATGAATAAAAAAAAAAAAAAAAAAAAAAAAAAAAAAAAAAAAAAAAAAAAAAAAAAAAAAAAAAAAAAAAAAAAAAAAAAGGTGTGTGTGCCCGACAATGAGGTAGGTAGAGTCGCTCGAAGCATGTGGAGGTCATTTTTTCTTCGGCGACAACAAGCTGCGAAAATCTTGCGGTATGGATTTTATTGGCCTACTTTATTAAAGGTCATGTTACACCTTTTGCAAAAGGCTGCGAGAAATTGGTCAAAAAGTTACTGCTTTGAGATTATCATCTGCACCTACTCCTTGGAAAATTGAGATCTAGGTGGCGTGGTTCTTTTGTTGTCGGACACGCGTATCCTCTCGGCATCGAATCTTGAGGATCCTAGGAATGGTAATGCGCTTAAGGTTAATGGACAAAGACTCAATCATTCTGGAAAACCAAGTTCTTGAGTTCTTTGTGTTGCTTAGGTTAAGTGGCGGATACGGTACTCCGTGACTCTTGAGTCGGTTTATTCTTCGATTTCCCAAAATAAGCGAACCCTTCTTCTCCTTCAAAATGGATGTCATTCTTTCAAACACGAGAAAACATTTTCCTTCTCTTCCTCAAAATGCTCGAGAAAAATCTACAAAGTTCGATGTGAGAGATTGAGAATGTTAATGCACAAGGGTATGCCGAGAAGATGTCTGTTGGATAATTGAAGCAAAGGTCCGATTAGCGGTGAGTCCTCAATTTCATTTGACTCATATATGCCCGGTCTTGGAAGAAGTTCATATTCTAAAAGGAGAAGAGCAAAAAGGTTACAAGTCTGTCACAAATGTGGACGATGGAGCTGTAACAAGCGATGTCGTACTAAGGGGATGGTTTCGCAAATAGAGAGATAAAATTTTCTTCATTAAGAATGGGTGAGTAAGGAGTCATTAGATGATATCTTATTGACTCTTGAGACGCATTCTTGTGGATTGGTGCATCGTGAAATTCTTAAATTGTGGAATCTCTTCAAGGATGAACAACAACGCTACGATCTTGGGAATCGACTCTAAAAGACCACTGTTTGCCAATTTATAAGAAAATTGGATGGGAAGCTTATCCTCGACTCATAGAAGACGTTTAAGCCGTTCTTGGACGTTAAACCGAGAGCGGATGTGAGCCATATCCACAAACAATCTGTACATATCATCTTCTTCTTCTTCTTCTTCTTGGCATTTTACAAAAAAAAAAAAAAAAAAAAAAAAAATGAAAAAAAAAATGAAAAAAAAAAAAAAAAAAAAAAAAAAAAAAAAAAAAAAAAAAATGTATACTTCTTAGGGTTGGCTTTGGTAACACAAACCGTGAATGGGGAAATGCATGCATCTGATCCAGCCTTCTTAATTGAAAAACAAAGAAGGTAGATTGTATCCACATGTGAGGCGGCCGGTCGTATTATGGCCACTTGTCCCTTTTGGGAGCCATGTTCTTATTTGGTCTTGAATGGGTCGAATCTTGGTCAACAATGCTTTGGCACAAAGCCGAAAGAAGCAGACTACCTCCATCCCAATCTTAAGTAAGTATACACTCATCTTTCATCAAGTTTTTTTAACAATTTCAAAAAAAAAAAAAAAAAAAAAAAAAAAAGACGTGATGTCTCACTGCACTCATGTGTGCGATATAAAGATACGCCATGGAGGCTAATACATACGGGTATGTCATCATTTTCTATTTCTTTTATCTTTGTATCATTTTGTTGTATTTTGATTTTTGTACAGACGATCCTTTGAGCGGGGGTCCTTCGGGGGTTTCTAGACTTCTTTACCTTGATGGTTTTCTTGAAGTCAAAAAAAAAAAAAAAAAAAAAAAAAAAAAGAAAAAAATTCTGTGTCTCTTAATTTCAACCTTTTCGACAACCGCCAACCTACCCTCATAGGTGCAATTATTCCCTTTCCATTCTTTTTCCTATTTAAACACTCCATTTTCTCCATTTTCCTTCAAACTCGAAACACTCAAAGGGAGGAAGAGTATAGAATGGGGCCTTCTATTCGTAACCTCAAAAATGTCTGTGTTTTTGTGGGTCGAGTTATGGGAAGGGATTAGAGTTTGTAAACGCAGCTAGCACTCTTGGTCGATCACTTGCTGCGAGGAATATTCATCTTGTATATGGGGGAGGTTGTCGTGGGTTAATGGGGGCTGTATCACTTCTTTGCCTTTGTAAGAGACAGTCGGGTTCTAGGTATCATTCACTGAAACTTTAGCTCAACAGAACATCACTTTGGAAAGACAATTGGGGAGGAACTTAAGGTATCATCAATGCATGAACGCATGAAGATAATGCTTGAACACTCGATGCATTCATTGCCTTACCAGGTGGTTTTGGTACTTTGGAAGAAATTTTTCAAATTGTCTCTTGGGCGAGCGAACATCCACCATAAACCCATTGGTTTGTTGAATGTTAATAATTTCTTTGATCTTACATTATTTTTTTTCTTGACAAAGCGTGGAGCAAAATTTATCACTCCTTCGACAAGACAACTTCTTATCTCTGCCTCCACTATTGATGAGCTCATTGATAAATTAGAAGCTTTTGAGTATGTACGATCGGTATTAGCTCGAGATAGATTGGTCAACGAGGAAGCGGCGAAGGAAGTAACAAGAAACAAGAGCCCGATCTGAAACTTTCTCTTTAATGGGTTTGATTTAAAAAAAAAAAAAAAAAAAAAAAAAAATTTGTTGTTTTTTTAGTATGATATGATTGTCATGGACTTATTAAACCAATTAGTGATGGCGAGTAAGGAGTAATTTTACTCTTGAGGCGCATCTTAATCGGTGGCGAGTAAGGAGTTTTTAGGTAGTAATTAATTAGTATTGACTTGTGGAAGTACTAACGTTTTCTTGTTTGATTTCTTTTCGAGTCGATGCGGCATTGACGGTGTGTTTTCTTTTACGCTTAGCGTTGATTCACTTCTTATCGGGTTGTGTTGCTCTTTTCTATCTCTTTCTTTCACATTGAGGACAATGTTTATATTAAGTGTGGGGGAGAGATTTTAGCATGTTTCTGTTTCTTTTCGTTTGTTAAAAAAAAAAAAAAAATTCAAAAATTCAAAAAAAAAAAAAAAATTCAAAAAAAAAAAAAAAAAAAAAAAAAAAAAAAAAAAAGGTTCATTGCATGATTGAATAATTTTTCTCCCTTCTTGAACTGATATGCTTGGTGATGGATGATTGAATTGATGAATTGAGTTTGATGAATGCATACCTTGTGAGATTTTGAGCCTAATGGATGGATTCAACATTTATGCCATTCTCTTCTTTCTTGTGTGATTTTCACTCATGTTAATAACCACTCTAGAACTTGCTTTGATTCTTTTTGAAGCTACATTTCACTTGCATGCATGAACATGATTGAGGCCCTCTTTCTTAGCTAGTTTAACCAAATAGCCAACCTTGTTTTCAATATGATATCAAGCACTCTTTTGACTTCTTGAAAATTCTCTAATTCACTGCCAACCTTGTATATTTTCCTTTGCTTAACCCTTTGAGCTTATTTGACCATTCCTTGTTTCTAGCTCATTATGTGCCTTAAATGAAAAATCGTGTTCTTACTGTACCTTAGGGAATAAAAGAACATTAGCCTGGTTAATGGATGAGTTTTTGAACAAGTGTGGGGGTGTGTGTACAAAATGGTTGTTGAAAAAAAAAAAAAAAAAAAAAAAAAAAGAAAAGAAAAGAAAGAGTGCCTAAAAAAAAAAAAAAAAAAAAAAAAAAAAAAAAAAAAAATGTATGTATATAGTTATGTTCATATATATATATAAAAAAAAAAAAAAAAAAAAGAGAGAAAAGGATTGGGAAATGAATATGTAAAGGGATATACATAGAGTTGAGATGAACTTTTATGCTTTCGTTATTTGAACTTCATTTCTCATTTGCTTTTATTCTCTTTGGTATTTATCTTCTCATATCCATTTTATCCTCTTCATTACCTTGACCTCACTACAACCTTGAATAAAGTCCTCATGATTTGTGTGTGCATGTGTTTTGAGTAGTGGAGAAGTAGAAGATAAGCAAGCTTATGGTAGTGCAATTTTCATGGGTTGAATTGAGTGAAATACCTACCTTTTAAACACTTGAGAGATTGAGAGGGAATCTTGTGAAGATCCATCATTCTTAATTCATTCTTTTCAACGGAAGTTTCCTTGCACTTCGGTTTGAGATGTGAAGAAATGTTACCTCATTTATGCTTTGATCCCTTGAATTTCTTGTTGCTCTTCTTGCTTCATTGAGAGTCCTTTAGAGTTTTTAACTTTTAAGTTTGTGTCGTTTGTCTTTGTCTTCTAACTTTAGTTTTATATGTTTTGCCCAGGAGTGCAAAAAGCTAAGTGTGGGGAATTTGATAATCACATATTTTATTCATTAAGAAACCCTCATTATTAGTCATTTACACTCTTCATGTACTTAATTGACTGAATTTGATTATGTTTTGTAAGTTTGAACTCGAATCGGACTTAATTGATTTTTCAGCATTATTCGAGTCTTACACTGTTTCTGTATTTTGGTCATATCTTGAGTTCTAAATGTCTGATAATTATGAATTTTACCTTGTAGGAAAGATAAAGAGAGCTCTACAACTTTGATGAAGAGCTCGAAGTCAAATTCAGACATTTAGTGGAGCTAATTGGGCATGGAAATCAGAATACGGGATTTGTGACTGGAACCCGAACAGTGTGTAGTAACCAGAACATAATTCGAGTTTGGGTTTATAGAATGGGCTGAAAATTGGTGATCTGAAAGTTAAGACCCATATGTACAACTTTCATGACAAACACAAAACTTGATTCGGGCTCCTTGATGGAGATATTGGGTCTGAAAGTCAAAACAGAGGTGCTGAAACTGGTCCTGAGCAGTCTGTAGTAATTGGGTCATATCTTGGGCTGTAGGACGAATTTTTGGGTGCTTCCAGAGCCATTGGAAAGCTTAGACAATTTCCTAGAACTTTCATGAAGACCATTTGGCTCAACAATGACGAAATCAATGAGTTCAGCAATGAATACTTTCGGAGACAAGGAAGCTCACCTACCAAGTTCACCTACCAAGCTCACCTACCAAGTTCACCTACCAAGCTCACCTACTAATTCCACCTACTAATCTCATCTACCCATCTACTACTACTCTGAATCCTCTATAAAAGGAAGCATGAGGAGAGCTCTAAACACAACATACACTTGGTGTTAGAAATAGCTTTTCATAGTTCTTGTATATTTTTCCCCTTCATTGTAATGGAGAGCTAAGTCACTTCTAGTCAATTCGGGACTCTTGAAGAGATTGTGGCTTGGATTCTTGAGACCTTGGTTATGTAATGTATTTGATTTATATTTGAATTCCTCTTCTCTTCTTCTTCTGTTCTCTTGATCTTGAATGCATGAATGGTGATTACTGTTTATGTTTGATCGATTTGATCTTGGTTTAAGATTAAGTATCGTGATGAAATTTAGAACTGATTGATCTGAACTAATCACGTAATTGAAGAGGTTAGGTTACTTGATTGGTACCTAGGTTAATTGAATTCGGTGCTTAAATTGATATATATCTACATGAATGGTGCGATTGCGGATTTATGTTTATTACTTGTCAATTGAATTACGGACGATTGTCTAGTATGAATTACGGATCGATCTTTGAGATCTCGGTTAGATCCAAGTTAACCATTCAAATGTGCTTCAAATGTTTGTTGAAAGGTCTATGATTGAATCCACCCAATCTCGGATAGATTTCTGAATTGACTGTTCTTTTAATTGTTATTTCTCTTTAAATCCTGTCATTGCGATCCTTGAACCATCAAAACCCCCCTTTTTCTAACTTTCACTTGATTTGATAAAATTGCATCTACGATCCTTGAGGAGACGATCCGGTGTTGTTCACTATACTACAAGTTTAGGTAATAACTTCGGTTATAATTTTGATTGAGTTCGGCGCTCGTCACTTATACCTATGCAATGTCCTATAGATATGCTTGTGCAATGTCATGAGACTTAACTATTCACAGGAACATGGTTCCTTATATTTCTCTAAGTAGGGAGGGAATCTATTACCTCCTTAAGCTACCTAGCAATGAGTGGATTATTCCATCTCATAACAATGAGTGTACTGATACCACCTCATAATACCTGTAACCCTGGCCCTAAGAGCCTCATCGCTCTGAGAATCTAGCATCTCCTATCCCATTCTCTGGCCAAAGGATTGTGCACATCGCATAAGGTTAAAAATACATAGGAATAGCAAGTGTGTGAAACTATGTAGTGTTATGTACAACTCACACATAAACACCACAAAACTCATCACAAGGTTCACTTTAATCGAGTGAAAGAACTGAATCTAGCAAACATGTACTCTCAGCTCCATTCTATCTCATAAAGGAGTAATTCCATGCTTCTAGCATTTCTTATAAGTCAACCTTAGTAAACAAGGGAGTAAATGCCATTCATGCACCTTAAGCTCAACTTTCACTCTAAAGGAGCAACTCATGCATAAGGGTAGGCAAACCATGCCAAATAATCTCAGTTTAATTGTATCTAGTACACCCTATCATCACATCTCAAGTGACATTACATGTTACACCATGCTTCTCAAGGAACTAGATACTTACCTATGGCATTCCACAATTAATGGATGCACAAATCTCAACAAACTTTAAAAAGCATAAATGAAGAATCTTAACACGTAGGAAACTCCAATTCATCAAAATAAAAGTCCTAGAAATTCCTGGACTTGGCATCTAGGTGCTATTCTTCCATGCCTAAGCATGGCCACGACAAAACTCTTCCTTATTTTCCTGAGCCTTTGGCACTTAGGCATAGCACTTTGGCACCTAGGCGCCATGCTCTTGGCCTCA
Source organism: Ormosia emarginata (assembly GCA_029884605.1). Lineage (NCBI taxonomy): Eukaryota > Viridiplantae > Streptophyta > Magnoliopsida > Fabales > Fabaceae > Ormosia > Ormosia emarginata. The sequence continues at coordinate 25,993,208 of JAQQTP010000081.1, read as the reverse complement.
CGCATAGTTGGTCCTAATCAGTTGGCGCCTAGGCTCACAACACTAGCACCTAGGCACTAGTTGTAGCAGAAACAAAAAATTATGTTCCATTGATTTCCAAACTAATTTCCAACCTTCCAAACATAGGTTCCAATTAGCTTTCCTACCCAAATATGGTCTCTAAGCATGTAATAACCCTCATACAAACTCACAACTCAACTAGCATGGATTTCATGAATAAAAACAACCTCTTCCATACTTATTTTACAACTACCAACACAAGTTATCAAATGGAGGTTTCTAATTTCACAATCAACAACCATGAATTGATTAAGCTAAAAGTAAATCAAACTCATCCATAGGAAATAAAAATCAATCAAAGGAGCCTTATTTGCCTCAAAGACCCATTTTTCTAACTCACACAACTAATCATGAATTCAACAAGTTGATGAAGTAAAGATGAGGTTAAGGAAGCAAGCATCCCTACCTCAAAAAGTGTGAATAATCCCCAACATTTGGCCTTTTCCTTTGCCTTTCTCTTTCCTTCCTTTTCTATCTCCTTCTTTCCTTCTGTTCCTTTCTATTTTTCTGCTTCTGCTACTACTATTTGTTTTTAACGTAAGAGATTATGAGATTAAGTGTGAAGAGGAGGAAAAATAACCAAAAGTCAAAGACAAAAGGGTGAGAGCCGTGAGTCACAAAGCAACCTTAATATTTACTAAATCAAGTTTCCTAACTTCCTTAGATATTATAGTAATTCCTAGGATTCATCTCAATCCTAGTTTTATCATTTCTATAAGTTTTCATATCTCAATAAACTCAATCTAGTATTAAAACATTTACTCAGTGTACTTAAAAATACCAAACTAGCTTAGTTTATCCTCAAACTTTAACTACATCACATTCTATACATTTGTGATCTAGAAACAAATTCTTCATATTTATTTCCTTTAACTAAGCAATTTATGTCATTATCTGAGTCATTTTAAGCTACTTTTCACTTTCATTGTCACAGCAAAGTGACTAATCTAACTCAGAATGTCACAAAACTAAACAAGCAAGTCATGTAAGTATTATGATACCTTTATAACCATACATAAGTCTAACATGTCAAAGAGGATGTTACAACAATCGCATGAAACCTTGGCCCGGGATCCAATGACGAGCGCCGAACTCAGTCAAAATTATAACCGAAGTTATTACCTAAACTTGTAGTATAGTGAACAACACCGGATCGTCTCCTCAAGGATCGTAGATGCAATTTGATCAAATCAAGTGAAAGTTAGAAAAAGGGGGTTTTGATGGTTCAAGGATCGCGATGACGAGATTTAAAGAGAAATAACAATTAAAAGAACAATCAATTCAAAATCTATCCGAGATTGGGTGGATTCAATCATAGACCTTTCAACAAACACCTGAAATACATTTGAATGGTTAACTTGGATCTAACCGAGATCTCTCGCATCGATCCGAGAATTCATACTAGACAATCGTCCGAATTCAATTGACAAGTGATAAACACAAATCTGCAATCGCACCATTCATGTAAATATATGTCAATTTAAGCACCGAATTCAATTAACCTAGGCACAAATCAGTAACCTAACCTCTTCAATTACGTGATTAGTTTAGATCAATCAGTTCTAAGTTTCATCACAAATCTCAATCTTCATTCATCACAATACTTAATCTTAAACCAAGATCAAATCGATCAAACATAAACAGAATCACCATTCATGCATTCAAGATCAAGAGAACAAGAAGAAGAGAAGAGGAATTCAAATATAAATCAAATACATTACATAAACAAGGTCTCAAGAATCCAAGCCACAATCTCTTCAAGAGTCCCGAATTGACTAGAAGTGACTTAGCTCTCCATTACAATGAAGGAAAAATATACAAGAACTATGAAAAGCTATTTCTAACACCAAGTGTATGTTGTGTTTAGAGCTCTCCTCATGCTTCCTTTTATAGAGGATTCAGAGTAGTAGTAGATGGGTAGATGAGATTAGTAGGTGGAATTAGTAGGTGAGCTTGGTAGGTGAACTTGGTAGGTGAGCTTGGTAGGTGAACTTGGTAGGTGAGCTTCCTTGTCTCCGAAAGTATTCATTGCTGAACTCATTGATTTCGTCATTTTTGAGCCAAATGGTCTTCATGAAAGTTCTAGGAAATTGTCTAAGCTTTCCAATGGCTCTAGAAGCACCCAAAAATTCGTCCTATAGCCCAAGATATGACCCAATTACTACAGACTGCTTAGGACCAGTTTCAGCACCTCTGTTTTGACTTTCAGACCCAATATCTCCATCAAGGAGCCCGAATCAAGTTTTGTGTTTGTCATGAAAGTTGTACATATGGGTCTTAACTTTCAGATCACCAATTTTCAGCCCATTCTATAACCCAAACTCGAATTATGTTCTGGTTACTACACACTGTTCGGGTTCAGTTCACAAATCCCGTATTCTGATTTCCATGCCCAATTAGCTCCACTAGATGTCTGAATTTGACTTCGAGCTCTTCATCAAAGTTGTAGAGCTCTCTTTTATCTTTCCTACAAGGTAAAATTCATAATTATCAGACATTTAGAACTCAAGATATGGCCAAAATACAGAAACAGTGTAAGACTCGAATAATGCTGAAAAATCAATTAAGTCCGATTCGAGTTCAAACTTACAAAACATAATCAAATTCAGTCAATTAAGTACATGAAGAGTGTAAATGACTAATAATGAGGGTTTCTTAATGAATAAAATATGTGATTATCAAATTCCCCACACTTAGCTTTTTTGCACTCCTGGGCAAAACATATAAAACTAAAGTTAGAAGACAAAGACAAACGACACAAACTTAAAAGTTAAAAACTCTAAAGGACTCAATGAAGCAAGAAGAGCAACAAGAAATTCAAGGGATCAAAGCATAAATGAGGTAACATTTCTTCACATCTCAAACCAACAAGCAAGGAAACTTCCGTTGAAAAGAATGAATTAAGAATGATGGATCTTCATAAGATTCCCTCTCAATCTCTCAAGTGTTTAAAAGGTAGGTATTTCACTCAATTCAACCCATGAAAATTGCACTACCATAAGCTTGCTTATCTTCTACTTCTCCACTACTCAAAACACATGCACACACAAATCATGAGGACTTTATTTAAGGTTGTAGTGAGGTCAAGGTAACAGAAGAGGATAAAATGGATATGAGAAGGTAAATACCAAAGAGAATAAAAGCAAATGAGAGCTGAGTTCAAATAACGAGCATAAAAGTTCATCTCAACTCTAATGTATATCCCTTTACATATTCATTTCCCAATCCTTTTCTCTCTTTTTTTTTTTTTTTTATATATATGAACATAACTATATACATACATTTCTCTTTTTTTTTTTTTTTTTTTAGGCACTCTTTCTTTCTTTTTTTTTTTTTTTTCAACAACCATTTTGTACACACACCCCACACTTGTTCAAAAATTCATCCATTAACCAGGCTAATGTTCTTTTATTTCCTAAGGTACAGTAAAAACACGATTTTTCATTTAAGGCACATAATGAGCTAGAAACAAGGAATGGTCAAATAAGCTCAAAGGGGTTAAGCAAAGGAAAATATACAAGGTTGGCAGGAATTAGAGAATTTTCGAGAGATCAAAAGAGTGCTTGATATCATATTGAAAACAAGGTTGGCTATTTGGTTAAACTAGCTAAGAAAGAGGGCCTCAATCATGTTCATGCATGCAAGTGAAATGTAGCCTCAAAAGAATCAAAGCAAGTTCTAGAGTGGTCATTAACATGAGTGAAAATCACACAAGAAAGAAGAGAATGACATAAATGTTGAATCCATCCATTAGGCTCAAAATCTCACAAGGTATGCATTCATCAAACTCAATTCATCAGTTCAATCATCCATCACCAAGCATATCAGTTCAAGAAGGGAGAAAAATTATTCAATCATGCAATGAACCCCTTTTTTTTTTTTTTTTTTTTTTTGAATTTTTTTTGAAAATTTTTTTTTTTTTAACAAACGAAAAGAAACAAACATGCTAAAATCTCTCCCCCACACTTAATGTAACATTGTCCTCAATGTGAAAGAAAGAGATAGAAAAGAGCAACACAACCGATAAGAAGTGAATCAACGCCTAGCGAGAAAAGAAACACACCTTTGTCGGTCTTGCCGCATCGGACCCTGAAAAGAAATCAAACAAGAAAACGTTAGTACTTCCACAAGTCAATACTAATTAATTACTACCTAAAAAACTCCTTACTCTGCCACCAATTAAGATGCGTCTCAAGAGTAAAATTACTCCTTACTCTGCCATCACTAATTGGTTTAATAAGTCCATAACAACTATATCATACTAAACGAAACAACAACAATTTTTTTTTAAATCAAACCCATTAAAGAAAAGTTTCGGATCGGACTCTTGTTTCTTGTTACTTCCTTGCCGCTTTCTGTTGACCAATCTATCGAGCTAATACGATCGTACATACTCAAAAGCTTCTAATTTATCAATGAGCTCATCAACAGTGGAGGCGAGAGATAAGAAGTTGTCTTCTTAGAAGGAGTGATAAATTTACGTTCCCACGACTTTGTCAAGAAAAAATAACGAGAAGATCAAAGAAATTATTAACATTCAACAAACCAATGGGTTTATGGTGGATGTTCGATTCGCCCAAGAGACAATTTGAAAAATTTCTTCCAAAGTACCAAAACCACCTGGTAAGGCAATGAATGCATCGAGTGTTCAAGCATTATCTTCATGCGTTCATGCATTGATGATACCTTAAGTTCCTCCCCAATTGTCTTTCCAAAGTGATGTTACATTGAGCTAAAGTTTCGGGAATGATACCTAGAACCCGATTGTCTCTTACAAAGGCGGCAAGTGATACTGACCCCATTAACCCACGACAACCTCCCCCTATACAAGATGAATATTCCTCGCAGCAAGTGATCGACCAAGAGTGCTAGCTGCGTTTACAAACTCTAATCCCTTCCCATAACTCGACCCACAAAAAACACGGACATTTTTGAGGTTACGAATAGAAGGCCCCATTCTATACTCTTCCTCCCTTTGAGTGTTTCGAGTTTGAAGGAAAATGGAGAAAATGGAGTGTTTAAATAGGAAAAAGAATGGAAAGGGGAATAATTGCACCTATGAGGGTAGGTTGGCGGTTGTCGAAAAAGGTTGAAATTAAGAGACACGAGAATCTTTTTTTTTTTTTTTTTTTTTTTTTTTTTTTTTTGACTTCAAGAAAACCATCAAGGTAAAGAAGTCTAGAAACCCTTGAAGGACCACATGCTCAAAGGATCGTCTGTACAAAAATCAAAATACAACAAAATGATACAAAGATAAAAGAAATAGAAAATGATGACATACCTGTATGTACGGTCTCCATGGCGTATCTTTATCTTTACTTGCGTCATGAGTGCCAGTAGACATCACGTCCTTTTTTTTTTTTTTTTTTTTTTGAAATTGTTAAAAAAAAAAAAAAACTTGATGAAAGATGAGTGTATACTTACTTAAGATTGGGATGGAGGTAGTCTGCTCTTTTTCGGCTTTGTGCCAAAGCATTGTTGACCATATTCGACCCATTCAAGACCCGGCGCAACATAGGGCTCCCAAAAGGGACAAGTGGCCATAATCGACCGGCATTTGCCTCACATGTGGGATACAATCTACCTTCTTTGTTTTTCAATTAAGAAGGTGGATCGGGATGCATGCATTTCCCCATTCACGGTTTGTGTTACCAAAGCCAACCCTAAGAAGTATACATTTTTTTTTCATTTTTTTTTTTGAATTTTTTTTTTTTTTGAATTTTTTTTTTTCATTTTTTTTTCATTTTTTTTTTTTGTAAAATGCCATGAAGAAGAAGAAGAAGAAGATGATATGTACTGATTGTTTGTGGATATGGCTCACATCGCCTCTGGTTTAACGTTCGATAGCGGCTTAAACGTCTTCTATGAGTCGAGGATAAGCTTCCCATCCAATTTTCTTATAAATTGGCAAACAGGTCTTTTAGAGTCGATTCCCAAGGCTCAGTAGCGTTGTTGTTCATCCTTGAAGAGATTCCACAATTTAAGAATTTCACGATGCACCAATCCACAAGAATGCGTCTCAAGAGTCAATAAGATATCATCTAATGACTCCTTACTCAGTCCATTCTTAATGAAGAAAATTTTATCTTCTCTATTTGCGGAAACCATCCCCTTAGTACGACATCGCTTGTTACAGTTCCATCGTCCACATTTGTGACAGACTTGTAATCTTTTTGCTCTTCTCCTTTTAGAATATGAACTTTGACGAGCGCCGAACTCAGTCAAAATTATAATCGAAGTTATTACCTAAGCTTGTAGCACAGTGACAACACCGGATCGTCTCCTCAAGGATCGTAAATGCAATTTGATCAAATCAAGTGAAAGTTAGCAAAAAGGGGGGTTTGACAGTTTAAGATCGCACTTAACAAAATTAAAGGAAGAAATAACAATTAAAGAGCAGTCAATTTAGAAACCTATCCAAGATTGGGTAGGTTCAATCATAGACCCTTCATAGAACACTTGAAGCGCAATTGAATTGTTAATTTGGATCTAACCGAGATCTCTGCATCAAATCCAGAATTCATACTAGGCGATCGTCTAGAATTCAATTAACAAGTGATAAACACAAATCCGCAATCGCACCATTCATGAAAATCTATGTTAATTTCAAGTACCGAATTCAATTAACTTAGGCACAAATCGAAGTAACCTAACCTCTTCAATTACGTGATTAATTTAGATCAATCAGTTCTAAGTTTCATCACAAATCTCAATCTTCATTTATGTGATTAGTTTAGATCAATTAGTTCTAAGTTTCATCACAAATCTTCAATCTTAAACTAAGATCAAATTAGATCAACATAAATAGAATCACCATTCATGCATTCAAGATCAAGAAGAAGAAAAAGAAGAAAGAAGAAGAAAAAAGGAATTCAATTACAAATCAAATACAATACATAACCAAGGTCTCAAGAATCCAAACCACAATCTCTTCAAGAGTTCTAAATTGACCGAAAGTAGCTTAGCCCTCCATCACCATGAAGAGAAGCATCAAAATATACAAAAGCTATGAGAAACTATGAAGAAACTATGAAGAAACAAGAAACTAAGAGAGAATTGAAGGAGAGAATTACATGTTGTTCATGATAAATGGTGCCTTTTATAGAAGTCTAAGGTAACAAAATGACAAAGGGAAGTGGGTGGATGAGTGGGTGAGTGAGTGGAGTGTTTGAGTGGATGGATTAGTGGGTTGGTTTAGTGGATTGGTTTAGTGGATGAGTGAGTGGAATGGTTGAGTGGTTGAATTAGTGAAAAATGCCAAAGGACTTTTGGTGAGTGGAAAATTATGGACATGAATGGGTGAGTGGATGGATGAGTAGATGAGTTAGTGGATGAGTGGGTGGAGTGGTTAAATGGTTGGATTAGTGTATTAGTGGATGAATGGGTGAGTTAGTGGATGAGTGGATGAGTGGATGAGTGGATTAGTGGATGGGTGAGTGGATGGTTGAGGATGAAAATTTCGTGTCTGACTTGGAAGCCAAAAACGACCCACTATACTTCAGAACCACGAAAAGTGTTCTTCATCAAAGTTGTAGATCCTTGTTTTGGCTATAAAATGGATAGCTGGTTCGTCCAATTTGGCTTCCTTAAGCCCAAGATATGTCCCAAATACCGTAGGTTGCTCAAACCCAACTTCAGCACCTCTGTTCCGACTTGTAAGCTCAAAATGACCTGCTAGACTTCTTTTTCTCAAAATGTGTTCTTCATGAAAGTTGTTTATTTGGATCTTGACTATCCACTGTCCAAATTTCAGCCCATCTCCATTATTACATCTTGAGATATGATTTTTTGAGTGCACACTATTCGGATTCTACTGGCAGAACCCGTATTCTGACTTCCATGTAAACTTAGGTCCCTTAGACATCTGAATCAGACTTCGAGCTCTTCATCAAAGTTGTAGAGCTTCCTCTTAGCTTTCCTACAATATAAAATTCATGATTTTCAGATATCAAGAACTCAAGTTATGACCAAAATACAGAAACAGTGTAAAATCTCAATAATGCTGAAAATATTCAATTAGGACCAATTTGAGCTCAAACTCACAAAATCATGTCAAACTCAATCAATTAAGAATATGGAGAGTGTAAATGACTAAATATAAGGGTTTCTTAATGAATAAAATATGTGTTTATCAAATTCCCCCACACT